>JAJSOF020000011.1:173083195-173629431 GCA_025594305.2 Periplaneta americana
AGAGAATTTGGTGTTCGCAATCCTCCCAAAAGAAACACAATACTGGGACTGGTAAACAAATTGGAAACAACTGGATCTCTGGTGAGTGAAAAGGCTTCCCACAGTTGTTGTTGACGTAAGAGCACGACTGGAGCAGTCACCCAAAAAATCATTAAGACGTTTCTCTTTGAGTTTGTTGAGCAACTGGACGATGTAGAGCTGAGTCAAGGATATTTTCAGCAAGATGGAGCCACATAAAATGAATCCATGGAACTACAGTAATTGCAAGTTTCTTTGACGACCGAATAATTTCCAGGAATCTGTGGCCACCGAGATCTCCGGATTTGACAACGCCGGACTTCTTTCTATGGGGTTACTTAATCTCCCAAAATTCCTCTACATTTTAGGTATAATAAGTTTTCGCTAGCACAATTCGTTTTGAAACAATTAATGAAAGAAATGTGTCAGTTCTATATAAATCACTCTGTATGTGAAATATACGATAACAAACTAGTTAACTTTAAAATAATTTGAAATGTGCGAACTCGGAAGAAGGGAGTAAGTATAACCGAATGGTTTCTGTAGGTGATTAAAAATATATATCAACAATATTCTTTGCATTGCTTATCATAATTCTTGTGATAGTAAAATGATTATAGTTAGTTTGTGTGCAGAGACACGAGGTTTGTTCAAAAAAAAGTTACCTTATTTCTAATACAAGTTTTATCATTCTCGTAACTTCAGAATCTTATACAAATAAATATTTCTAGTCTAATAGTAATATGCGTTACAAGAGCGGTATGTTGATGTTTTCATGTTCGAGGAAAAGATTGAAAAAGCGAAAAGTAGTTGAGCTTTTTTAATTTCCGAGAACATGAAAACAAACATACCGCTCGTGTATCGTACATTATTTTGTGCGAAGATCGTTTATTACATACCTGAAAGAGGAATTTATAATTAGTTGCAATGAAATCTCCATCTTGGTTTCTGTTCAATGACGGCAATTTTGGAAAACAAAAATATCTCTTTTCAACATTGTTGCTATAAATGTTTTCTATGTTTACTATACTCCAGCAGGCCGTGATATACGTCTGTCTTTTTTTTTCCCCCAGTCTATAAATGCGAACTTAAAACAAACGGTAAGGTTATGTAATGATTTATTTTTCATTTTAATATTTTAACAATATTATTTACATAACATATTGCAGTAATAGCATCGGCAACTGGAATCTTGTTGATTTTTTCACGGCTTCCTTAATGTTACTTGCATCAGGAATGCAATAAGTTTCGTGGAGTAGTAGACTTTACTTAATTTTTGCAAACATTTAAAAGCAATAATGAACAGTGCAATTTAGATGAAATTGCAGTGGTAAGTTTCCAATTTATAATTATTACTATGTTAAACGCCTGAAAAAATAATATGTTAAAAGCCTAAAGCAGTAAAATGAATGTGGCGCTTAAGCGGTAAGAAGAGGGAAATTGTTATGTGTGTTACGTTGGGAATACTGAATGTGGTATTTCACACTTACCGCGTATTGGTTCTGTGCGGAAAACATGCAAATACGCACGATCTCGCACAAAAATATTTTGTGTATCTCTTACCTTGTTTCAGTAGCTTTTGTTTCGCCATGGAGCGTTGGTCAGGTCGGGTTGCCGTGGTAACAGGAGCGAGTGGAGGAATTGGGGCTTCCATTGCTGCTGAACTCACCAAGAAAGGTCTCCAAGTTGTCGGTCTGGCGAGGAGATCTGAAAAAATAGAGGTGAGTTGTTAATTCCAGTTTCATAACCATACCGTTTCTTTATCACGTTGTGAACGATAGTGCCAGTTGTAGTTCGTTTTCCTTTTTTGAGCATTATTCAGGGCACTCAAATGAGACAATGGTAAACAGACACTAGTACATTATGCAACGAGCCTATAATGGTAGTAATTAAGACGCGAGTATGTTTATGAAACGAGCGCAAGCGAGTTTCATAATTTTCATACGACCGTCTTAATTACCATTATAGCCAAGTTTCATACGACTTTTTATGCTCGACCATATTTCTAACTTGAAATTATTCATAAGTATTCATGTTATTCTTATCTGACTGGGGAGCGGAACTGACCTTGTGCAATATCTCGTAAATTGTGAGATGTGCGCTGACGCGAAAGTGTTGATTTTTTCCGAGAAACAAATGTCATTGACCTTGATATAATCTAGAGAGTAAAATAAACATTAATCTTGATATAACCTTAAAATTGATTTAGGCATTGAAAAACGAGATGACAAATTGAATTTATTTGAATGTTATTTACAATTAACGCTAATTATTATAGTAACAGAACATAACCTTCTGCGACAGTATTGGATTTCCAGCCTCCGTGACGTTTCGCTAGTTGTCTTTCAATTGCATATCAGAGAATAATCGATACTTGCACTTTCATATTGCTACAATGGTGTTTTCTGATTGGTGGAACACCTGAACTTTAAAGAATAGGTGTACTTTAATGAGGTCCATTAAAGGGCTGCTACTAGGTGTATAATTACTACATTTCGGCATGATCGAGCATAAAGAAATTATTGAACGTGTTTCCTTATATATGTTTCAGGAACTTTCCAAATCACTTGGATCCTCGCAAGGCAAATTATACGCAGTGAAATGTGACGTCAGCAAGGCATCGGATGTGAAAGAAGCCTTCAAGTGGGTCAAGGACAATCTGGGAGTTGTCGATATTCTTGTTAATAATGCAGCTGTCGCATATTTGAACTCTATCATAGGTAGGCACGCATCTGGCAACTTTATTGTTACAGAACAAAGAAATGTACAGAAACCATTGCTACTACCGGAGCAATTTTAATTTATTTTTGAATCTAGACAATGTCCGACAGTCTCTGACATGTTGTGATAGAGACTTCCAGAGATGAGCTGCAGAGACGGTGAAAGATGAAGAGTAGAAGGATGTTCTGTGTTTAGGAATGGAGAGTGTGATATGGTGTTGTGAGCGAGAATCTATTTCGTGATATGAGGACAAATGTTGAAAACGAGAAGCTAAGTAGCTAGGGTTAGAGTTTGAAGAATATTGAAGAGTAACGTGAGAGAGTGAATAGTTCTTCGCTCTTTGAGACGGGCCCAGGACAGCATATTTAGTGAAGGTGTGATACGGTCAGATCTACGGACGATACGGTCAGATCTACGGACGCTAGTTGAGTTACAAAGCATCAGCACGTAGAGCTGAAAACCCGGGTTCAAATCCCGGTGCAGAAGAGAATTTTTCTCCGTTCCATTACTCTTTCATCGTATGATGACGCAGAATATCTGCATGGAAACATAATATGTACTTCGGTACATTAAAATAATATAATATGAGTTACAAATTTAATACATATTTTAAATTTAAATTGAATTTGTATTTCAGCAAGAGTACTGTATTAATATGAGTTAAGAGAAAAAGAAAACAGACTAGAGCATTAATGCGGGAGCTGTGATATTGTGTTACGGAGCTGTGAGAATGAGTGCGCGCAAGAAGCGGCATAAGTAGCATAGATTTTCAAGTCACTATATTTCGTAAACGAGGAAAAAGCGAAACGAACGACTCTCACCATGTTTTTTAACGAACGAAAATTAGCTTAAATATGCATTTTCATTAATTTCAACCACCATGACCTGGGTGGGTTCCCTTCTAAGTCAATTTAAGAAAGCAGTGTATTATGATGACTATTACACTTCTACTACCTCATACTACTTTTGACCAATAAAACGGTACGAAAGGACGTATTTCAACCAATCATGGCTGCTTATCGCACAATTTTATCGCGTCCCTAGCATTTGTTTAATTTTATCGCGTCCCTAGCATTTGTTTCTTTGTTTGCCAACATTTGAAACTGTGCTGGTCTGGACGTCAAAAAAAAAAAAAAAAAAAAAAAAAAAAAAAAATATATATATATATATATATATATATATAATTACAAACCACTCCAGTCGATGCACAGCAGTTTCAAATATGATTCGCATTGGCATTCAAGAACAAGAATTAATAAAAAATCACTGATCATACATATGCATCTTCTGAAATCCGATTTACAAATAAATGAAGAGCACCATTCGGAAATCCTGAATAAGTTGAATACACCATGTAGGCCTAAATCAACGAGTTCCACTTCTATTACGCACACGTCCAATATAACATCAATTGAACCACCAACCACATTCAAATTTGAAAATTGTACATTCAATAATTATTCCTTTTAAAATTATTCATTCGGAAATTCTGAATAAGTTGAATACACCATGTAGGCCTAAATCAACGAGTTCCACTTCTATTACGCACACGTCCAATATAACATCAATTGAACCACCAACCACATTCAAATTTGAAAATTGTACATTCAATAATTATTCCTTTTAAAATTAATCATTCGGAAATTCTGAATAAGTTGAATACACCATGTAGGCCTAAATCAACGAGTTCCACTTCTATTACGAACACGTCCAATATAACATCAATTGAACCACCAACCACATTCAAATTTGAAAATTGTACATTAAATAATAATTCCTTTTAAAATTATTCATTCGGAAATTCTGAATAAGTTGAATACACCATGTAGGCCTAAATCAACGAGTTCAACTTCTATTACGAACACGTCCAATATAACATCAATTGAACCACCAACCACATTCAAATTTGAAAATTGTACATTCAATAATTATTCCTTTTAAAATTATTCATGTTTATTTTTTATGTCATCGTCGTTAATTAAAACTTTTCTAACACTTGTGTACAGTATATTAGTTAGGTTATGTTATAGCTTCTGCTATATGATATTATGGATAGTCACGTATCAGAGATTGTTTAATATTAAGATTTATTGAAAATCATCTGTCGAGTGACGGTGATTACTGGGATTCGGATAATTGAAGTGGAATGTTGCATTTTAATAAAAATGAAACTGAATCAACAAAGCCTTCTTGACTAGTAACATTGCCATCGTGTATAATAGATCGAGAACTTCTCGACGAGAAGGCATTGTTCACTACTGCCATCTAGCATGCATCTAGCGTAATATTTGTAATGTTGAGATGGTACAATAATACATTTGAAGGCAGTTGTATTTTCGTAAGTCAATTAATATTTTATTGTATTGGAGTACTTCGTTACTTCTAATCTTTATATACTTTCTTCTAATCGTGTAATAGTCAATTAAATCCCACTCGAGTTTTGATTTTCTCTAGATAAATCAAAACGTCTAGTAAGATTACTGTTGATAAATTATTTAAAAAAAAAATAGTTTTGTCCTTTAAATGTGAAGAAATTTGATCCGAACAAATGTAACTTATGGTTCTGCAAAGGATTTTTTAAATTTTGTACTTCTTCGGATGAAATTTCTGCACATTTAAAGGACAAAACTAAAATCCTTTCAATCATTTATTGCATAATACACTGCTCTATCAAATTGACTGACGATATTGGGAATTCAATCAATGTATTTCCCAAAATACGCTATGACATATTTCATATAAAACAATTTTTATCTCGAAAAGGAAGCGAAACCAAGTAAAATTGCATTAAACTTTTTTGTTTGAAATATCTCAAAGGATAACCCCCTGAAATTAGTGACACTACTTAGGATTCACTCTGCATAGAACACTACGACCTTACATTTCATATAAAATGTAGTACTTTCGCTTACAGGACCTAAAATGATCATTCAAGGTTTCGTAACACAAATACTATCTGACCAGAATGATTCTTCAAAGTCAGGCGTTCAGATATATGCAATGTGACTGAATTAATACTTGTAGTGTCTTAAATATATTGAGCGTACATTTTAATAAATTTAGGTATTAATCTAATACGTTTAACTTAATTCTGTAAGGCCCAGTTGTATGATCACAGCATAAATCTTGGAATAGCTATTCATGGAATAGCCTAAACTATAGAATAAATGGAGTATCGTGTTGTATGACGTTCGTTTATTCCAAGGTTATCTATGCCATAGTTATCCGAATTGGAACAGAGGTTGGCAATATTTTAGATGGTGTTTTGTTTATAAAGTACATTCAGAATACCAGTAACTGTTGAAATTTATTTTCTGAACATATCATTATTTTGTATACAGATTTTATTATAAAGAAATGAGTAAATCAAAATAAATTAGAAGTCAAAATTATTAGATAGAAGATTACACTTAAGCTAGTTGTGATAGTGAATGACTATAAGAAAGTGCTAGAAAGCAAAAACTGATGCCATAACTTTTAAACAAAAGACAAGAGCATGGGAGTCTATAGCTAGGTTATAATAATGCAAAACATAATACTGATATAATATTGTGCTATGAATTTGCTTAAATTTAATTTTAATTATTTAAAAAATTACAAATTTCTTTATGATGATGAAATTGTGAACTATTTTTACCTGTGTGTTATATGTTCCAATAATCATCAATCAGTCCCAGCACGCTTTAAGCAGTGCCCATTTTTAGACTGAATCTTGCCAGAAATTCTTCATTGTTAGACTCGTTTAATAGATAAATATGTGCCTTATTTTCTTTGTTTCCGCACTCTCAAAAATACATTACAGATGTGTGAAAATTATTAGAATAATCTTAATTTTAAAGGTTTTTTAATAGTTCCTTCACAAATATTCATTGAATTGATGAATATTGGTATATAATAGTACTATACTGATGTAGGATATATTTACTACTAACAATGCCGGAAAGCATTGTTGTACATTGGTATTTTTCTTATTTTACAATTGTTATGGGAATTCAGAAATTATTATATTATGTTGGCGGAATTGGAAACATAAAAAATTAAGTAAGAAAAGCTTTAAACAAATTGTTCTTTGCGTTTACATTGTTGTGAAGGTTCAAATGAACGTATACATCTGTTTTGTGCATATAATTTTTTATGTTTCCAATTCCGCCAACATAATATAATAATTTCTGAATTCCCATAACAATTGTAAAATAAGAAAAATACCAATGTACAACAATGCTTTCCGGCATTGTTAGTAGTAAATATATCCTATATCAGTATAGTAATATACTGTATACCAATATTCATCAATTCAATTAGTATTTGTGAAGGAACTATTAAAAAACCTTTAAAATTAAGATTATTCTAATAATTTTCACACCTCTGTACATGTAATTCATCATCACTATCAGAGATTCATGTCTAATGCTGCTGCCATTTTATATTTTATTCTCTAGATTAAATTTAACAACTACTGAAAGCATGGAATAGCTTATTCGGAAGTTATCCTCCGAATAATGCACTATTCCAAGTTCGTACAACACATTTCTCGCATAGCCGTGGAATTAATTTTAACAGGACTTTATTTCGTGTTCGTACAACTGGGCCTAAGTCATCTTTCAAATGGTTACATCATCTAAATCCGTTTCTCAACATAATAAATTATTCAAAGTAACTGATATCCTTGATTTGGTTCAACAATCAATGCATTTCTGCAACCAAGCTACTGTAATATGTTTGTTAGATGCGCCCACTGATGAGCTGAAGAAGATGCTGGACCTGAACGTCCTGGGTTTGTCCATGTGCACCAAAGAGGCCCTGCAGCTGATGAAGGAGAAGGGCGTGGATGATGGACACATAATCCACATCAACAGGTACTTAACATCACTAAGCGCTATAGAATACAGTCACAACGCTAAAATATGGAAAGAAAAGTGCATTTCTGGGCATTGTCGTTCCAAACTAGATCACGCAATGTGCACTTATGGTTTTGTGTTTATCTGAAACTTTCATAAATTTTTGGTGCTGACAAGTTTGGCAGAACAGTAAACTGAAATTAGAGCAGCTACAATTAAATGTTGTTTAGGCACTGCATGAATAGTGAAAATGTGACCATATGGTGTGTTGTTTCTCCTAGACCCTAGGGTCATTATTGGTCCCCATTTCTCTCAAGATGTTACAAATGGCAAATGTTACAGACATTATTCAGAGACGCAATGAACAGGGATGGCATTTGAAGAGTACACGGGAAAGACGATCGAAGTCACAATTCTGATAAGAGTGACGTCATGACCTAATTAAGTTTATTACTGCAAGCTTTGGTGTTTTTCTTATCAAAACTGGTAAAGGGGAATTTTCACCATCGATACAGCCATACTTTCCTTCTTTTTCATTAGGAACAACAATACATTTACAACAACCTTACGAGAATTGTGACTTTGATCTTTTACCCTTGTACTCCTCATTTGGTTTCAACAAGACTGGGCCAAGGCTTATACTGGCCCGTTTGATCCCCAGACCTCATAGATGCTGAATTTTTTCTGTGGTGATACAGTACACTCCATTTGTTGTATTCTTCCTTACGTTTTCCCTGTTAAATATTTATACTGAGTTGTTTTTTATTATATTCCAATCTTTAGATCTGTATTTTACTCTCTTTTTCTATTATGGTATTATTTTCAGTATAAACAAACAGACAAATAAATAAATAAATAAATAAATAAATAAATAAATAAATAGATAAATAAGTAAATAACTAAGTAAGCAAGCAAATCAGTAAGTAAGCAAATAAATAATTGAGCAAATAAGTAAGTGAGCAAATAAGTAAGTGAGCAAATAAATAAGTTAGCAAATAAGTAAGTGAGCAAATAAATAAATGAGCAAATAAATAAGTTAGCAAATAAGTAAGTGAGCAAATAAATAAATGAGCAAATAAATAAGTTAGCAAATAAGTAAGTGAGCAAATAAATAAATGAGCAAATAAATAAGTTAGCAAATAAGTAAGTGAGCAAATAAATAAATGAGCAAATAAATAAATGAGCAAATAAATAAGTTAGCAAATAAGTAAGTGAGCAAATAAATAAATGAGCAAATAAATAAATGAGCAAATAAATAAGTGAGCAAATAAATAAGTGAGCAAATAAGTAAGTTAGCAAATAAATAAGTGAGCAAATAAGTAGGTTAGCAAATAAGTAAGTCAGCAAATAAATAAGTGAGCAAATAAGTAAGTTAGCAAATAAGTAAGTAAGCAAATAAACAAGTGAGCAAATAAATATGTAAGCAAATAAATACATGAGCAAATAAATAAGCAAATAAATAAGTGAGCAAATAAATAAGTAAGCAAATAAATAAGAAAGCAAATAAATAAGTGAGCAATTAAATAAGTGAGCAAATAAATAAGTGAGCAAATAAATAAGTTAGCAAATAAATAAGTGAGCAAATAAATAAATGAGCAAATAAATAAATGAGCAAATAAATAAGTTAGCAAATAAGTAAGTGAGCAAATAAATAAATGAGCAAATAAATAAGTTAGCAAATAAGTAAGTAAGCAAATAAATAAGTGAGCAAATAAGTAAGTTAGCAAATAAATAAGTGAGCAAATAAGTAGGTTAGGAAATAAGTAAGTCAGCAAATAAATAAGTGAGCAAATAAGTAAGTTAGCAAATAAGTAAGTAAGCAAATAAACAAGTGAGCAAATAAATATGTAAGCAAATAAATAAGTAAGCAAATAAATAAGTGAGCAAATAAATAAATGAGCAAATAAATAAGTGAGCAAATAAATAAATGAGCAAATGAATAAGCGAGCAAATAAATAAGTGACCAAATAATAATTGAAGAAATAAGTAAGTGACCAAATAAATAAGTGAACAAATAAGTAAGTGAGCAAATAAATAAGTGAGCAAATAAATAAGTGAGCAAATAAATAAGTGAGCAAATAAATAAGTGAACAAATAAGTAAGTGAGCAAATAAATAAGTGAGCAAATAAATAAGTGAGCAAATATATGAGCAAATAAATAATTAAGCAAATAAATAAGTAAGCAAATAAATAAGTGAGCAAATATATGAGCAAATAAATAAGTAAATAAATAAAATAAATAAATAAATAAAATAGATAAATAAATTAAATAAATTAATTAAATACATTAAATAATTAAATAAATAAATAAGTAAATAAATGAATAAATAAATACATAAATAATAATAATAATAATAATAATTATTATTATTATTATTATTATTATTATTATTATTATTATTACCACAAAGAAAGGGTGTTTAAAATCAAACCACTCTGTATTCAGGATCTGAAGAACAGGATACAGGCAAAAATGCCAGATTTATTACAATGTGGCATTATAATTCCCGGCTAAGATTGTAAGAAACCGTAAGATACCAGGGAGTAACTTGAAATGTATCACTTAAAAAATAATAAAGTGCCAATAAATTACGTTGTCCAAGCAATATTCTGTGTTATTTTGATATTTCTAAACATTATATTCACTTTAGAACAGCGTGCTGAAATTCGTCAGAACGAACTGTGGGACACTCTATAATATTCTACACTTTTATTGCATATTCTATGTTACCTTTTTTTGTACACGCTTATTATCGGACGATGCTAACGACTGAAAATAATCTGACCAGCTGTTTTCCAATACTCTGCTACGCAGTGTGGCAGGACATAGACCGCCCTCTGGAAGATACACCATGTACTGCGGAACAAAGCACGCCGTCACCGCCTTAACTGAGGGTCTGAGGCGAGAGTTGGTGCAGCAGAAGTCCAAGATTCGAGTGACGGTGAGGTCAATTTATTAACTGTAAAAGTCAAGGGCTTTTAGTCTTCGCATTAAAGTTATCATTTGGACTTATTTAGGTGGGTCGGGGTAATTTTTGGAATAAAACAGTTTTTTTTTAAGTTTATAGACCTATAGTTTGTTACCACGATACAATTTTCAAGTCAGTTTTTTTATATGTTAGCAATGTGACTTTCTAGAATGATTCTATTGCATTTTCAAGCATGTTGTGATAATAATAACCCACGCATGGGGTAATCAGGGATAATTTGTATTATTGGAGTCCTTACAAACTCCAGTCATCACAAAACAAAGGTTGGGATATATAGCCTGGGAAGACTGGTTAGGTACAGATATTTAAAAAGTTTAATTGATATGACTATTACACTTTTACTACGTCATACTACTTTTGACCAATAAAACTATACGAAAGGACGTATTTCAAATACTCATGGCTGTTTATCGCTACAATTTTATCACTGCCCTAGAAAAAAATGTTATGTTTTATTTAACGACACTCGCAACTGCAGAGGTTATATCAGCGTCGCCGGATGTGCCGGAATTTTGTCCCGCAGGAGTTCTTTTACATGCCAGTAAATCTACTGACATGAGCCTGTCACATTTAAGCACACTTAAATGCCATCGACCTGGCCCGGGATCGAACCCGCAACCTTGGGCATAGAAGGCCAGCGCTATATCAACTTGCCAACCAGGTCGACTGCCCTAGAATATATTTGTTTTTATCACTTCCCTAGCATTTGTTTCTTTGTTTGGCAACATTTCAAACCGAAAATTCTTTACTGTACTATAAAACATGCTTTGCGATCGTCATTTGTTTTCCGCATAGATATTAAACTCCGGTCAAACGTTTTGGTGACGCTAACATTAGTCAAAATAATTTAAGTACACCAAAGTCAATTATTACCTAATATATTGTATTAGAGTAGTTTATTTCGTCTAATCTTTGTATACGTTCTTCTTTTTTATCACATTTATTTCATTTGTTTCTTTGTTTGTCAACATTTCAAACTGCAAATTCATTTAGGATACTATAAAACATACTTTCCGATCATCATTTGTTTCCGGCATAGATAGTCAACTGAAAATGGCGGCTCCCTTCAAACGTTTTGGTGAAGCTAACATTAGTGAAATAGAATTTTAGTAAGACAATTGATATTGTATTGTATTAGAGTACTTTATTTCTTATAATCTTTATATACTTTCTTCTAATAGCGTAATAGTCAATTAAATCCCACTCGAGGTTTTATTTTCTCTAGACTATTACTGCGTCATACTAATTTTGACCAATAAAACGGTACGAAAGGACGTCTTTCAACCAATTATGGCTGCTTATCGCATAATTTTATCGCGTCCCTGGCATTTGTTTAATTTTATCTCGTCCCTAGCATTTGTTTATTTTTATCACTACCCTAGCATTTGTTTCTTTGTTTGCCAACATTTCAAACTGCACTGTTCTGGACGTCAAAAAACAGAAAATTACAAACCACTCCAGTCGATGCACAGCACTTTCAAATATGACTCGCATTGGCATTCAAGAACAAGCATTAATAAAGATCACTGGTCATATATGAAGAGCACCATTCGGAAATCCTGAATAAGTTCAGGGATACCATGTACTCGTACATCACCGAGTTCACTTCTTTTACGCACACGTCCAATATAACAACAACTGAACCACCAACCACTAAAACATTCAAATTTGAAAATTGTACCTACTTTCAATAATTGTTTCTTCTAAAATTATTCATGTTTATTTTTGATTTCATCATCGTTAAATAAAATGTTTCTTGTTTATTTCATCATCCCTAATTAAAACATTTCTAACACTCGTTTATATTATTTAGGTTATGTTGTGGCTTCTGCTATATGATATTATGAATAGTCACGTATCAGAGATTGTTTAATACTAAGATTTATTGAAAATCATCTGTTAAGTGGCGTTGATGACTGGGATCCGGATAATTGAAGTGGAATGCAACTGTTTTAATAAAAATGAAACTGAATCAACAAAGCATTCTTGACCAGTAACTGTCCACAGAGTTCAATGAAGATTCCATAGTTGGCACAACTGATAAGAAAACAGCTATTCATAACACACTACTGCCATCTATTAGCGTAATATTTATAATGTTGAGATGGTACAAATTTGAAGACAGTTTTGTATTTTCGTAAGCCAATTAATATTTTATTGTATTGGAGTACTTCGTTACTTCTAATCTTTATATACTTTCTTCTAATCATGTAATAGTCAATTAAATCCCACTCGAGTTTTGATTTTCTCTAGATAAATCAAAACATCTAGTGAGATTACTGTTGACTATTACACTGTTACTACGTGATACTACTTTTGACCAATAAAACGGTACGAAAGGACGTATTTCAACCAATCATGGCTGCTTATCGCACAATTTTATCACGTCCCTAGCATTTGTTTAATTTTATCGCGTCCCTAGTAGTTTCTTTGTTTGCCAACATTTGAAACTGCGTTGGTCTGGACGTCAAAAAAAAAATATATATATATATGTATGTATGTATATATATATAATTACAAACCATTCCAGTCGATGCACAGCAGTTTCAAATATGACTCGCATTGGCATTCAAGAACAAGAATTTATAAAAATCACTTATCATACCTATGCACCTTCTGAAATCCGATTTACAAATAAATGAAGAGCACCATTCGGAAATCCTGAATAAGTTGCATACACCATGTAGGCCTAAATCAACGAGTTCCACTTCTATTACGCACACGTCCAATATAACATCAATTGAACCACCAACCACATTTAAATTTGAAAATTGTACATTCAATAATTATTCCTTTTAAAATTATTCATGTTTATTTTTTACGTCATCGTCGTTAATTAAAACTTTTCTAACACTTGTGTATATTAGTTAGGTTATGTTATAGCTTCTGCTATATGATATTATGGATAGTCACGTATCAGAGATTGTTTAATATTAAGATTTATTGAAAATCATCTGTCAAGTGACGTTGATTACTGGGATTCGGATAATTGAAGTGGAATGCAACTGTCTTAATAAAAATGAAACTGAATCAACAAAGGCTTCTTCACTAGTAACATTGCCATCATGTATAATAGATCAAGAACTTCTCGACGAGAAGGTATTGCTCACTACTGCCATCTAGCATGCATCTAGCGTAATATTTGTAATGTTGAGATGGTACAATAATACATTTGAAGACAGTTGTATTTTCGTAAGTCAATTAATATTTTATTGTATTGGAGTACTTCGTTACTTCTAATCTTTATATACTTTCTTCTAATCGTGTAATAGTCAATTAAATCCCACTCGAGTTTTGATTTTCTCTAGATAAATCAAAACGTCTAGTGAGATTACTGTTGATAAATCAAAAACCTCTAGTGATATTACTGTTGATAAAAAATATCAGTAAATACTTAAGTTATTGATAAGGCTTATTGTAGCGTATAAATTTAAAATATTTTCCATTGAAATAAAGATGAAAATAATAATAATGATAATAATAATAATAATAATAATAATAATAATAATAATAATAATAAATATAACGATATATACAGATAATGCTCTATATACTGTATTCTGTTCCAGAGTCTGAGTCCAGGCCTAGTGAAGACAGACATGCCCCCAGAACAATATCTGAAAGACTATCCCTCTCTCAACCCTGAGGATATAGCGGATGCCGTAATGTATGTGCTGGGAGTGCCACCACATGTGCAGGTTGGTGAGCATTTCTTCACTGTCTTATTTCACAAACCATTGTGTTTAAAATTATATTTCTGCTGACCATTTTGTCTAAAGATACATTTATCAACAAATTTATTTTTATTTTTCCATTTTTATTTATTTTATTTTATTTCTTAGTAGTTACATGAACATTATAGCTTTGAGATGTGGCGCACGTCATAAGCTACACAAAAACATATTATAATAACTAATTATTAATATAATAATAGTCCACACCTGTGGAGTAACGCCCAGCGCGTCTGGCCGTGAAACCAGGTGGCCCGGGTTCGAATCCCGGTTGGGGGAAGTTACCTGGTTGAGGTTTTTTTCCGGGGTTTTCCCTCAACCCAATACGAGCAAACGCTGGGTAACTTTCGGTGCTGGACTCCGGACTCATTTCACCGGCATTATCACCTTCATCTCATTCAGACACTAAATAACCTAGATGTTGATACAGCGTCGTAAAATAACCCAATAAAAATATATATAATACTAAGTTAATTAATTTAATTTGCAAACAGAAACAATTCATCAGTTGAATAGAAAGGATGAAAATGTAGAAATTTTGTTAATTCTATTCTAAAAATTTTCTCTTGGCCCTTCAAAGCTTTAAGATAATTAGGCAGTGCATTGAAGACTGTAATACATGAAGAGTTAACTAATAGATGAAGATCTGATTCGTGTCTTTTATTAAATTATATATCTTCGTTTGTTTTCAATATAAAACATCATCAATGAAGGAATGTACTCATAAGGTAAAGTCAATATTTCTAAAGCCTGGAAAGTAACTTCAATTTTTATGCTACTTTCTTTTGGTAAAAGTTAGTTTCAAATTAGTTGTCCCAGAATATTAATCAATATCAGATTATAGAATTAAAATATGCAAAATAATGTTATTTTAAGGGTGTGAACGTCGTCAAAAGAAGATAACAATCTTAATGCATAACAGATAGAGCTCAGTTGAGGAGTAGGCTAATACATTCTATGTTTGTTTTCCAATGCGAGTGATTACCCAGTTCAAAGCCAGAAACTTCGTGCTTATAGATTCTTTCAGATTAATTTAATTTAATCGAATATTATAAGAAAACTGAGCAATATTACGTGTACTAAATCTAGATTAAAATTAATTTTTTTTGTATTGATTATTACACTTTTACGTCATAATACTTTTGACCAATAAAACGATATGAAAGGACGTCTTTCAACCAATCCTGGCTGTTTATCGCACAATTTTATCGATTCTCTAGCATTTGTTTAATTTTATCGCTTCTCTAGGATTTGTTTGTTTTTATCACTACCCTATCATTTGTTTCTTTGTTTGCCAACATTTCAAACTGCAAATTCTTTACAGTACTATAAAACATTCTTTGCGATTGTAATTTGTTCCCCGCATAGATAATCGACTGAAAATGGCAGTTCCGTTCAAACATTTTCTTGAAGGTAACATTAGTGAAATACAATTTTAGTAAGTCAATATTTTATTGTGTTAGAGTACTTTATTTCTTCTAATCTTTATATACTTTCTTCTGATCGTGTAATAGTCAATTAAATCCCACTCGAGTTTTGATTTTCTCTAGATAAATCAAAATAGTCGACCTGGTTGGCGAGTTGGTATAGCGCTGGCCTTCTATGCCCAAGGTTGCGGGTTAGATCCCGGGCCAGGTCGATGGCATTTAAGTGTGCTTAAATGCGACAGGCTCATGTCAGTAGATTTACTGGCATGTAAAAGAACTCCTGCGGAACAAAATTCCGGCACATCCGGCGACACTGATATAACCTCTGCAGTTGCGAGCGTCGTTAAATAAAAAAACATAATTTAAATCAAAACCTCTAATGAGATTACTGGTGATAAATTAATTTGAAGTATGTTGTTTAAGTCATCAATTTCTTTAAAGTCTTGTTTTTATTACTAATATGTTTAAAGTCTTAAATCAGTTAACAATATCTTGAAATTTTAAAACTCTAATCTGTAAATGTTAACCTACCACAATCACTTTTGTCATAATTTTGACCCATTAACCATTTTTTTTGTCTGTATTGCAGATTCACGAATTGACGGTCAATCCGGTTGGACAATCATGAAGAAAATGAAAACACAACAACAAATTCTATTACTTTTTGAAATAAGATTTATTTTTACGAAATATATGTTTGTACGAAACGAAATAATTGAAATTTTGTCATAAAATGATTCAATTCGTAACTATGGTTACAATGTTTTAAATACAGATAGGAAATCGGGGGAAAATTTACTAGGTTTTTAATGCACTTGTAAACAGCCTGGAAATAGTAGATAAATTTACTTTTACCCCCAAGGTGATCATGTTTGGAAACAGGGATTTCATCTGACATGGTTATATCAGCTTCCATGTAGTTATCTATCATTCAGAGAGGACGACAGAAGAGTTGCAGCTGTCTAGAAGAAAATAAGTCTTCGAAAGGCCACGGTAACCAAAGGAACCAAATTTGTATATTTTAACAACATTTGAAGACGCTGTTTTGAAGTTGAATGTCTGTAATTATTTATGAATGCATTATACAAACATAGGTATAGATACCCGAATGTAAATAAATGTTTTATGAAATATTTAAACAATTGTTTTTATGTGTATATCCCAGTGGTTCCCAACCTTTTTTGACTGACGGCATACTTTACTGAATGCCCACGATATCGCGACACACTTATTTGATTTTAATTTTATATAATGGCTGTGAAACTTGGACTCTCACTTTGAGAGAGGAACAGAGATTAAAGGTGTTTGAGAATGAGGTTCTTAGGAAAATATTTGGGGCTAAGAGGGATGAAGTTACAGAGGAATGCAGAAAGTTACACAACGCAGAACTGCACGCATTGTATTCTTCACCTGACATAATTAGGAACATTAAATCCAGACGTTTGAGATGGGCAGGACATGTAGCACGTATGGGCGAATCCAGAAATGCATATAGAGTGTTAGTTGGGAGACCGGAGGGAAAAAGACCTTTGTGAAGGCCGAGACGTAGATGGGAGGATAATATTAAAATGGATTTGAGGGAGGTGGGATATGATGGTAGAAACTGGATTAATCTTGCTCAGGATAGGGACCAATGGCGGGCTTATGTGAGGGCGGCGATGAACCTCCGGGTTCCTTAAAGGCCAGTAAGTAAGTAAGTAAGTAAGTAAGTAAGTAAGTAAGTATATATATATATATATATATATATATATATATATATATATATACATAATTTGAACTGGTAATGGAAATTACGGGGAAAAGGCTGAACGGATTTTAATGAATGACCCGCCATTTTGAAGCTTGGCATCCAAGAATTTTCAGAAAAATAGTAACTTTCAGTGAGGCGTTAGTTTTCTTACATAATTTTCCTATTTTCCAAAATCCATCTTTCGTCAGTTTTGAGAACTAATTGCATTTCAGAACAAAACAAAACAATAGTTTTCTTACATAATTTTCCTATTTTCCAAAATCCATCTTTCGTCAGTTTTGAGAAGTAATTGCATTTCAGAATAAAACAAAACACACACTACAATAAACAATAGGTTATTACACGAAGGCCATGACCTGCAGGATTGCTGACATATTTAGAGTTCAAATTCAATTGATTATTAAAAACCTCAAGATTTACTAAAAATAATTTACAGGACTGATTCTGCGATGTGTAATTTTCTGTGTACAGCTATGTATTTGATATTAAAATCTACAAAACTTGACGTGGTTTGATGACATTGTTACCATTAGAAATGAAATATTATATTATTATAGTTAATGTTATGACGTGCTATACTGATGATATGAAAGTGAAACGTTTTAGGGTTATATAAGTAGATGTAGAGAATATGTTAAATTAGATCTTCATTTCTATAATTTACTGAGTGGCGGCTACTATATTATATTATATTATATTATATTATATTATATTATATTATATTATATTATATTATATTATATTATATTATATCATATTATTAAAAATAAAATATTTGTATACATAGTTATTAATCAAGTAGGGTTGGATCTTTTTCATATACTTAATGGCGGTGTGGTGTAGATATTTATATGCGTGGTTCTCTTCAGTATTGGCTCGAGAGAGCGCAAAAATTACAGTTCCTAAGGAAAGACCAAAAGGTATTAATTACTGATAAAATAAGAGGCCTACAAAATTTTGTAGTCTCCCGATCATTTCAGCAAGATCTCTTAGCAGGATAAAATGATTTTACCCTCTACATTTCAAGCTCTATATGCAGCAGCTATACCAAGATGCTATGTCTATTGTTCGAAAGCATAGCAAACCTGACATTTTTTTTAACTTTCACTTACAATCCACAATGACCTGAAAAAGCTATTGCTTTACTCCCACATAAAAAACTCGCTGATCGTCCTGACATTGTTACTTGCGTTTTCGCGTTTAAACTCAAAAACTGAAGGTGGATAGGTTCAAGAAAAAATACTTGGCATAAAAAAAAATTCAGAGGGAGTATGTTTCATTATTATGGAAGCAAATAACTTTCAAAATGTCTGGTATTCTTCATTGAAAATAAATCTGAAAAATTTTTATTTGAACGTCTAATGAACTTAGTTGCAGCATTTGCTGCACAAGCCACTAGTAACGATATAACGACAACAATCAGTGATTTTCGTGTGGAGGAAAAGATGGTGATACTCTGTATAGAATATTTTATAGCGTACGGGAATTTTGTCGTTTCTATCCTCCTTTTCGTCCAACTAAGACTTTCAAGGTCTAAGAGGAAGTCAAAGAAAAATTAAATTATAAACATAGTTATTCACACATATTTCGCTTTCATGATGAAAAATGCAAGAAAAAAAATGCCGGAATACCGCTCCAGGGCGTTCTGCCAGGAAAAAAAAGGACTGATAATTTCTATGTAATATCCAGACATCGGATTCTAGGGCAAATGCCTATTTTGTTTCTTTAGGAGAAAAGTAAAAATAATTATTAATATTTGTGTTTCGTGGAAATTGAAAGGTATTCAAAGAGTTTTATAGTGCCCTAAAATGCCTTAAAATGGTTATTAGAGCCTAATTTGTTAATATTCGCCTAAAAATGCCTAACTCACTGTAAAGTTTCGCATTTTACTCTTACTTTTTATAATTTATACATGCATTCACTGTGAAGTTTAAGGCATTTAAAAAGTGGAAAGTTTGCTTCACACCAGCCATGAAACCATTGATAAAGGAAACAAAATGTTTTGAATCTCACGACACTCGCAATAGATTTCACCGAATTTAACATGTTTGGAGGCATAAATGCCGACAAAGAACCAACCTTAGTTTTGAAGCAGGCAACAATCACAACATGTGCTGCTACCGATTCAGAGATGTACTATACTATAAAAATGACTGTTTTCGGTCTGAAACCGATTAGCTGTACTGCCCTTCAGAGTGTCATAAAATCACAATTTTTGGAGAAAGAGTGTTTTTGAAATATTTATGAAAAGTCGTAAAACTGCGAATTAGTAGGGTAAATCGTTACAAAATATTTAAAAGAATGGCCCTCCTAGTGTTAACACTACCAGGAAATGCAACAATAAGTGGCACTTTGTATTTTTGTCCAATTGAATCTCAATAACAACGGTTCATTTGAATGCTCGTTAACAGTTGCTCTTTCCCTCACCTTATTTGTGTTGAGAAGTTTTGAGCGGTAGGACGTTTTCCTGTGAAGTTTAACGCGATAATGCCGAAAAATATAAGTGCAAAATCTACATTGATCCGGCAATGGCTAACAGAATATTCAGAATTCACTTATGATGGAAAAATAATATTCTGCAAGATTTGTAGCAAACAGGTATGTAACAATAGTTGAAATATATAAATTCTATTAATTTTAATGAGTAGGCCTATAATATTTATACATTGACTGAGCTATCCTAAGGTATAATTCTTTTAAGACCACTACACTTTAACCTTTTAAATTCCGATAGTTAAAGTATTTGCAGGTCATTAAAATTTTGATTGTTCGAACCCACTAACTTTGTGATAGAAATACGGCAATACAACAATTAGGATTTTATTTTAATTCAGTTTACTTTACATTTTAGATTTCGCAAGAAAAGAAGTGCCACCTAAAGCAGCATGTGCAAGGAGCGGCTCATAAGGCTAAAGCTCAGCAGAAAAATCAACTGCAACAAACTTTACTAACACAGCCTACTTCATCCAATCTCAGCAGCAATTTCTATGCTGATTTAACCAGAGCGTTTGTTGCTGCTAACATTCCCTGGAATGCAATTGAAAATCCGGTTTTAAGACAGTTTTTACAAAAATACTGCAAACAAAATATCCCATCTGAGTCGACCCTAAGAAAAAATTACTTAGACAGAATATACAATGAAACTTTAGCTTCCATTCGGGAGGATATAGGTGATTCTTACATATGGGTCTCTGTGGATGAAACCTCAGATCCTATGAATAGGTATATAGCAAATATGGTAGTAGGAAAACTTAGTCCTGATGGACCTTCGATTCCACACCTCGTATGTGTTAAGGAACTTTCGAAAGTGAATAGCCAAGCCATTGCTTATTTTGTAAATAAAGGCCTACAGTCTTTATACTCAGGTAATATAGACGATTCTAAAGTTCTGTTGTTTTGTACTGATGCTGCCTCATACATGGTTGCTGCAGCTCCACTTGTTAAAACATTTTATCCTAACCTCACGCATGTAACCTGTCTAGCACATGGCCTTCACAGGGTTTCTGAAACAATCCGGAATGAATTTCCTCTTGTCAATTCGTTTATTTCCAACACAAAAAAATGTTTTTGTAAAGCCCCATCCAGGATTTCAATACTCAGAGAGAACTTTCCAGATATCCCACTCCCACCTCAGCCGGTTGTTACACGATGGGGAACCTGGATTCAGTCAGTGGTGTATTATTCTAAATATTTTAAAGAAGTGGTCACAGTTATTGGTAAATTACCTGAAACTGATAATGCAGCGTGTGTGAAAGCAGTGAAAGATTGTTTGAATGACTCACGAGTGAAAAACGATATTGCCTACATAACATCAAACTTTTCTTTCATACCTGCAAGCATTGAACAATTAGAACGTGAAAAACAATCTCTTTGTAGCCAAATAGCAATAGTAAAGGAAGCTCAAGTGAACATACATTCTGCTTTGGGCGAAACTGGGAAAAAAGTTAAAAATAAGTGGGACAACGTATTAAATAAGAATGTAGGATTTTCATTGTTGGAAAAAGTATCAAGAGTGATATCGGGGGAAAGTGTAAATGTTCCAGTAAGTATTGATGTTTCTATTGTACCTAATTTAAAATTTGCGCCTCTCACATCAGTTTCGGTTGAAAGAAGCTTTTCTGCTTTAAAAATGATTCTCAGTGACAAAAGGCAAAGGTTAACTGTGGAGAATTTAGAAAAAATTCTGGTGGTGTACTGTGCAGATAATTATAATAAAGTCTGAGCATGGAACTGAATTTCAATAACTTAAAATGAGTAATCTTGATATCAATAATCATTATTTCATTAGTTTCAATATATTAAATTTGTGCAGCTCTGTTTATAAATATAATATAGTATTCTTTTTTAATGTTTAAACATACTTTTTTGTGCGTATTTTAGTGTATAACTAAAAATTTCAGTGAAAGAAATAAGTATGATACCTTGATGTGCCTAAAATGCCTATTTCCATTAAAATAGAGCCTAATTTTACAAATTTTGAGCTTATTTTAGGCGCCTAAAACTGCAATTTTTAGTGCCTAAAAATCCGATGTCTAGACTAATATCGAACATCCAGTGTTGTAGATAGGTCGATGTTAACACGCAATCGAAAATTCTAAAAAGACGAGCAGCAACTTGAGTGGCATTATAAAAACAAACGTAGTATGTGCAAAAAATCTCAAGCTATCTATGCTGGATATACGATAAAAGATTTTTATGATCGTTTTTGAAAACTTACCTACTGTATTTAAATTAATGTGAAGTCTGCGCTTGGTGGGTTGCACAGAGTTTCCCTATATGTAGCCTTATGGTTCACAGGACACGTAAATCATCTTCAAGATGCAGCAGTCTAATACTTTGTTTAGAGTTAACTATTTTCATGGTAGAAAATGCTGATTCACAAATGTATGACGTTGAAAATGGCAGTTCTAAATGTCTTTTTAGTAGTGTTGTGGGATTTAATCGATTAATCGATCAATTTCTGTTGTAAGATTAATCGATCAAAATATTTAATCGAATAATCGAGTCGATTAAAATTAATCGGTTGTAGTTGATATTAAATATTATTTTGTTAATACAAACTCATACTAAAAATTCCGACAATATTTCTCTCTCGGAAAGTGCTTACTTAAAAGGACAATAGTACTGTTATTTTCTAACTGTAAAGCAGGTAGCGCAGGGAAATCTTTGCACAAAAACTTCAGAAAGAGATGGAGATATAAAGACAGTGACCTAGTCTACCTCTATTGAAAGTTGAAACACAATACGAAAGCCTTATAAAGTTTTATGGTTTTCCAAGAAAACTTCCACCTTGTTGTCAGCTTATCTTCCTAGCATAAGAAACACATACTTTTCTGGGATTCGTCCCCCTCATCCCTTATAAAATAGCCATGTCTACACTGTGTGCAAGTGAGAGCGTAACTATCTTCTTCTCTTTCTAAAATCTGGTAATTCGATTACAATAGGGACCAGTCTTCTGTTTCGACCGCTGTAGCTTACTTTTTCAGTTGCAAATTCTGTACTGAGTTTGTATATGAAGGTTGTGTGTTTAGTTTGATAAAGAAAAAAAAAATCAGTTTTCTGTGGTCTGTGAAAAGTGTAAACTCCATTATGTCATATAATAATTTGAGAGGTAAATTCGGTCAAACGTTGGCTTTTAAATTGAACGATCGTGGAGAAGTGCTTGACAGAAAAAATTGTTTTTTTTTTTTTTTTTTTTTCGTGTTTATTGATGCAGGAAACATTGTTACTAAACGTAGCGTGCACTCACATGTTTAAAATCATGGATGAAGCAGTATTAACTAGGAGAGTCTTCATACTCTTTGCTATTTATGTTTGTTTCAAAAATTCCCGGAGAAATTGGCACAATAAATTATAAGTCTCATAATAAATGTGTTAGTAAGTAATTAAAATAGTTGGATAATTTCGAGGGAAAAATTGTTCCGGAGCCGGGTATCGAACCCGGGACCTTTGGTTTAACGTACCAACGCTCCGGAACAATTTTTCCCTCGAAATTATCCAAATCAACTTTACAGGGAGTTATACCTGAAATCTTGATTTGCATAATACACGTCACTGTTCGTTAACAGAAAACCACAATTTAAGTCACACAGAGTTAGTGTGCACTCGAAGTTGGTTGCTTGACGGTTGTCAGCCCACTTTGAGGTCTGTGGATATAGAGGGAAAAATTGGATCGGTGTCGGTTAGAGTCCCCGAGTAGCTCAGTGGTAGAGCGTTGGTACGTTAAACCAAATGTCCCGGGTTCGATACCCGGCTCCGGAACAATTTTTCCCTCGAAATTATCCAAATCAACTTTACAGGGAGTTATACCTGAAATCTTGATTTGCATAATACACGTCACTGTTCGTGAACAGAAAACCACAATTTAAGTCACACAGAGTTAGTGTGCACTCGAAGTTGGTTGCTTGACGGTTGTCAGCCCACTTTGAGGTCTGTGGATATAGAGGGAAAAATTGGATCGGTGTCGGTTAGAGTCCCCGAGTAGCTCAGTGGTAGAGCGTTGGTACGTTAAACCAAAGGTCCCGGGTTCGATACCCGGCTCCGGAACAATTTTTCCCTCGAAATTATCCAAATCAACTTTACAGGGAGTTATACCTGAAATCTTGATTTGCATAAACGTCACTGTTCGTTAACAGAAAACCTTAAACAATTTAAAACACAGAGTTAGTGTGCACTGTTCGTTAAAGTTGGTTGCTTGACGGTTGTCAGCCCACTTTGAGGTCTGTGGATATAGAGGGAAAAATTGGATCGGTGTCGGTTAGAGTTCCCGAGTAGCTCAGTGGTAGAGCGTTGGTACGTTAAACCAAAGGTCCCGGGTTCGATACCCGGCTCCGGAACAATTTTTCCCTCGAAATTATCCAAATCAACTTTACAGGGAGTTATACCTGAAATCTTGATTTGCATAATACACGTCACTGTTCGTTAACAGAAAACCACAATTTAAGTCACACAGAGTTAGTGTGCACTCGAAGTTGGTTGCTTGACGGTTGTCAGCCCACTTTGAGGTCTGTGGATATAGAGGGAAAAATTGGATCGGTGTCGGTTAGAGTTCCCGAGTAGCTCAGTGGTAGAGCGTTGGTACGTTAAACCAAAGGTCCCGGGTTCGATACCCGGCTCCGGAACAATTTTTCCCTCGAAATTATCCAAATCAACTTTACAGGGAGTTATACCTGAAATCTTGATTTGCATAATACACGTCACTGTTCGTTAACAGAAAACCACAATTTAAGTCACACAGAGTTAGTGTGCACTCGAAGTTGGTTGCTTGACGGTTGTCAGCCCACTTTGAGGTCTGTGGATATAGAGGGAAAAATTGGATCGGTGTCGGTTAGAGTCCCCGAGTAGCTCAGTGGTAGAGCGTTGGTACGTTAAACCAAAGGTCCCGGGTTCGATATCCGGCTCCGGAACAATTTTTCCCTCGAAATTATCCAAATCAACTTTACAGGGAGTTATACCTGAAATCTTGATTTGAATTAAAATAGTTGTTTTGTAATATAATGATGCAATATATACAGATATACAACATTTAATACTTTTGCTTATCACCGTACACAAGTTAAATTTAACAATAATTGTGTATTAGAGTATATTAAAACATTTTTCAATTCGATCAAAACTCGATTAATCTATCGATTAATCGATTAATTCAAATAGTTAATCGATTAAATATTTTGATCGATCAACAGCACTACTTTTTAGTTTATTCGGCACCATCGACTGATTTGACAAAACATTTCCGCATATAAGACACTCGGGTTTTTGTTTATATTCATCTCCACGCCATGTAAAACCATATTGCAAGTATTCACCACTATATTTACGAAACACAGTATGTTTTTGTGAACCCTGAAGGGAATTTTCGCGCACATTACTTGAGTTAGCACTGCTGTTATCCAATTCTAACCCAGAGCTTGATTTCGAATTAAAAATTTGTCCACGATAAAATCTAAATAAAGCATTTTAATAAAATAGTCGCACTATCACCCGCTAGTACTGAAACTGACCAGTACATTCTGACGATTCTAAACTCTAGGGCCTATTCTTACTAAGTGGGGACAGTACACGAATTACAAAGCATTGTTGCAGGTGTTCACGTTTCAATTGGTAAAGTCTGTCTCAAAATAAAATGTATCATATCAAAGACTTCGTTGTAAATAAAAAATGTGTTGTAAAGAGGCTTTCTGGATGGCATAATAGTACATTATGCAACGAGCCTATAATGGTAGTAATTAAGACGCGAGTATGTTTATGAAACGAGCGCAAGCGGACTGACTGAGGAGCGGAACTGACTTTGTGCAATACTTCGTAAATTGTGAGATGTGCGCAGACGCGAAAGTATTGATTTTCCGAGAAACAAATGTCTCGCGCTAGTTGTCTTTCGATTGCATATAAGAGAATAATCGATACTTGCGCTTTCATATTGCTACAATGGTAATTTCTGATGGTGGAACAACTGAACTTTAATGAATAGGTGTACTTTAATGAGGTCCATTAAATGGCTTCTTCTTCTTCTTCTTCTTTGGCACTACGGCCCTTGTAGTCTAGCCTTGGCCTCCCTTAGGATCTTGGTCCATTCCTGTCCAACCAGAGCCTTCTGCCTCCATCTTCTCACGCCTAGAGTCCTTAAATCGTCCTCCACTCCATCCAACCATCTTAGTTTCTGTCTGCCAATATTGCGCCTGCCTTCTGGTTTTGTGTTTAGAATCTTTTTTGGTATTCTCTGATCATTCATCCTGATTACATGTCCTAACCATTCCAACCTACGGGCTTTGATTTCAGCAACAATATCTGGAGATTTATATTCAGTTTTCAGTTCTGTATTATATCTAATCCTCCAGTGCCCATTCTCATATTTAGGACCATAGATTTTCCTTAGAATTTTCCTTTCCCATGTCATCAGTTGTTGTTCTATTTTCTTCGACAGAGTCCAAGTTTCACTGCCATAAAGCACAATTGGTCTTACGACTGTTTTATATAATGTAAGTTTTGCTTTTTTACTTATGCATCTTGCTCTCAAAGTTTTGTTAAGGGCTCTCAGGCATCTATTTCCCCCAGCAATTTTTTGCCTCATATCCGCATCTGCAGTGTTTTCTTGGGTAATTAGAACTCCTAAATATTTAAAAGAATATACTTCCTCATATTTCTGTCCATTTATTATAATATCTTTATTACAAACGACACTTGGTCTTATGTTTCTAATATATTTAGTTTTCTCATTAATAATTTTTAACCCCATGTGCTCTGCTTCTATTTGAATTTGGGTTACTATTTCATTTAGCACTCCAAGAGATCTACTCATAACCACAATATCATCCGCATAGGCCATGCACTGTCTGCTCCTATTAAATATGGTACCATTAAAATTTATATCAATGTTCCTAATGACTTTTTCAAGGCCGATGTTAAACAGTAAAGGTCTGCTAGCAGGTGTATAATTACTACATTTCGGCATGGTCGAGCATAAAATTTATTTTTCATTTGCAAAATTTCGCGACACACTCCATGGGGCTGTGCCACACACCGGTTGGGAACCCCTGGAATATCTAATGTACAGTAATTTAATAAGAGTATTTTATCACTGCTTCAACAGAATTTCGAGACATTATTTCAAATTTATGAGTGACTTTACAGGCTACGGTTTATGAATGTGGATAATTTTATCTAAATTAAAAAATCAAATTTGTACAAATTGGTAGAAATATATGTCATGAAATGTGTACCATTTAAATGCGCCCTTACCTTACCTGGGTTTTGTTAGGGGTGTAGATTAAATACATCGTGTTCCACTTAGGGGAATCGAGAAATATGTGATAGGGGAGACTGTTGTACCTTTAGCATAGTGTACCTTCGAACATTTTTTGTTTTTTAATTTTTGCTACTACCTAGAGGACTCAAACTGAAGTAGATTGTAGGGAAAGCCGCTAAGTAGCTCTGGTCGTAGTTTCAGTTTGATTTACTGCAAAGTGTGAGTTCCGTGGACAAAAGAAGTTTTTTTAGTACCAGAAGTAAACATTTCGTTCATTGATGCATGTGTTCTAACACAAAACCAGATTGTATTTGTTAATATCTTTCAAGTACGGTGCGTTCCCTATCATCTGGTGAGTAATAACATATTTTAATTTCCATGATTTATTTGAATCTCTTAGTTTTCGGAGCCATATTTGTTTAAACGTGCACCCTCTTGTACCTTTGAACACAAAACATCTTGTACCATGGAACATGTTGCAAATTACACGATACTATCGGTTTTTGTTTTTCTTTTATTTTAAGATTATGTCACAAAGTAAGTCTGGAGTTAAGAGGCCCCAATTGATCCGGATGCCTTGAAGAAAGCTGTTGAAGCAGTTATTGCTCCTCCAGGAAATAAAATCTCAATCAGAGAAGCCTGCACTGGTTTATGATTGCAAATACATTTTAAATATGATTGTCAGTTCTTACAGCTATATTCCAACCTAGAGTATATTCCATGTGTTCCAACTTAAAAGAGGGTATGTTCCAAGGTACATGAACGTGTTGTACTTTTGATCACATTACATATCCCTTCATTTTATCTTTTCCATCCTTAATAGATCTGTAAAACAGGAAAATACATAGGCCTACAGGAAGTTGTAAAGGAATCTTCAATAATTATTTCAAGCATTTTTTCTTTTAAAAAATTTCATTTCCCAAAAGTAATAAAAATAAAACGTGAAAAGTGTGTAAAGGTACAACAGTCTCCCCTACTTTCTTCTGGTTGGTTATTTAACGACGCTGTATCAACTACTAGGTTATTTAGCGTCGATGAGATTGGTGATAGCGAGATGAGGCCGAGGATTCGCCATAGATTACCTGGCATTCACCTTACGGTTGGGGAAAACCTCGGAAGAAACCCAACCAGGTAATCAGCCCAAGCGGGGATCGAGCCCGCGCCCGAACGCAACTTCAGACCGGCAGGCAAGCGCCTTAACCGACTGAGCCACGCCAGTGGCTGATATGTGATAGTCTCAAGTGTAAATAATAGTATTGTAACAACTTTTTACATAACTTCATGTAAAAACTTTCCGAGTGGGTGAAGAAAGAATGATGCTGAAACTGATCAGGAAGAGAAAAAGAGATTAGCTGGGTCACTGACTGTGGAAAAAAACTGCCTACTGAAGGATGCACTGGAAGGAATGGTGAACGGGAGAAGAGTTCGAGGCAGAAGAAGATATCAGATGATAGACGACATTAAGATATATGGATCATATGCGGAGTCTAAGGGAAGGTGGAAAATGGGTACCTGGAAAGTGCTGTGTTTGCAGTGAAATACCTGCATTGAGCAGAAAACAATGAATGAATTGTAACTGTTGTAGAATTTATTTCTTATACTTTCTCAGACATTAGTAGCTAATGATAACCTATGCATTTTCTTTCTCTTTTTATTTATTATTATTATTATTATTATTATTATTATTATTATTATTATTATTATTAATTATTATTATTACTATTATTATTTTTGTTTTCTTAAACTTATTACTTTTCCCGAAATACACGCAAAACGTTAAAGAAAATTGCTCCACCACATTCTTTTGAAGCCAATAACTGAACTTCCCAGAAAATGGGAAATTTCGCTTGACTAAGTTGGCTTCATCACACACACACACACACACACACACACACACACACACACACGCCTACATAACGTATTGTTGCACAAACATTACATATCTGTAGGCAACTATATGGTAGCTAACTTTTATTCGTAGAAGTTGGTACTGCGTAAGCGGGAAATTTCTTCAAAACGTCACCGAGTTTACCAGGTGTTGCGTTAGAGCCGTTTACTTACCGCATCTATTTCATTGTCGGTTGAAACTCGCTGATAGCGTTATGTAATTACAAGCAACGAGATACCGCGGTTAAATTGTGATAAATTGACGAGTTCTGAGCGATACGGAAGTAGAGGACTGTAGCTGCCGCTCAAACAGTTGACTGCTACGAGCTGTAACCTTGGGTACGTTCCAAACGAATTCACTGTTTTTATTTGTCGATTGCGCTCTGTTTTTTTTATACATATTGTTGTGCATTGAAGTGTCATTTTTCACGCTTTCCTTGTCTAGTTTTCGATTAAATATAGACTCGATGGCCGATAGTAATGAAAAGTAATGACAATATTAAGAGGTTTGCTACTGATGATTTACAATGCAACACTATCTAGAATATTACAGCAATTTCACATAGTATAGGCCTACATAGGAAGAAGACAATAACAAAACTAAAATTCAGAGTGTGTAAAAATAGGAAATAATTATATACATACATATTTTCGTAGGTCATTTTACGACGCTGTATCAACATCTCAGGTTATTTAGCGTCTGGGTGAAATGGAGGTGATAATTAGGGTGAAATGAGTCCAGGGTCCAGCATCGATAATTATCCAGCATTTGCTCATATTAGGTTGAGGGAAATCGCCGGATAAAACCTCAACCAGGCACTTGCCCCAACCGGGATTGGAACCCGGGCCACCTGATTTCACGATCAGACGCGCTAACCGTTACTCCACATGTGTGAATATATTCATACTGATTATGAGAATTCCTAAATTTTAAGACTTGATATTGTAAGTTTTATTTTTCACCATGTCTAATACATTTTGTGTTCATACACTATAGGCTTAAGTAGAATGAATGAATGAATGAATGAATGAATGAATGAATGAATGAATGAATGAATGAATGAATGAATACCTAGTGAGTTGGGTCAGACAATAGTGTTTGAGAATCGCATTCGGTACGTCCCGGGTTCAAACCTCACGGCCGACCAATCTGACTGGGTATTTTGTGGCTTCCCTCAGTCAAAAATGCCAATCCCGGATTGTAAATTTACATATCAAGATTCATCACCGCCTCAATCACCTATATTACATAAATAAATGAATAAATAAATAGATAAATAAATAACTAAATAAGAAAATAAGTACCAAAATAAATAAATAAATAAATAAATAAATAAATAAATAACTAAAGAAGTAAATAAGTAAATAAATAAATAAGTAAATAAGTAAATAAATAAATAAATAAATAAATAACTAAATAAGAAAATAAGTACCTAAATAAATAAATAACTAAAGAAGTAAATAAGTAAATAAATAAATAAGTAAATAAATAATTAAATAAATAAATAAATAAATAACTAAATAAAGTAAATAAGTAAGTAAATATGTAAATAAATAACTAAATAAATAAATAAGTAAATAAATAACTAAATAAATAAATAACTAAATAAGTAAATAAGTAAGTAAATAAGTAAATAAATAACTAAATAAATAAATAAGTAAATAAATAAGTAAATAAATAAATAACTAAATAAATAAATAACTAAATAAGTAAATAAATAAGTAAATAAATAAATAAGTAAATAAATAAATAAGTAAATAAGTAAGTAAATAAGTAAATAAATAAATAAGTAAATAAATAAATAAGTAAATAAATAAATAAGTAAATAAATAAATAACTAAATAAATAAATAAATAACTAAATAAATAAATAAGTAAATAAATAAATGACTAAATAAATAAATAAGTAAATAAGTAAATAAATAAGTAAATAAATAAATAAGTAAATAAATAAATAAATAAGTAAATAAGTAAGTAAATAAGTAAATAAAGAAATAAATAACTAAATAAGTAAATAAGTAAGTAAATAAATAAATAACTAAATAAGTAAATAAGTAAGTAAATAAATAAATAAGTAAATAAATAAATAATTGAATTAGTAAATAAGTAAATACATAAATAACTAAATAAGTAAGTAAATAAATAAATAAGTAAATAAATAAATAAATAAATAAATAAATAAAGTGATATGCAGGATAATAATAAAAAAATCAATAAAAAAATAAGACTGGTTTTCAAGATTTACATGGAGATATATATGTGTTAATATCTGAATCAAATTAATATGCGATTTTTAATTATAATTTCAATAGAAAATGTATGCTAAAATGAAAATAGCATTCCTATTAAAATTATTTTGAATAATTGTTTTGGAATTGATTGTAAATTTATTCCTACGACACGAAGCCCTAAATTACATTAACAAAAAATAAATACCGGAATATTCTCCATCTAAGAAATAGTAAGTGATGAAAACAAGCATGGTTTAGCCTATGTCATCCCGTGGTGATAGTATGGGGGACAACTAATAAATCTAGAATGTTCATTGTGTCTGCAATTTCTTACTCTAAATCTTACATGTGAGTGATAACAAATGGCTGTCGTTAAATTGTGTGCAGAGACAAGATTGCTACTTTACAATTGTGTTATCGCCTTTCTTACTCACATTTTATCAGCTCCCTAACTTACGAATATTCTAAAAATTAATATTTCTAGTCTAAAAAGATTTCGTGTGTCTCTAACCTATTTCAGAAGCAATTGTTTCGCCATGGAGCGTTGGTCAGGTCGGGTTGCTATGGTAACAGGAGCGAGTGCAGGAATTGGGGCTTCCATTGCTGCTGAACTCACCAAGAAAGGTCTCAAAGTCGTCGGTCTGGCGAGGAGATCTGAAAAAATAGAGGTGAGTTCCTAATTGCATTATAAGTAACGGAAGGATTTGATATATGTACTTTAGAATAACACATTAAAGCCCAGGTTGTACAAAAGTCAATAACTATGGATTATTTAAGTGAATATTAGTAAATAACTCAAGGTTAGTTTCTATAATACCTATTACGTTGTATAAAATTAACTTAAGAACATGTAAACTAGGTATATTTTTATTGATGTTTGTAGTAAAATGTGTGACAACATAGCGAAACATGAAATTTGTGTGTAAAGCCAGTTGGTTTTCAATTGTTTCGCCAATGAGAGAGAAAACAATCATCACGGCATCCTGAATACGCGTCTCAATATATGTAAGGAATCTCATAAACATTGAATTCAGAGCATGATTTCGTTTTCTTTGTGGTTGTAACTGAATACGTAACCTTTGTTCCAGTTCTAACCCTACAAAATTTGGTAACCGAAATCTGATTTTCAATTGCTTTTCGAGGTCAATGAACGAATTTCCTCGCTAGTGGAAAAATAGGAGGGGCAAGACGAAATTCATCATCATGAATAGATCAGAATAATCAGAAACCTGAAAATAAATATATTTTTTAACGTAACTTAACCTAGAAAAAAGTGCGTATTACATCATTTCACTACAAACTTTGAAAGGTATATACAAAAATGTAGAGCTAAAAATACGAATTCTCTGCGTTTGTCTGACCTTAAATGTAAAACCAATGCAGCTTTTTATCATAGCATGAGTCAAGATCCCAGATTATTAAACAAATTTCATTCTAATATTATTTTAACCACGAATCTTCTCCAAATTCATAAAAAAAATTAAAAAAATTGTATTGGATTTATAGTTTGGGTTTAAACATATTAAACACTTTTTAATCTATATCCACTCTCAATTTTAATTTTACTTTTGTCTGTATTGGAATCCCCTCGTGGGCTAGCTATCTTTCATTGTATTAACTTGTATTCATTTGAAACTTACTAGCAATAAAATAAATAAGTAAATAAATAAATAAATAAATAAATAAAAATAAATGAATAAACAAGTAAATAAATAAATAAATAAATAAATAAATAAATAAATAAATAAATAAATAAATAAATCATATATTAAAAATGAACAGAAATCTCTCTAAATACAATGAAAATAACTTTCATTCTCCGTTTTACTTAGGTGTAAGCAGAATTTTTTTCTGAAATATTTTCTCTGAACTTCAGGTTAATATGATTAATAATAATAATAATGATAATAATAATAATAATTATAATAATAATAATAATAATCTATACTAATAATAAATCTGTAGCCGAAATTTTTCTGGTAATTTTCGATTTTCCAAAAATAATTGGTCCTAACATATATAATTAACCACCCTGAAACCGAAAATCGCTTTTTTGAAATTTTTGTTTGTATGTCTGTCTGTCTATCTGTATGTTTGTTACCTTTTCACGCGATAATGGATGAACGGATTTCGATGAAAATTGGAATATAAATTATGTTCGTTGTAACCTAGATTTCAGGCTATATGGCATTCAAAATACATTATTTAAAAGGGGGTTATAAGGGGGCCTGAATTAAATAAATCGAAATATCTCGCTTATTATTGATTTTTGTGAAAAATGTCACATAACAAAAGTTTCTTGAAAAATAATTTCCGATAAGTTTTATTCCTTGAAAACTTTTGATAGGACTGATATTTAATGAGATAAATGAGTTTTAAAATTAAAATAACTGCCATCTAAGGCCGTATAATGAAATAAAAAAATGACTTCGTCTATAAGGGGCCTTGGACAGCAACAATCGAAAGCTATGAAAGATAGCCTACAGAGAATGTTTCTGTGTTTGTATGAAGTAATATCTGAAGCTAAATTAACCGATTTGTATAATTAATTATTATTTCACAATTGGAAAGTGTAACTTTTCTCTAGATGGACATAATGCTATAATGTTATTACAGTAACTTCTGATATAATATAATATAATGTAATATAATATAATATAATATAATATAATATAATATAATATAATATAATATAATATAATATAATATAATATGTAATATTATATAATATAATTTAAGTTATTTGAAGGGTTCAGAACCATAGTGGGCCAAGCGCCATTTACTGAATACGTAGAAAACAAGGGTTAAAATTAAGTTATTACCATAATTCAATGGAAACCTATAACAAGTAAAATAAAGTATACACATTAAATCTAAATGATGTCAATCTTCATTAAACTATGGTTGCATGTAATAAAAATTAAGAAACATGTTAAAGGAATTGTCATTGCACCAAATGAGTGTCTCTGGACCAAAATGATCGCATTTTAATTGTTTGGATGCAATTTAAATTAAGTAACATATTAAACGATTTATCCTTCTATCAAACACGAATGTTCCCTGGATCAAATGTCCTATTTTAATTATGTAATTACTTTATATTTATTTCTAACGGGCGCAGCGGAGCGCAGGGTACGGCTAGTAATAATAATAATAATAATAATAATAATAATAATAATAATAATAATAATAATAATAATAATAATCCGTGGCGCTACAGCCCGTGAAGGGCCTAGACCGACCAGCCGGCTGCTGGCTTCATGCCCACATGTCGAAGCAGAGGTGGACCATCATCGAACCAGAATGGAGGTATCGTGTGGTTAGCACGATGATCCCCCCAGCCCTTATAGCTGGTATTCGCAACCGGATTTCGCTACCTATCGTAGCTCCCCAAGTGCCTCACGATGCTGGGTGGGCACCGGTCCCATACACTGGCCGAAATTTCATGAGAAAATTTCTTCCCCCATGAGGACTCGAACCAGCGCGCATTCCGTAACGCGAGACCTAGGCGGGATGCCTTAGACCGCGACGCCACGGCGCGGGACAGTTAATATGATTAACTTCAGAAAATTCGTCAATTGTATATAATTTAAAGTTAAGACTAAAGAATCTAACGTTAATATTTAAGGGAAGAGGATGGTATTTTTTGGTGAAAAATGAGTAAATTTTCAAAAAACAATTTTTTTCCTTAAAATACTCTGTGATATGTGTAGAATACATTGTATAATATTTTGTGGGTATTTGTGCCCTTATCGGTTGTTGAGACGCCATTTTTAAACTTCCTGCGCTCTGGATTTTTAAATTACACCGCACTTTGTTTGTTGTTTCCGGAACTTCATTTTTTTTTTCAAAACCAAATTTTTCTTTAAAATACTCTGTGATATGTGTGGAATACATTGTATAACATTGTGTGGGTATCTGTGCCCTTATTGGATGTTGAGACGCCATTTTTAAAGTTCCTGCGCTCTGGATTATTAAATCACACCCCCTTTGATTGCTGTTTCTGGAGCTTTATTTTTTTCGCTACATAGCCAGACAAAAATCGATATAATTTTTTAACTATCAAAGATATATGAATGAAATTTAGAATACACATTCTCTAGACTACTAGGAAACTTTTCTCTGTAACGGAATTTCCCTAATTGATTTCATTTTAAAAATAAGTCTCTCTGTTGCAAGAAAGAAAATAAAAAAATGTTATTAAATTTTAATTGTTTATTTTACAAATGTAGGAACTAATATCAAAATTCTGTTATAGACAGTTTGTAGACCGTGCTTTTACAAATAAATTGTAACATTGTGTTTGAATTTATCTTTAAAAATGGCTTGGATATATCGAGTTTAGTAAAATCCAGCATTGGGTACATTTTTTTTTTTTCAAATCTGCCTCCCAAATAATTTATTCAAAATATTTATATTTTGTTGAGTTGCTATAGCTATTAGCTCTCTACATACAAAAAATTAATATTTTACACCAAATAGGAAAAAAGTTTTAAAAATTACCATCCTCTCCCCTTAAACTACCAAATATTCCCAGTTAAGTATAACCCCAGATCACATATTATAATAGAATGACCATTCCCATGTTAAAAACATGTGGAAGAGAACAGCCACCAGGATCGCCACTGTCGATTTTTAACGGTTGCTAGATGGAAGTCCAGTTGCTCAATGCAATTCTAATTAGAGTTAAAGCATGACTTCTTCTACAGTCGCTAGATGACAGCATAGTGAAATTGATGAAAGTTGTTAATCAATCTGTTTTATATATATATATATATATATATATATATATATATATATATATATATATATATATGACCTGGGCTTTAAGTATTTCCAAACTAATTCGATTCCTTCATCTTAGACTTTTATTTAAAGGACAAAATAAACAGTTTAGTACACTGCAAATAAGAAATTAATGAATCCCTTTAAAATTTGTTTTGCTTTATATATTTCAGGAAATTTCCAAGTCACTTGGGTCCGTAAAAGGGAAGCTATATGCTGTGAAATGTGACGTAAGCAAGGAAGCAGATGTCAAAGAAGCCTTCAAGTGGGTCAAGGACAACCTGGGGGGTGTCGACATTCTTGTCAACAATGCAGCTGTTGCCCACGACAGCTCTATAATAGGTAGGCACGCACTTTGAATCTGGTTAGTGACAAAACAAAGAAATATGCAGAAAGTAATGCTAGTAGAAAAGCAATCATGCTTTCTTCTAGGGCTGTGGAAATGTTTACCAATCGTCTGCGCGAAACTTTCCCCAATCTGATCAAGATGGGCTAATTTTGTACGTACATTGGTCGGAAATAGAAATAAGCGTATATGAAACGTTTTGTTTTACTTTAGCTATATAAAAGTCGAACCCCTGATCACATGTAACAGAGTGATTAGCCTAATAGACTTTCAAGACAACTTTGATCAATATCAGTATCAGAGTTCTGCATTGGAGTTAAATCGCTCGCTTGAACTCGGTCGAGCGTCGCACCCTCGAGTGGGATACGATCGGTCGTGATACGCTCGTAATAAATAGAAGCACAGTACAAGGTCATCTCACCGACATGTCTTATCTTGTATGGAAGGCGACAGATAAGATACACATATGTTTTGCTCACACGGTAAAAATAAGGCTTTATTTTCTGCGTTTATGACAAACGATTAATGGAACGTACCAAAACAGGAACATGAAGTTATAAATAAAATAGTATGAAAAACTTCGATATACAGTTATTATTGCTAATTAATAATTATTCAATATTTGATTTACCACATATATAATATGATAGGTCCATACATAGTGTTCCGCCTACATACTGCGACAATGTAGAAACGTTTTACAAAATATTATTGATATAGCAGTAGATTAATAACAATATTAGTACAGAGATAACGTCACAGAAAATATAATAAAACGAATAATCATGCTGCACAACTGTTACAGACGCAAAGACTGATACACTAATTATTAGAGATTATTATTTATTATTATTATTATTATTATTATTATTATTATTATTATTATTATTATTATTATTACTAGAAAACTTGATACAGTTCTTGCATTATCGGGATTGTGTTCTCCGTTTATAATAATTACATTTACATCCAATAACATCTATCACATGTGACAAAAACAAAATCACTCCTATGTGAAAAAAAAAAAAAAAAAAAAAAAAAAAAAAAACATTTACCTACGACATTTATATTACATTTTAAAGCAAGTTTTGTAGTTGTACTATGGAGAGGTTAGTTAAACACTGCAAAGTTTTGAAATGATAAACATCTATGATGTTACTACACAGTTCATCAATGTAACAAGAACGAATGTCTAACGCTCGGCTTATACCGTTCGAGGATTTATCGCTCGTGATAATTTTACCCATTATGCATGTGCGCTACCTATCGGATTATGCTATGAACTACTTGACGCTCGAGCGAAAACGTCCGATGCAGACCTCTAATCACTATGCTGCCATCTAACGACTGCAAACGAGGTTACGTTATAACCCTGATTGGGATTGCATGGAGCAACTGTACTTCCATCTAGCGGTCGTTACGAAAAACTTCATTTTCGACAGTAGTGATTCCAGTGGATGTTCTGTTTTATATGTTGCCATTTCATAACATGGAAATGGCTAAACAGATACACATATGATCAGGAGTCGAACACAGAACTAGATCTCGTCTTGATTGTCTGTAAACTGAGCAATTAAAAAAACCCTTAGGATTTGTATCCAAGTTTTAAATGACCTCTCTGTGAACCGGAATTAGAGCTACATTGGGGAATACCGGGTGTTTCAAAAGGTAGTACTCAAACTGAAGGAGGTTACAGTGGTGTCGAAACATATATTATACAATCCTCTATTTCTTTATATTTCTCTTTCATTCAGTCTTCCTTCGCCTTATCACTTTCTCTTCTTAGTTCGTTGTTAAAGTTCCTGTAGTTTCTTCTACCTTCTTCTGTGTTGATGTTTTTTCTATTTCCTCCTTTCCTCCATCTTCTCCAACATTTTCCCTGTGACACAAGGTTTCTTAATTTTAAATTTTTCGAATAGGAATCCGTGGTTTCCAAACTAATTCGTAATTAGTACAAAACCTTAATATCAGGACCTACATCGCGTATGCAATCATATTTTGTACTCTACCTTCTGTCACGTTCTACAGCATTTGGCAACAACTTTTTCCAGAGCTGTTAGAAAACGTGCCACAACTCTTCCTTCAGCAGGTGTCATTGTAAATGGAACACTTTACTGTTGATATACGAGACTTTATACATCTCGCATAACCTGGACGTTGGATCGGAAGAAAAGGTCCGATTGAATGGCCAGCCCGCTCCCCTGACTTAATTCCCCTTGGTTATTTCTTTTCGAGCATATAAAAGTCTTATTTACGAGACACGTAACGTGGAAAATGCAACATTTTATGATTTGGGAGATATCTGGAGTATTTCATAGAATGCGCCAAAGTTGCCTTCGACGATGCTACATTTCACGGCCGTTATCAAATACATTACAAAAAGTATAGTTTCAAATGAAACAAAATTGGTTCACTTACAGATCTGAAAGTAATAATTTTGTCTGTCGTGAGTATAGCAAATGATCGCTTCTTATATTGATTACAGGAAGGTCAGGCGTTCAAAGCTAGGATTGTTTAATTGGTCACTGTGCAGACATGTTAAAGAATGTCTTACTTCCTTACAAATGGCTTTTAAGGAACCCGAAGGTTCATTGCCGCCCTCACATAAGCCCGCCAGCGGTCCCTATCCTATGCAAGATTAATCCAGTCTCTATCATCATACCCCACCTCCCTCAAATCCATTTTAATATTATCCTCCCATCTACGTCTCGGCATCCCTAAAGGTCTTTTTCCCTCCGGTCTCCCAACTAACACTCTATATGCATTTCTGGATTCGCCCATACGTGCTACATGCCCTGCCCATCTTAAACGTCTGGATTTAATGTTCCTAATTATGCCAGGTGAAGAATACAATGCGTGTAGTTCTGTGTTGTGTAACTTTCTCCATTCTCCTGTAACTTCATCCCGCTTAGCCCCAAATATTTTCCTAAGCACCTTATTCTCAACACCCTTAACCTATGTTCCTCTCTCAGAGTGAGAGTCCAAGTTTCACAACCATACAGAAGAACCGGTAATATAACTGTTTTATAAATTCTAACTTTCAGATTTTTGGACACCAGACTGGATGATAAGAGCTTCTCAGCCGAATAATAAGACGCATTTCCCATATTTATTCTGCGTCAGCAGGTGTCATTGTAAATGGAACACTTTACTGTTGATATACGAGACTTTATACATTTCGCACAACCTGGACGTTGGATCGGAAGAAAAGGTCCGATTGAATGTCTAGAAAACTAAATTAAATAATTTAAGAACTCTAAGCTCATGTTCTAAGTTATTTTTTAAATTGATATACAGGGTGATTCACAAAGATTTGCCATAATCTAGGATCTGATTCCTGACAACTTTTTGAAGAAAAAAGTTCATATATACATGTGTCCGATTTTGAATAGTTTTGGATAAAATCACGGTTCTTCCTTCCGTAACACGCATCCTTGTGAACTTCTCTCTTTCTCTGGACGTCTGGAGCTGTGTGTGTTATATTACAATTATAGATAGGAGCGACACAAAGTCTCGTGTCATCAGGGATCAGGGTTAGAGAGAACGCAACATTCGTACAGCATATCTACCTAGCATTCGAACAAAGGAAGTCAGGAAATGCGACGCGCGCAGTTCACACTCGGGCGAATGCATGTATTACTGCAGAAGTTGGTCTCTTTGAAAACAGGGTTTAATATTAATTTTTTAGGTGAGTAATATATGAATATTCCTTGATGAATATTTACAATACACTCGACAGAATTCTCGTAAATAATTTAAATGCTAAAACCTTCATAATTTTCACGTTTATGTTTAACATTCAGAAGAATGTAAGTCACTAAATTTTAAAATTACGACAAAATATGTTCATATGAACTTTTTTTCATCACAATTATGTCAGAAATCAGTTCCTAGAATACGAGACAGTCTTCGTGAATCACCCTGTATAATATAAATCGGAGTTTGGTCATAACTTAAAATGACCGACATCCCTTGATTTCGTTCATGAATAAGTAGAGTAATGTGTAACTAATATGTTTGTTAGATGGACCCAATGAGGGGTTGAAGGAGATGTTGGACCTGAACGTCCTGGGTTTGAGCATGTGCACCAAAGAAGCCCTCCAGTTGATGAAGGAGAAGGGCGTGGACGACGGGCATATAATTCACATCAACAGGTACTTAACACCATAAAACATTCAGAATGCAATTACAACGCTAACGTGTCCATACATTTATTATTGTATACTTCTCAGGGTTGATAACAATCTGACCAGCTTTTCTGATATATTATTATACAGTGACGTAGGACACAAGCCTCCAGGTGGAAGGTACACCATGTACTGCACAACAAAACACGCAGTCACGGCGTTGACAGAGGGTCTACGGCGTGAGTTGGTGCAGCAAAAGTCCAAGATTCGTGTCACGGTAAGTGAAATCTATCCACTATCACTATTGCGAGATGTTGATCTTTGTAATACAGAATATCCCTTGTACTGGCTTTGTCACTATGGTAACCATTAGGACCGAAATGTGGTAGGTTATAGTAGACAGATGGTAAGTAATATATAAAAAAATGAAAGGCGACATGATGTAGTACAATTAACTAATATTGATGAGAAATATTTCTCACTTAATTGCAACAAAATCACTTTCAACACCAGTTTTTGTGTGAGGAAGTACATTCATGTTTCATCACTATAAATAAGGACAAAATCTATCTAAGAAACATATTATTATTATTATTATTATTATTATTATTATTATTATCATTATTATTATTATTATTATTATTATTATTATTATTATTATTATTATTTGTGTCTCAGTGAAACTTACAGCAGAGTACGTATAGGTCAGTTTCTGTCGGATGCTTTTCCAATTCACTGCGGGCTAAAGCAGGGAGATGCACTATCACCTTTACTTTTTAACTTCGCTCTAGAGTATGCCATTAGGGAAGTCCAGGATAACAGGGAGGGTTTGGAATTGAATGGGTTACATCAGCTGCTTGTCTATGCGGATGACGTCAATATGCTAGGAGAAAATCCACAAAGGATTAGGGGAAAGACGAAAATTTTACTAGAAGCATGTAAAGCGATTGGTTTGGAAGTAAATCAAGAAAAGACAAAGTATGTGATTATGTCACGTGACCAGAATATTATACAAAATGGAAATATAAAAATTGGAGATTTATCCTTCGAAGAGGTGGAAAAATTCTAATATCTTGGAGCAACAGTAACAAATATATATGACACTCGGGAGGAAAATAAACACAGAATAAATATGGGAAATGCCTGTTATTATTCGGTTGAGAAGCTTTTATCATCCAGTCTGTTGTCAAAAAATATGAAAGTTAGAATGTTGTTCTTTATGGCTGTGAAACTTGGACTCTCACTTTGAGAGAGGAACATAGGTTAAGGGTGTTTGAGAATAAGGTGCTTAGGAAAATATTTGGGGCTAAGAGGAATGAAGTTACAGGAGAATGAAGAAAGTTACACAACGCAGAACTGCACGCATTGTATTCTTCACCTGACATAATTAGGAACATTAAATCCAGATGTTTGAGATGGGCAGGGCGTGTAGCACGTACGAGCGAACCCGGAAATGCATATAAAGTGTTGTTATGAGACCGGAGGGAAAAAGATCTTTGGGAAGACCGAGACGTAGATGGGAGGATAATATTAAAATGGATTTGAGGGAGGTGGGATATGATGGTAGAAGCTGGATTAATCTTGCTCAGGATAGGGACCGATGGCGGGCTTATGTGAGGGCGGCAATGAACCTGCGGGTTCCTTAAAAGCCATTTGTAAGTATTATTATTATTATTATTATTATTATTATTATTATCATCATGTTTATTATTATAATTTTTATTATTATTATTATTATTATTATTATTATTATTATTATTATTTTATCATTATTATTGGTAAACGAATAGGGTTTATCACCCCCTTTAGAATGATAGTCAGAATATGGGGTTTTCCTCGCTATGGAGTGACGGTTAGCACATCTGAGCGTGAAACAAGCGGGCCCGGGTTCAAATCCTGACTGGGACAAGTGACTGGTTCAAGTTTTCTCCAGGATTTTCCTCAACCCATTAAGAGCAAATGCTGGATATCTTTTAGCGGTGGACCCTGGACTCATTTCGCTGGCATTATCACCTTCATTTCACTCAGACACTAGATAAACATAGCAGCTTAAAGCGTCGTAAAGTAACAAATTAAAAATGATAGGGGTGCAATCTGAAATTTAAAAGTTGGGGTGAGTAGCATTGAAGAACTGAATCATCAGTGGTTTTGAACTTCGCTAGAAAACTAAATCGATATGCTTTCCAACATAATCGTGTCTTTTTTTTTAACTTTGTTATTTAACGACGCTGTATCACCTACAAGCTTATTTAGTGTCGATGGAATTGGTGATAGCGAGATGAGGCCGAGGATTCGCCATAGATTACCTGACATTTGCCTTACGGTTAGGGAAAACCTCGGAAAAATCCAACTAGTTAATCAGCCCAAGCGGGAATCGAACCCGCGCCCGTGCGAAACTCTGGATGAACAGGGAAATGCCTTAGCCGGCTGAGGTACGCCGGTGGCTTGTGAGTTCAGCAAACCTAAAATTATTCAAGGTGGGAAGTTTTGAAATGAACACGTAATATTAAATAGTGCAGGAGACAACGGACAACCTTGTTTTACTCCTTGATTCTTTTGCTAATTTGAACTATGTTTCATTACTCCTAATATGTTGTCTGGAAACATTCTTTCTTTATCCTATTCCAGAGCCTGAGTCCCGGCTTAGTGAAGACAGATATGCCCGCGGAGGAATTTCTGAAAATGTGCCCCTCTCTCAACCCCGAGGATATAGCGGATGCCGTAATGTATGTACTGGGAGTGCCAGCACATGTACAGGTTGGTGAACATTTCTACACTTTCTTATTTCACACAGCATTGTCTTTAATAGTACATTATGCAACGAGCCTATAATGAAGGTAATTAAGAAGTGAGTATGGATATTTATGAAACGAGCGCAAGCGAGTTTCATAATGTTAATACGAGCTTCTTAATTACCATTATAGGCGAGTTTCATACGACTTTTTATGCTCGACCATATTTCTAACTTGAAATTACCGGTATTCAGATGTATACATTTTATTTGTATCTGACAAGATCGGAAGTGACCTTGTTCTAGGTCGTGAATTGTGAGAGTGCGCAGACGCGAAAGTATTGATTTTTTCCGAGGAACAATAATGTCATTGACCTTGACGTAGTCCCGTTAAACTTGATAATATTATAATATTATAACCTTGATTATTGAATTCGATATTGAAAAACGAGATGACAAATTGAATTTATTTGAATATTATTTACAATTAACGCTAATTATTATAGTAACAGAACATAACCTTCTGCGACAGTATTGGATTTCCAGCCTCCGTGACTTTTCGCTAATTCTCTTTCGATTGCATATCCGAGAATAATCGATACTTGCGGTTTTATAACGGTACAAAGCTGACTTGTCATTGGCTGAATACATGTAAGCTGAGTTATCATTGGCTGAAGACCTGTACTTTAATGAGTAGGTGTACTTTAATGACATACATTAAAGGACTGCTACCAGGTGTATAATTACTACATTTCGGCATGGTCGAGCATAAATGTATATTTATGTTAGTAAGTAATTTTAGACGTGGAAGTTGGACTTTTGTCAAGAAGATTCTTAAAGAAGGATTATGTTAACAATGGGTGGTGTCCACATCTGTGGAGTAACGGTCAGCGCGTCTGACGGTAAAACTAGGTGGCCCGGGTTCGAATCCCGATTGGGGCAAGTTACCTGGTTGAGGTTTTTTTTCCGGGGCTTTCCCTCAACCCAATACGAGCAAATGCTAGGTAAATTTCGGTGCTGGACTCCGGACTCATTTCACCGGCATTATCACCTTCATTTCATTCAGACGCTAAATAACCTAGATGTTGATACAGCGTCGAAAAATAACCCAATAAAATAAAAAATAAAAACAATGGGTGCTATGCATAAAATTGTAGCATTACCTTTTGTTTTGACTTGTAGAAGATACTTGAAGTAGAAGTATTTACTTCGTTTTGTATGCATAAACCTGATACTACTACTACTACTACTACTACTACTACTACTACGAAGTATGTACTACACGGCAGTAATATAAACTATCGAGAGTATTCGATTATATCGATTATAATCGACAGTACGCCTACTTCGGGTTTATCCGTTAAGATCAGTTTTCGCCTTCCATACATTTATGTTAATTTCTTGGTGAGGAAAATTGATCGTCCTTCTTAAAATTAATTCGTTTAACGAGAAAATGGACAATTACAACGAAGTGAAAAGAGTAAAGAGAGGGCAGGAGAACAACTGCTGTTTGTTAATTTACTAACAGAATACCCAGCATTATTAAGCAAGTTGAAAACTCCTGCCGCAAGAAGTGATGAGAAAAAAAAACATTGAGGCTATGAAAGTTTAGGGAAAAAATTAACGAAAAGCAAATTTTGAAGGAATTAAATACCACGAAAATTAAAGTAAAGTCAAAATCATACAGGTCCAAAATGTTATTAATTAAATTTACATTCATTCATTCATAGTGTTCTGCCCAAAGACAGGTCTTTCACTGCAAATCCAGCATTCTCCAGTCTTTTCTATTTTCTGCCTTCCTCTTTGTCTCCTCATATGATCCATATATCTTAATATCGTCTATCATCTGATATCTTCTTCTGCCCCGAACTCTTCTCCCGTTCACCATTCCTTCCAGTGCATCCTTCAGTAGGCAGTTTCTTCTCAGCCAGTGACCCAACCAATTCCTTTTCCTCATCCTGATCAGTTTCAGCATCATTCTTTCTTCACCCACTCTTTCTAGCACAGCTTGGTTTCTTATTCTGTCTGTTCATTTCACACTCTCCATCCTTCTCCATATCCACATTTCAAAGGCATAAATTTACATGTAACCCAAAATAATATATACACACGAAATTTTTTTTACGTAAATACATCATAGAATCATTTTGATAAAATATATTAGGCCTCTTTTAATAACAAAAATCAATTAACAGTTTAGAATTCCAGTTAAGTTATCTAAAAAAACACCATTTGAGTAGTCCGTTACAAAAATTGATCATGTAATATTTTTTATTTATAAAATCTATATAACTTCTTATAATCACGTGCTGATCGTTCTCGTCTTTCCTTGTAGGATTTTCTACCGCGAATTTCCATAGATTCTGCCATTTTAAACTGTACAAATGCTTATGCTATGCTATCCTAACGAAGTCTTAAACAGTGTAGGCTACGATTTTTCTTAGTTTCTAGTTAGAAGTAGAAGTATATACTTCTTATTATGTATATAAATAGTAGTTTATATTACCAAGTCTAGCATTAACTAAACACGGCCTTCCAGATGAACTTTCTGGTACGTAGGAAAGAATATACCCTGTGTAGTATATACTACGAAAACATTAGCAATAGCATTTACTTCAAACTTTATGCATACCAATCTTGTTTCCGTTAAGATAACTTTCCGAATCTATTATCAGTTAAACATCGCTTACAGCTTTGTGTCTACTGATAGATTCTTTTAAAAAAATATTGATTCTGTAAATTTAATTGAAAGTATTTTCTCTGTTAACAATCTCTTTAAGGTAATGTCTGTTAAAATGAAGGGTGGACATATAGCCGATATAACTTGATGTTTTTCGTAGTTTGAATCATTAATAAACTGTATTTTTTTATCTTGCATTGCAGATTCACGAACTGACAATCATTCCTGTTGGACAACAGTGAAGAAAGTTAAAATAAATTATAAAAAAATTCTTACCCATAATTCAAGAGGAAAAACAAAGGAGTGGCAGCCCTCCAGAAACATATAGTCATTAAACATCTCCAGTTGCCAGAAGAAACTTAATTCGATTGTTTTAACAGAATTTAAATGCGCTGTTTTCAGTTCAACGTCTACAATAATTATTTATGCGTGTATTGTAGAGACATAGGTGACATTATCTCAATGTAAATAAACATTTTATCAAATATTGAGACAACTGTTTCAAATTTGTACACTAGTGAACAATTTCAAGAGATAATTATGTATTTTCACATATTTTCTTTGAGACTGTTTTAAATTTATGACTTAATTCTACATGCTATGATATTATTATAATGTTGATTGCCAACAATTAAAAAAATATATAATTTGAAACATTATATTAAATCTATTATTTTTACCTTCTTCGCACTTCCAATAAACAATACTTTTAGTAATTGTGACTGTAATCTTGTAATCGGTAATATATAGATTACAAAGTCCCAAACTCTGATAGAAGGAAATGAAAACGATTAGGGAAAAGACAGAAATTTTACTTGAAGCAAGTAAAGCGACAGGTTTGGAAGTAAACTCCGAGAAGATTAAGTATATGATTATGTCTCGTGACCAGAATATTCTACGAAATGGAAATATAAAAATTGGAGATTTATCTTTCGAAGTGGTCGAAAAATTCAAATATCTTGGGGCAACAGTAACAAATATAAATGACACTCGGGAGGAAATTAAACGCAGAATAAATATGGGAAATGCGTGTTATTATTCGGTTGAGAAGCTTTTGTCATCTAGCCTGCTGTCAAAAAATCTGAAAGTTGTTCTATATGGTTGTGAAACTTGGACCCTCACTTTGAGAGAGGAACAGAGATTAAGGGTGTTTGAGAATAAGGTTCTTAGGAAAATATTTGGGGCTAAAAGGGATGAAGTTACAGGAAAATGGAGAAAGTTACACAACACAGAACTGCACGCATTGTATTCTTCACCTGACATAATTAGGAACATTAAATCCAGACGTTTGAGATGGGCAGGGCATACAGCACGTATGGGCTAATCCAGAAATGCATATAGAGTGTTAGTTGGGAGCCCGGAGGGAATAAGACCTTTGGGGAGGCCGGGGCGTAGATGGGTGGATAATATTAAAATGGATATGAGTGAGGTGGGATATGATGATAGAGACTGGATTAATCTTGCATAGAATAGGAACCGATAGCGGGCTTATGTGAGGACGGCAATGAACCTGCTAGTTCCTTAAAATCCATTTGTAAGTAAGTAAGTAAGTTGTAAGTTAACATTTTTATAGAGCAAGGTATGTGAACGGATTGGTTGTATCTCGATAGAAAATTAACTGAAATACATACATAATATTCTACTACACTTTGAAGTTAACCATCACGACCTTGACTTGAGAACAGACATAGACAGCAACAATGACTTGGGGAAAAAATCGAGAGTGTAGGAAAATGATACGAGGATGAATATGACAGGTTGAAGCGCTTGTGTGGCTCTTGCACAAGACTGTGCAATTCGATTATGATTTTGCAGAATTGCAAGACTTGACAGAGATTACGTCTGAGAGACATAAACACTTTATCAGCTTTCAGGACGTTTATCTCTTTGATTATGCAAAGTGTACGAGATAGTATTGTGAATCTGCAAATTTTATATTCAGATTTTAACAAAGTACTTGTTTTCAGCAGTGGTGATAAGGAAAAAATGGGTTTGAACATGCTGTACAGCGATATCTTGTGAACTATTGGAAGGATTGATCATGCATTTAACAAGCTGGCCTAATAATACAGGCAATGAAGTGAATTAACACATTAAAATTATACAGGGTGATTCACGAGGAAAGGTAAAAAAATTAGGATACGATATCTTAGGACATTTTGAGTGAAAAAGTTCATATGAGCATAGGTTCGTTTTCGAACGATGGCGGAGCTAGGTGCATTTTTTGGTAAAACGTCTCGCCGCAATGTGAATCAGACGTTACCATATGCTGCTGACTTGAGACAAGATCACCGATGAATGACGTAACATCGGAATCTGCATTGTGAGCGATGTAGATAAGAGAAGAGAAACAAACCGGGTGGTGGGGCATTACAAATGTCACAACAAATACGCTATCACTTATCGGTTCACAACAGTTCAGTCAGCTACCTACAGTACAGTAGTTATACAGGTACAGTTATCGGAAGTGTTTTTTTTTTAATTTTCTTGGGTTATTTTAAGACGCTGTATCAACATCTAGGTTATTTAGCGTCTGAATGATATGAAGGTGATAATGCCGGTGAAATGAGTCCGGGGTCCAGCACCGAAAGTTACCCAGCATTTGGTCGTATTGAGTTGAGGGAAAACCCCGGAAAAAACATCAACCAGGTAACTTGCCCCGACCGGGATTCGAATCCGGGCCACCTGGTTTCGCGGCCAGACGCGCTGACCATTACTCCACAGGTGTGGACTCGGAAGTGTTAAGTTGTTTTTCAAGATGCCTTATAAATTTTCGACTGCAGAATACGCCGATATTGTGTATGATTATGGTTTGTGCGATGGAAGTTCCTTGCGTGCCGTCGCTGAATATGAACGACGCTTTCTGAACAGAAGGGTACCATATCGAAGAGTATTTACTGTCTATGGGGTTGGATGAAAGACTTAGTATAGCAAAGGAACGGTGAAATGAGAGAAGCGCTAATCGACCGTATTTTGGATGCGGCATAAAGACAGCCACGTGCAATTCTCCCGAGCGATAAGCGCGATTCACGCCCGAGCGCAACAGTTCATTGAAGCAGGAGGAGGTACCTTTCAAAACGCGCGAAAACATCGACCCCGACTTCTAGAATATTATGTATGTATGCATACGTGAATATAAACTTTAAATTTGTCCGTTATCTGTCTCTAAATGCGAGTTAGTACAATGGAATCCCAGAAGTTTTTGTGAAATCAAAGAGCCATATCTCCGTAACCGTTCGAAAACGGACATATATTCATATGAACTTTTGACTCAGAATGACTTCAGAATTCACATCCTACATTTTTTACCTTTCCTCGTGGATCACCCTGTATAACGCTGCATAGCAGGCGAGCTCATAAGATGTAAAATAATAGGATTTTACTCTTTGGTTTCTGATAACTAATGCAATATTGTCAGAAGGAATAACCATACAAACAATTAACAATATTTAAATCTATTCACAAGCACATTTTATTTTATTTCACAAAGAAACCAAATCGAAAAGGTAAATTTTTTTGGTAATTTCCTTGAAGACGGGCAAAATCCAACACGGCTGACGAAAACTACCAAAAACGTTCTGCCAACTATGAGAAGTTCAAATACCACCAAACATCACAAAATCAAAGATGGAAAATTAAACATATGTTAATATTTTTAAAGAAGAACAAGCTTTTCAAGAAAATGAAAATTTGTTTAATTTTTCATCTATGATTTTGTTGGTGTTTGGTAGCATTCGAACTTCATAGTTGGCAGTACTTTTCTGGGAGTTCTGATCCGCACTTTACCCGCAAAAATCACTAAAACACGAAACAAAACATAATTTATCATTTTATCAAACAAAATTCAATCCTCATAGACGTCTTCAATGACAACCACTTCACTTCCAGTATAATTATGACACAAGTTCTAAACTTATTTTTCTTGAAGAAGAAGAATTCCCTGGGTGTCTAGAGTCTGGAAATTTGTATGAATGTGAGTGTGCCGGGTTAATATTAATTAACCAATCATCAAAATATAAAAATACATCAGGACTGTCGCTGGGCAGTAACCTGAACACACGTTTCAGCGTCACATTGTTGACAAGTAACTCCATCTGTTAGCACAACCATAAAACATCTAATAGATGCTATAGAGTTACCAACAACGAAAAAAAAAGTTCTAAACTTAAACCACGCAAGCAACAAAGAACTAAACCAACAATTTGTCGTACAGTCAACTTGGTATAATTGAACCATGTAGTCCTTTTTACACAAAATGAAATTCTCTTCGAATACTTCTTACACCTTAACTTATAGGGAAAATTCAGTGAATAATTTCTTTAGAATCACAGTTTTCTCCTTAACAATCGACACAATTCTTATTCACCAGCTAAAGAACTAAACCAAAATCAACACGAAATTTAATACTCTGTTCTATATAGGTTGGATAAAAAGTAATGGCAACACTGGTGTCACGTGACGATAGTGCGTTGGAGAGCTGCCAGCTGTGTGAACATGAACAAGGACTGTTAGATGAGTTAGTGCAGCCAGCGGCGACAGTACTCTGTCAATCTACTGCAGTGTGTAGAACGTTCACTTTCATAGGGATAGTGCGAGCGCCCTAAGACCATCCTTACAAAACTAGAGCAACGTTCCTGGATCAAAATTGAAATGGCACGAGGTCGTAGTGCACAAGAATGTTTTCAGGGACTGCGTGAAGCATGTGGCGATGCAGCGTTGCCATATCGCACAGTTGTACGATAGGTTAAAGCGTTCCGGGAAGGCCTTGTTGCACCGGTACCAAAGGGAAGGTGACGACTTTCTTGGACGAATCGTCGCTATTGACGAAACCTGGACTCGCTCGTATGAACCAAACTTGAAACACCAATCAAATGAATGGAAGCATCCCGGTTCTCCTCGTCCAAAGAAAGTGCGCCCTACACAAAGTGCTGTGAAGGAGATGTTCATTGTGGCGTATGACATTGATGGGGTAATTCTGCACCACGCTGTACTTCCAAGGCAGACGGAAAACGCGGACTACTGGAACATCCACCGTACTTACCCGATATGATCCATGCGATTACGATCTTTTCACCAAAGTGAAAGAACCACTGCGAGGGACCCGGTACAATACCAGAGATGAACTTATCCGTGCTTTAGGGCGGTCAATACGGAACATCAACAAAGATGGACGCGCTGATGGTGTACGACGCCTTCCAAACATTTGGCAAATGGTAATAAATAAGGGGGGTGACTATATAGAAGGTAGGTAAATGTTGTACCCCTGTGAATAAAGCCATGTCAGAAATATCGAACTGTTGCCATTACTTTTTATCCAACCCATGTAGGTTAACACATCTTTCACAAATATCATATAACGACAAACTTTCAATAGCTTTAGCCATCAGACACAATATAACATCACTCACGTCAAACCTCCAAGAACAACTGACGTCATTATCCATTCAAAATTGACGAAAATTCTAGAACAAACGCTAACTATAACCAATCAAATCGAAAAAAAAAATCACGGCGACACCTAGTATAAAAATTCTGGGCTGGTACGTATCTGTAGACACACGAACCTTAACAAATCCCCATAAAAAGAAATCCAGATCTGGAGATCGTGGCGGCCAAGTATATTTTAACTACGTCCATTCAACACTAAGAATTTCCCCATAACAACTCGCTGCTCATTTGTTACAGCAAACACGCATGGAATAGAAATGGCGCTTTCTGGTGGACACATCTATGACTAGATCGACTTCTAGAGGGTAAACGCGTAACCAAGTCAAGTGTACGACACCGAGAAAGGTTCTTGCTAGCAGAGATGTACAACACAGTAAAAAATCATAAAAATTAGTCAATTTTTCGAGTGATCTATTACTTATGACAGAACCTGTATGTTTAGACGTAAAATGTGTAAGTTGGCAACACTGTTACACAGACATGATCATAGTGATGTGTTGCACAAGTATTGCATAATTGCAGCCTCATCATGGTAGCTGATTTTACTCTTTAGATGTTGGTACCACGTATGTGGGAAGTATCATCAAAACTTCAGTGTAGATGAAGTTGCTTTAGGACTATTTCCTGCATAAATTTCGTTGCTAGCTGAACCTTACTGGCAGTGTTACATAATCGTATACACAGAGATGTCGTGGCTAATAAGATAAATGTTGGGGCTCTACGCAGTACAGATGTAGTGGGGCGTTGTTGCTCGAACAGTTGAGTGCCGGCAGCCGTGAACTTGGGTACGTTCCAAAAGTATTCAATGATTTACATTGTTGAGCATGTTCTATTTTACAGAAATGTGTGTCTGTTGTTTGATTTTGGATTAGATGTAGCAGTGGTATTGCTTTCCTTCAAGGGAGACAGAATTTATAATGTTCAGACACGGGCCAGAGGTCAGAAGTAATATATCTTGTGTACTTCAGCATTATCCATAATAGTTATTTATGCACCGATCATGTAACGATAGCTATTAGACACGAGTGCCGAAGTCAGTTTCCACGCGAATGGAGGGAGCGCCATTTACTAAAACCGTAGAAAATGAAATTATTACCATAAGACAATGGAAACATATTAATCATTTATTTATTTATTAGTTTATTTATTTATTAGTTTACTTATTAGTTTATTTATTTATTACTTTATTTATTATTTCATTTATTTGCTTGTTTATTTATTAGTTTATTCATGTATTTATTTATTTATTCATTAGTTTTTTATTTCTTTATTTATTTATCAGTTAATTTATTAGTTTACTTATTTATTAGTTTACTTATTTATTAGTTTATTTATTTATTATTTTCTTTATTTATTTGTTTATTTATGTTTTTGTTTATCTATTTATTTATTTATTTATTTATTTATTAGTTTATTTATTTATTATTTTCTTTATTTATTTGTTTATTTATGTATTTGTTTATTTATTTATTTATATATTTGTTTATTTATTTATTAGTTTATTTATTTATTATTTTCTTTATTTATTTGTTTATTTATGTATTTGTTTATCTATTTATTTATTTATTTGTTTATTTATTTATTAGTTTATTTATTTATTATTTTCTTTATTTATTTGTTTATTTATGTATTTGTTTATCTATTTATTTATTTATTTGTTTATTTATTTATTAGTTTATTTATTTATTATTTTCTTTATTTATTTGTTTATTTATGTATTTGTTTATTTATTTATTTATATATTTGTTTATTTATTTATTAGTTTATTTATTTATTATTTTCTTTATTTATTTGTTTATTTATGTATTTGTTTATCTATTTATTTATTTATTTGTTTATTTATTTATTAGTTTATTTATTTATTATTTTCTTTATTTATTTGTTTATTTATGTATTTGTTTATCTATTTATTTATTTATTTGTTTATTTATTTATTAGTTTATTTATTTATTATTTTCTTTATTTATTTGTTTATTTATGTATTTGTTTATCTATTTATTTATTTATTTGTTTATTTATTTATTAGTTTATTTATTTATTATTTTCTTTATTTATTTGTTTATTTATGTATTTGTTTATCTATTTATTTATTTATTTGTTTATTTATTTATTAGTTTATTTATTTATTATTTTCTTTATTTATTTGTTTATTTATGTATTTGTTTATCTATTTATTTATTTATTTGTTTATTTATTTATTAGTTTATTTATTTATTATTTTCTTTATTTATTTGTTTATTTATGTATTTGTTTATCTATTTATTTATTTATTTGTTTATTTATTTATTTAACCTGGCAGAGCTAAGGCCAGTAGGCTTCTCTTCCGCCTATAGCAAGTAACAAAGTATACACATTAAGACTAAATGATATGTCAATCTTCATTAAACTATGGTATTCACTTAACTTTAACCCTTTGCTTTCTCCGTTTTTAATAAATGGCGCTTGGCCCACTATGGCTCTGAACCCTTCATATGAGAGTTACATACAACTGCTCTTCTACGACGGGTAGTAAGGTTAGACAAAAATTAATTAATTCATTAAAAATTAAAATTAATGTTTAGACACATACTTCTTTATATTGAAAATATGGTTTTAGATAGTGGCAAACAAAACGGTGACGTGACAGACAGTGGGAAACGAAAGAATGCAAGTGATTCTTATTTGCAGTTCCTATAGGTTCGAAAATAAATAAATGAAATCACAATTCCTTTTTTGTAAGTTTTAACGTTAACTAAAATATTAAAATTATAAAATAATGTCTGACTCAAGAAATTTTGATGAAATGGAAATAATGGAGGAAGCTGTGAAAGTGAGCAATATTTTATTATCTGAAAAATCAAAGAACTTACATGAAAAGACATATGAGCAGTTCATGGATTGGGGAAGAATGAGAAATGTAAATGAAATCGGTATCGAAATGAATGTCATTTCAATACAGATGATCACTGCATAATAATTTCATTTCAGTATAGTCGAAGAAAAACAGTCGTTAGTGAAAATCGTGCATAATATGCTACATTACCAGAGCCTTAAAATATTACCATGGAAACTAAAACGTTACGAAACTCACTCGCAAAACTGAAAGAAAAATTAATGCTAATGTGTATTAAATAATAGAAAATGATTCTAAAAATGTATTCTTATAGAAAGTGAATTTAATTTTTTTAAAGAGTGTCGTAGAATAGCAAACAGGTAGATAGGCAGATAAATTAAATAAAAAAATCAACTTTATTTCATTCGAAACAAAGGGAATAAACTGACGAAAGATGATTTGTTTTACTTTTATTTTTATTCGCTTCCCAACCGTAAATGAAAACGTATGACTTTATTTTAATAATACAAAATAATAATTATAATTCATATAACAAAGAAATTTAAAATATTAACAACAAGCATTAAGGAACTGATTTTAAATAACAGTAACAACTACATTTAAATACTAACCATGTGATCCACCGACACGAGATGGACAGAAAAATATTAAATAAAATCCTTTTGTTCTCACCGCAGGCTGGTGCCGTTCCAAAATACTGGCAAAGAATGTTATCGTGTGAAACGTACTATAGAACTTAGACTTCCCACCATCAAGAGTCGGCCCATCCTTTCTTTGGTCGAGAGTACTAACTTCTACACTACATTGGATTTACGTTTAGAACAAAACGAAATGTAAACAGAACCCACGCGACGCTTGTCTCATCATCATCATCATCATCATCATCATCATCATCATCATCATCATCATCATCATCATCATCAAACTACCATTTTCCACGATTGTCAAAGGTCAGTTGAGCATCAGTAAGTTTGAATAATTTCGAGGGAAAAATTGTTCCGGAGCCGGGTATCGAACCCGGGACCTTTGGTTTAACGTACCAGTTCCCGAGTAGCTCAGTGGTAGAGCGTTGGTACGTTAAACCAAAGGTCCCGGGTTCGATCCGGCTCCGGAACAATTTTTCCTCGAAATTATTCAAATCAACTTTACAGGGAGTTATACCTGAAATCTTGATTTGTATCAGTAAGTTTGTTCATTGGCTGTAAATCGTTTGCCTGGAGTTACCAGTTTTGTACACACAATATTATAGAGACCATATTAAAAAGGGCAATCACATTGGATCACATTAAAAAATATACGATAACAAACCAAATAAATGGAAACTTCATGAGGTTCGAAGGAGTCGGCTAACACAACAGTGCTGGTGGTAAAAATATGTAAATATATATATATATATATATATATATATATATATGATTTGAACTGGTAATGGAAATTACGGGAAAACGGCTGAACAGATTTTAATAAATTACCCCGCATTTTGAAGCTTGGAACCCAAAGTTTTTCAGAAAAATAGTAGTTTTCAGTGAAATGTCAGTTTTCCTACATAATTTTCCTATTTTCCAAAATCCATCTTTCGTCAGATTTCAGAACTAATTGCATTTCAGAATAAAACAAAACACACACTACAAAAAACAATAGGCTATTACACGAAGGCCATGACCTCCAGGATTGCTGGACATATTTAGAGCTCAATTCAATTATTTATTGAAAGATTCAAGAATTATTGCGGTGTGTAATTTTCTGAGTACAGCTGTGTATTGGATATTAAAATCTACAAAAATTTAGGTGGTTTGATGACATTATTATCATTAGAAATTGATTATTATTATAGTTAATACCATGATGTTAAAATATAAACTACAAAACGTGCATAAGATAATAATATTGTTATTAAAATTCAAATATTTTTATAGTTATTAATCAAATGCGGTTGGGTCTTTTTCATATACTTAATGGCGGTGTGGTGTAGATTCAGTATTGGCTCGAGAGAGAGTTCCTACGAAAGACGATATTACTTACTGATAAAAAACATGAGGCCTAGAAAATTTTGTAGTTTCCCGATCATTTCAGCAAGATCTCTTAGCAGGATGAAATGATTTTATCCTCTACATTTCAAGCTCTACATGCAGCAGCTATACCAAGATGCTATGTCTATTGTTCGAAAGCATAGCAAACCTGACATTTTTTAACTTTCACCTACAATCCACGATGACCTGAAATAGCAGCTATTGCTTTATTCCCACATGAAAAACCCACTGATCGTCCTGACATCTTTACTTGCGTTTTCGCGTTGAAACTCAAAAACTGAAGGCGGATAGGTTCAAGAAAAAGTATTTGGCATAAAAAAAACATTCAGAGGGAGTATGTTTCATTATTATGGAAACAAATAACTTTCAGAATGTCTGGCATTTTTCATTGAAAATAAATCTGAAAAATTTTTATTTGAACGTCTAACGAACTTAGTTTGCAGCATTTGCTGCACAAGCCACTAGTGTATATATATATATATATATATATATATATATATATATATATATATATATATATATATATACACACACACACAATTCTTATTTCCTTTTGCAATTTCTTGCTTTAATCCTCGTGGGTAAATAATAAAAAAATGGTTAGAGCTAATAGTTGCTTCGTGTTGAGACAGAAGAGGTTTGTTTAAAAATGTATTTCTGAGAAAAGTTGTATCAGCAATCTAACTTAAATTATTCCACACAAATACATATTTATAGCTTAAAGAGATTTTGTTTGTCTCTAACCTGTTTCAGTAGCAATTGTTTCGCCATGGAGCGTTGGTCAGGTCGGGTTGCCGTGGTAACAGGAGCGAGTGGAGGAATTGGGGCTTCCATTGCTGCTGAACTCACCAAGAAAGGTCTCAAAGTCGTCGGTCTGGCCAGGAGATCTGAAAAAATAGAGGTGAGTTCCTAATTGCAATGTGAGTACCTCTAGGAGTTCAAAAATGTACTTCAAAATAACACATTAAATATAATATTAATAGGACTATTACACTTTTACTACGTCATACTGCTTTTGACCAATGAAACGAGACGAAAGGACGTCTTTGAACCAATCATGGCTGCTTATCGCACAATTTTATCGCTTCCCTAGCATTTGTTTGTTTTTATCACTACTCTAGCATTTGTTTCCTTGTTTGCCAACATTTCAAACTGAAAAATCTTTTCGGTACTATAAAACATGCTTTGCGATCGTAATTTGTTTCCCGCATAGATAGTCACTGAAAATGGTGGCTCCATTAATATATTTTGGTGAAGGTAGCATTAGTGAAATAGAATTTTAGTAAGTCAATTAATATCTATTTTATTGTATTAGAGTAGTCCTACTTTATTTCTTGTAATCTTTATATACTTTCTCCTGATTTTTTTATCACCTCCCTACCATTTATTTCTTTGTTTGCCAACATTTCAAACTGCAAATTCTTTACGGTGCTATAAATACAATAAGAATCTAGATTATCATAATTATAATACACGAAATGCACATCTGTTCTCAATAAAAAATCATAGACTTGTGAAATATGAAAAATCGCCTGCATATACTGGCATTGTGTTTTTTTAATACATTATCATTGAAGATACAATCTTTACCTTATGCAAAATTTAAAATGAAAGTTAAACAGATTTTAACTGATCAAACATTTTGTTCAGTAAAAGAATTGTTAAACCACAAATTATGATATATGCAATACTACATGATTATGCAAATCTAGTCTTTCAGATAAAGATCCCTGTAAAGCAGATTTGAATAATTTCAAGGGAAAAATTGTTCCGGGGCCGGTATCGATCCCGGGACCTCTGGTTGAACGTACTAGCGCTCTACCAACTGAGCTACCCGGGAACTCCACTCGACACCGTCTCAAAATTATTCACTACATGATTATATTATTTATTTTAAATGTATTTAAACTTGCAGTGTTTTTGATTTTATTGTGTTTTTTATTTATATTGTAATTGACGTGTACATCCATGTATATGGCCATGTATAGAATAAACAATCAATCAATCAATCAATCATGCTTTGCGATTGTCATTTGTTTACCGCATAGACAGTCAACTGTAAATAGCGGTTCCGTTGAAATGTTTTGGTGAAGCTAACATTAGGGAAATAGAATTTCAGTAAGTCAATTAATATTTTATTGTATTAGAGTACTTTATTTCTTCTAATCTTCATATACTTTTTTCTAATCGTGTAACAGTCAATTAAATCCCACTCGAGTTTTGATTTTCTCTACATAAATCAAAACCTCTAGTGAGATTACTGTTGAGAAAATTCGTTGTTACAAAAACTACACAAAGTTTCTCATTGCACACTTTATGTATTTCGCAGTAATTCAATCCATTAATCTCTCATTTGTAATGAATTTGAGCTACTATCCACAGTGTTATGTAGGCCTACTGAGTAAAATGTAAGAAGGCAACAAATACAAACATCAGTCAGTATTAATGGATTAATCTGAAAGTTGTCTTTTATATATTCCAGGAGCTTTCCAAGAAACTTGGATCCGAAAAAGGCAAATTATACGCAGTGAAATGTGACGTCAGTAAGGAAGCAGATGTCAAGGAAGCCTTCAAGTGGGTCAAGGACAACCTGGGGGGTGTCGACATTCTTGTCAACAACGCAGCCGTTGCTTACAAGAATTCCATCATAGGTAGGGAGGCATCTGCAGACCGATAGTAAAATAACAAAGAATTATGGAGGCAGTAATACCACAGTCTAGTACAGGCCAGCACAAGGTTTGCGCTCTCCGAGCCGGCTCACAGCTCATGAGCGGAATGCAGGTATTAGCTGCGCTCTGTTAAGGGTGGACTGGAAGAATTCCCGTTCAGTGTTTACAAAACTATCTTGGACTATTATTAATTAATAAAGAAATATTTATTTTACAGATGTAATAGAAATTCTATTTACTTACTTATTTACTTACAAATAGCTTTTAAGGAACACGAAGGTTCATTGCCGCCCTCACATAAGCCAGCCATCGGTTCCTATCCTGTGCAAGATTAATCCAGTCTCTATCATCACACCCCACCTCCCTCAAATCCATTTTAATATTATCCTCCCATCTACGTCTCGGCCTCCCTAAAGGTCTTTTTCCCCTCCGGTCTCCCAACTAACACTCTATATGCATTTCTGGATTCGCCCATACGTGCTACATGCCCTGCCCATCTCAAACGTCTGGATTTTAAGTTCCTAATTATGTTAGGTGAAGAATACAATGCGTGCAGTTCTGTGTTGTGTAACTTTCTCCATTCTCCTGTAGCTTCATCCCTCTTAGCCCCAAATATTTTCCTAAGCACCTTATTCTCAAACACCCTTAACCTATGTTCCTCTCTCAGAGTGAGAGTCCAAGTTTCACAACCATACAGAACAACCGGTAATATAACTGTTTTATAAATTCTAACTTTCAGATTTTTTGACAGAAGACTAGACGACAAAAGCTTCTCAACCGAATAATAACAGGCATTTCCCATATTTATTCTGCGTTTAATTTCCTCCCGAGTATCATTTATATTTGTTACTGTTGCTCCAAGGTATTTGAATTTTTCCACCTCTTCGAAGGATAAATCTCCAATTTTTATATTTCCATTTCGTACAATATTCTGGTCACGAGACATAATCGTATACTTTGTCTTTTCAGGATTTAATTCCAAACCGATCGCTTTACTTGTTTCAAGTAAAATTTCCGTGTTTTCCCTAATCGTTTGTGGATTTTCTCCTAACATATTCACGTCATCCGCATAGATAAGAAGCTGATGTAACCCGTTCAATTCCAAACCCTGCCTGTTATCCTGAACTTTCCTAATGGCATATTCTAGAGCGAAGTTAAAAAGTAAAGGTGATAGTGCATCTCCCTGCTTTAGCCCGCAGTGAATTGGAAAAGGATCAGATAGAAACTGACCTATACGGACTCTGCTGTATGTTTCACTGAGACACATTTTAATTAATCGAACTAGTTTCTTAGGAATACCAAATTCAATAAGAATATCATATAATACTTCCCTCTTAACCGAGTCATATGCCTTTTTGAAATCTATGAATAACTGATGTATTGTACCCTTATACTCCCATTTTTTCTCCATTATCTGTCGAATACAAAAAATCTGATCAATTGTCGATCTATTACGCCGAAAACCGCACTGATGATCCCCAATAATTTCATCTACGTACGGAGTTAATCTTCTCAAAAGAATATTGGACAAAATTTTGTACGACGTTAAAATAGAAATTCTATAGCTACTTAAATGTACAATATCATTTTGTTATATTTTTATTTATCAGTACATCAAAACGAGGTTTTATGCTGTTGGCAGCTGAAAGGAACAATAACTTACTGATCGTAATGAAACATCAGTTACACATGTTCGATGTCTGCCTTTATTAAAGTTGATTATAGAAAACAGTTGCTCACAAATATAAATGTTGGGCCAAACATAGCAATCACTTTCACAGCCAGCCTGTGTAGTCGTGGATATTATTGCTAACGTTTAGTCTTGTAAAACTCAACCAGGCTATTTTACAATTCATTTTAATTTACAATTCATTTTAATATATCAATATGCCTGGTAAATTATTAATAAGTATTTAATGAATTTCAATCTTAAGGCATATAAACTTGCAAATGTTTATTTGCTATTTAATAACAATATATGAACGTTTTCGCCGTTTAGGGCATCTTCAGATATAACAAAACATGTTATCTGGACCTATAATAGTATATTATGCAAATAACAAGGAAAATAGAGAACAATATATGTGATACATGAAATTCATGAGCTTTATGTAGATATAACATGATACAGGATGAATATTGAGATAATCTTTGAATTTGAACTTAGACTGGCTAGTAGTATTATTCAAACGATCTTTAGCCCTTAGGTCACATCGAAGATCAATAAGTTCGAGCTGTAAATCGTTAAATGTTAAATGTTATGTTCCGTCTTTTAGATTCCTCCATACTGTACTGTAGCAGTAGGTAAGCAACGTGGAACAGTTACTGAGAATAGGCCTACACACTGCACTCCACTAGATAACTGAGTGGTCGTTTCCCTCTCCTCTACCTATAGCAAGTCTATGTCATTCTGACGTATCTTCCTCTCCGTTTCGGCGACCGCTGTTTGTGCAGGCCTGGTCTAGTATATAGAGTCACGAAGCTTGAGTTGTGAGGGTACTAGGAACAACAGACTGTGCAGGTATTATTTCACATTGTCTGTGATGAGTCGATAGTAGCGATCCTAGTGGTTAGCAACTATCTGTGGATACATATTCCCTACGTATTGAGCTTCGTAACTATCTAAACTGTGGTAATACTATCACAGACGCAATCCACTGTTTTTGCGCAGGAATTCTACGGCGGTGGATGAAATAACAAAATCGTACAGAACCTATCAGATTTCAGTTGTTTCAATAAAGGAATTCGAGCTAATTCCGTAAAGATGTCGATCGATAAATAGAACTAGACACGAACGGAACAAAGAAGGGAACTTCGTCTTGGTTTTCTGTGAGCAGACATCTTTTTTTTCAGCCCAAGATGTGAGTTCCGTCTCTTAGTCGAGATTGGAGTGCAGTGGGAAACGCGCATGACTTGCATTTTTTTGGAGAACTGCGACAGATTACGTGGCTAAAGAGAAAGAAAGGCTATGGCGCAACGTCATAATCTTAGTCATAACATGGCCAACATTGAACAATTTATATACAAATGAATGTTTAACATGGGTTTAATATAGAAATTCCTTTGTTTTTTTTTAGAAATTTGAACATGTATTTATATTAGGCGATTGTCAAGATGGCCATGACCAGACTATGATAATCACATGACACCGATTAGTGCCGAAGCCTGTCTTTCTCTTTAGCCACGGATAGATTAAAAATTACGTGACTCGAAAATGCCATGTCACGTCTGACGCATCATGACTCAGCTATTTCCCAGCTGCATGCGATGAGTTAATCTTATCTATCCTTCTCCGAGTTCATTCCATCCAATTGTTCCTCCGTAACTGTATGACAACAGTTATTATTAGACAGAAGGACATATTAAACAGATGTACCACATGAAAAAAAATATATATATATTTCGAAGAGTGTTTATAACGATACTTTGTGGCCTCTAATTTTCGGTAGACATGAGATAACCACACTCTCTCTTAACGTGAGCGTTTTTCTGTGTACCACCACAGTCTAGTATACGGGCTATTCCAAATGAAATCGATCAGTAAAAAACCTCGCATTTTTTATACTCTAATTTTTTCCCTATTTATACAAGGTGCTGAGGAGAGTGCATTTTCAAAAATATACTATCGAAAGTCAAACGGTTTTCGTATTGTTGAGCGACAAATTTAGCGTATTTTAGAAAAACAAGCCTCTTTCAGCGCTCAGAACTCTGGAACCATTTACTGCAGAACATTGAACGGGAGCTCATTTTGAAGCTGACATTTGGTAGGTTATGATAAGAAGTAATTCTTATTTTTATTATATACAGGGAGACAGATAATCTGATTTTACTTACTTTTAGGCTTTTTGTCCATTTGTAAAAATGTAAAAAAAAATATATATATATATATATTGAGAAAAAACCTTGCATTATTAAGAGGGATTCGGCATTGCTTGCTTAGAGGTATGGCAGTAAGTTTCGAGGGTATTAAATAGATTATTTTCACACGCCTAGACTTGAACGGCGCAGTACCGCACGCACTGGCCGAGAACTGAAGATAAGCGAGCGTTGGGCGTCATTTTACTCCCGTGTTTATGAAAACCTGTGATAAAGCTAGCACAGCCATGACTGCTAGACGACACATCACGTGTTTATGTCTCCTGGCCTTGCTTACCTCGGCTAGCTCCCACCTCACAGTCAGCTGGTTAGTTCACGCGCGTACTATTTATTAAATTTTTTTTTATATATTTTCAATACTTTCTTGTCAACGTGCCATCAGTAAAAAATATGTGTTTATTTGTACTTTCAATGCGGAATCTAACTATATATTTTTAAAATATTTTTTTCCTTGGCAAAGGCGTCTTAATGAGGAAAAATCTAAATTTCTCCATTTCCATAAAAAGTCCATGCGATTACGATCTTTTCACCAAAGTGAAAGAACCACTGCGAGGGACCCGGTACAATACCAGAGATGAACTTATCCGTGCTTTAGGGCGGTCAATACGGAACATCAACAAAGATGGACGCGCTGATGGTGTACGACGCCTTCCAAACATTTGGCAAAAGGTAATAAATAAGGGGGGCGACTATACAGAAGGTACGTAAATGTTGTACCCTGTGAATAAACCATGTCAGAAATATCGAACTGTTGCCATTACTTTTTATCCAGCCCAAGTATATAAATTTTTTCAATGTTGACCATGTCATGACTAAGATTGTGACGTAGCGCCGTAGCCTGTCTTTCTCGTTAGCCTCAGATGTGTGAATCGTTTCGACTATCAATTGCATTGTTGTCTGCAGACTAGGCCGCATGGAATGAGGAAGCGAATATGAAGTAGTTAACGAGAAGGCTGCGCCTTGTTCAATTTAAATGAGTGTTGTATCACAACAGAAATGAACAGATACATAAAAATTTTATTTCAAATCCCAAATAACACTACAATCCCAACCATGCTCACAATAGGACAAGCATATCTCCTTCCTGTGTAACAGATTGCGTAAAACAATCCACAAATTTTCCATTCTACACTCTTATTTACCTGTTTATGTTCTGCGTACTGTGTACTTAGCTCTGTTTCAATCAATAATTCAGTATGGTATTTTAGGTTGGGGAGGAATGGCAAAATCGACTCTCCATCCTTTAAATTTGCTCCAAAAAAGAATTATCAAAATTTGTCTGTATAAACCTTTTCATTACCTAACAAAATTAATTTTTCAGGAATTCAGTGTATCAAATCTAGAACAAATTTATAAACAAACATTGCTGATTTACTTCCATAAAAACCACAATAAATTTAAATTTGATCCTCATGAATACCAGACGAGACAAAACTACAGTTTCTTTCTAAATACTCCCAAATGCCACACAACTGCTGGATTAAAACACAGCAGAAATTTTGGACCCAAAATATATAATGCATTAATTAGAGCTTACCCTGAGCTAAGTACACTTAACACACAGAGATTTAAGAAACAAATCAGATTAATTATTTAATTGTTTAAGCTGAGTTAAAAATTGATACTCTAATATTTATGTACTTTTGTATTTTCTATTTGTATATAGACCCTATTATTACATGATATATTATTTTACCATTTATTAATGTTATTGTGCTCAATGAACTCTCTTAATTTTGTGATATATTTTGTATAACTGATCTGAACTGCGCCCGAGCACGAGCTTCTGCTCTTTCGGGCTGCAATGCCTAATGTAGCTCAAGTGTAAAGTATTAAATAAAAAAAAAATAAATAAATAAATAAATAAATAAATAAATAAATAAATGAAATAACAATCACGAACAACATAAACGTTTCAAGCAATTATATGAATTCATCCATTCCCTATCACTATTTTTATGTGGGCAGGTAATTTAAGAATTTTATACTTATTTACGTAACTAAGACACAAAGTGATACCTTTGTGTTTGAGTGACACGTGTCCAGAATTTCGAAATGAGTACGCGAAAGTCACTTTCAATATTTTTTGGCACAACTACATGAAAATTACATGTGAATTAACTTATTAAGTAAATCACAGACTACTGAGATTTTTGTAGGTTAGGAGTCATTAGGAGTCACGGCCTACTAAAATACTACATACATTGCCTTTATAGTAGGTCTAGATACAACGTCACGATATTATTTGTTTATATTACTATAACAACTATTAGGTATTCGTACGAAAAAGTCTTGTCTTTCAAAATTATTCTGTAGTGCTTTTATTCTGGATCTTTATGGTCACCCTCATTGAGGGCAGATTATTTTCTTTAAATATTTATATATGTTTTATTTTCGTATGGTACAGCAAAAAATAACTTTCTAACCAATAATGTATTATGAAAAACAGCAGTTTCCACGTAGACTAGTGGCTTGTGCAGCAAATGCTGCAAACTAAGTTCATTAGAAGTTCAAATTAAAATTTTTCAAAATTATTTCCATTGAAGAATACCAGACATTTTGGAAATTATTTTCTTCCATAATAATGAAACATATCCCTCTGAATGGTTTTCTTTGTGCTAAATACTTTTATTGAACCTATATATCTCTAGTTCTTGAGTTTCATTAAATATATGGAAAAGATCTATACCACTTGATTAATAACTATAAACATATTTCATTTATCTTACTTAAGTTTTGTATAAACTACTATATAGCCGTCACTCAGTAAATATTATAGAAATGAAGATCTAACTTGAGATATTCTCTACGCCTACTTATATAACCCCAAAAGCTTTCACTTTCACATCATCAATAAAGCATCAATCTGTATAATAAGTTACAAATACTCACATCATGGTATTCACTATAATAATATTTCATTTTTAATGGTAATAATGTCATCAAACATTCTTAAGTTTTGTAGTTTTTAATATCCAATACACAGAAGCTGTTCTCAGAAGATTACACACCAGAGAATATGACCTGTAATTTTTTTAGTAAATCTTGAAGTTTTTAATAACCAATATCACAGAAACATTCTGAAAAAGTTAGACAAATGAAGAACGACATATTGGTATTATGACGTCAGAGAATCTGAGCCATCTCAACTCTAAATATGTCGTAGCCTTCGTGTGATATTGTTTATTGTAGTGTGCTTGTGTTTTGTTTTATTCTCTAAACGTCATTATTTCTGAAAACTGACGACAGATGGATTTTGGAAAATAGGAAAATTATATAGGAAAATTGATATTTCACTGAAAACTACAATTTTTCTGAAAAACATTGGGTTCCAAGCTTCAAATTGAGAGGTCATTTATTAAAATCCGTTCAGCCGTTTTCCTGTAATTTCCATTACCAGTTCAAATTATATATATAGATGTGCCGAAAAGGTAATTTTGTAACCAGTACTATAAATTTTGTATGTAATTTAAATCCAGTTAGACCTATAATGATTCAAAATTACTACCGTTATTTGCTTTTGTTCAATAATCAGTGCACATATGTAACATATTAATATGTTTGTTAGATGCGCCCACCGATGAGCTGAAGAAGATGATGGACCTAAACGTCCTGGGTTTGAGTATGTGCACCAAAGAGGCCCTGCAGCTGATGAAGGAGAAGGGTGTGGACGATGGACACATAATCCACATTAACAGGTACTTAATATCACAAATTTTACAGAATATAAACACTACGCTAGGTCAGAAATTAAAATTGCATATTCACAAAATATTTAATATACAAGAAAATACTTCTTACTGCCCAGAGACCAATACATAAATTGTATGGATTCTGAAGATGGTGAACTGTCACTAAAATATATGGATAAATTCAGTGTGATAAAGAATTCTGATAAAGAGATAGATCGATGATCACCCGGAAATTGGGTACCAAAATTGTCGAAAAGTAGCTGAGGCAGTACTTTCAAGGATGCGTTCAATTGCAAAGGTTTTCCTGCGTCGAAATGCAACATCAGAGAGAAATGGTCGACAAATTTTGCCTAGAATTGTCCATAAAGACAGAGTTCCTTTACGGATCGCATGCCGTAATTTTCCGGTTGTGTGTGGAGGGGATAAGTTCCTATTTCTTCTGCGCACGCCTATTCCTCCATTCGAGTGTTCGCTTTGTATTAAAATACAATAATAATTAAGTGTATAAGAACGCTCTTAAAAATATTCAGTTAACATTATAGAAAAGGCCGTTTTTTAATGAAAAATTGTGTGGCGCACAGTGTACTCCGCGCGCCTGGTCGTGTTACCAGAAAAGACACGCCCACCGAAAGGTTAAGACTCTCTCGTACTGCATGTTAAATATTCTAAAAACGTTTTTTATTTTCGATTAGAAATGTTGAATATTAGAAATAATTTTTATATGATTGTAATGAAGATGTGAGATTCTACGTTCCTCAGATTATAAATTATGGCTCTTAACTTGTGTTAAATAATATCCACACTTCTGCGTATGTTGGTTTATTATAAAAAGTACATTAAAACAATTTTTTTTAATTAACGAAAAAATGCGATTTAAAAAAACTCATAAATATAGTTAAACAATTCATGCATTCAAAACGAAATTCGTATGGCATATGTTACACACACATATGGGCTATTCCATCTCAAATCGACCGAAATATAGAGAAAATTTACGTTGCAACTTTTAAATACAATGAAACTTTTTCTGTCCGTTGACAACTGTGATACAATGCTTTGTGCAAAGTTTCAGGCATCAGAACTTCATGGTGTTTAAATTTAAAATATTTAAATTAATCGTATTTTCATAAAATTCGCAACTTTAAACTGTTGTGGCCCCGAAACCCTTTCACCCAATGATCAAAATCATGGTTTATTTTGATGCTGAGAAATTAAAGTTTATATTGACATGTAAACAGTTTTTCTTACTTTTTATGGAAGTGGAGAAATTTAGATTTTTCTTCATTAAGACGCCTTTGACCACGAAAAAATATTTTTTAAATATATAGTTAGATTCCGCATTGAAAGTACAAATAAACACATATTTTTTACTGGTTCACCGTTGATAAGAAAGTATTAAAAAAATATCAAATAGAGAAAATAAATAGTACGCGCGTGAACTAACCAGCTGACTGTAGGTAGTCGAGACAAGGAAGGTTTTTTCTCAATATTTTTTACATTTTTACAAATGGGCAAAAAACCTAAAAGTAAGTAAAATCAGATTATCTGTCTCTCTGTATACAATAAAAATAAGGATTACTTCTTAACATAACCTACCAAATGTCAGCTTCAAAATGAGCCCCCGTTCAATGTTCTGCAGTAAATGGTTCCAGAGTTCTGAGCGCTGAAAGAGGCTTGTTTTTATAAAATACGCTAAATTTGTCGCTCAATAGTACGAAAACCGTTTGAGTTTCGATAGTATATTTTTGAAAATGCACTGTCCTCAGCACCTTGTATAAGTAGGGGCAAAATTAGAGTATTAAAAAAATGCGAGGTTTTTTACTGATCGATTTCATATGGAATAGCCCATATACAGATTTCTGAAATATTTGCTTATTTTTGGTTGAGTAGTTTCCGAGATAAAAAAATATATTAAATTTTATTTTAACCTGTTAGTTTTGCTCATTTCAGTCTTCAACCTCCCCCTTAAGATCAGCTTATTTATATCAATTTATCGAGTTATTTCATTATTTTAAATTACATGTTGTGTAATTTTCTGCACATAAAACAAATTATACAAAATACGAAAGAAGGATTAAAATTTGAACATCCTCTCACCTGACTATGCTAAAGACCGCCAATCTCTCTGATCAGCTGTTTAAATATTTTGTTACACAGCACGGCAGGTCATGCACCTCCCAGCGGGATGTTCACCATGTACTGTGCAACAAAACACGCCGTGACAGCGTTAACCGAGGGTCTACGACGTGAGTTGGTGCAGCAAAAGTCCAAGATTCGAGTCACGGTGAGTGCAATTTATCCACCATCACAATCACAAGCTGTTGCTCTTTGTATTTAGAGTTTTTCCTTGTGCTTTCGGTGTTACCATGGTAACCAAAGAACTCAGAATAATGAGTAACATTATTCATTGGGCAGTCAAATCTATACTAATAATAAATCTGTAGCCGAAATTTTTCTGGTAATTTTCGATTTTCCAAAAATAATTGGTCCTAACATATATAATTAACCGCCCTGAAACCGAAAATTGCTTTTTTGAAATTTTTGTTTGTATATCTCTCTGTCTGTCTGGATGTTTGTTACCTTTTCACGCGATTATGGCTGAACCGATTTATATGAAAATTGGAATATAAATTAAGTTCGTTGTAACTTAGATTTTAGGCTATATGTCATTCAAAATATTTTATTTAAAATGGCGGTTATAAGGGGGCTTGAATTAAATCGAAATATCTCCCTTATTATTAATTTTCATGAAAAATATTATATAACAAACGTTTCTTTAAAAATAATTTCCGATAAGTTTTATTCCATACAAAATTTTTATAGGACTGATATTTAATGAGATAAATGAGTTTCAATATTACAATAACAACGCCATCTAAGACGGTGTAATGAAATAAAAAACAAATGACTTCGTCTATAAGGAGCCTTGGACAACAACAATTGAAAGCTATGAAACATACGGTAGCCTACATAGAATGTTTCTGTGTTTGTATGAAGTAATATCGGAAGCTAAATTAACCGATCTGTATAATTAATTATTAATTCACCATTGGAAAGTGTAGTTTCTCTAGATGGACATAATGCTATAATGTTATTACAGTAACTTCTGAGTGAATCGAGGACATGTAAGATTAAAATAGCTTCTTATGCACAGAAAACTTGATAGGCATTCGTTTCCTGTATTTCCTAAAATAATTTTTATGACCAAATGAGTGGTCTCTGGATCAAAATGATCGCATTTTAATTTGTAATACAATTTAAATTAAGTACCATAATAAAGGATTTATCCTTCTATCAAACACGAATGTTCCCTGGATCAAATGTCCTATTTTAATTATGTAATTACTTTATATTTATTTCTAACGGGTGTAGCGGAGCGCACGGGTACGGCTAGTAAGTAATACACACAATCACGATCTGTTGCTCTTTGTATATAGAGTTTTTCCTTGTGCTTTCGGTGTTACCATGGTAACCAAATAACTCAGAATAATGAGTATATTATTCATTGGGTAGTCAAATAAGTAATATACATGGTGAACAGTAAGTAATATAATTAATTTCAGGGGGTTATTCTTTGAGATATTTGAAACAAAAAATGTAATACAATTTTGTTGGTTTTTGGTTTCTTTTCAAGATAAAAATTATTTTATATGCAACATTTCATTGCGTGTTTTGGGAAAGCCATTGATTTAATTCCCAATATGCTCAGTCAATTTAAGAGAGCAGTGTATTATGATAATAAATGATTGAAAGGATTTTAGTTTTGGCCCTTAAATGTACAGAAAATTTATCAGAACAAATGTAATTTTCCGTTCTACAAAAGAATTTTACAAAGTTACATTTGTTCGGATCAAATTTCTGCACATTTAATGGATAAAACTAAAATTCTTTCAATCATTTATTATCATGATAGACTGCTGTGTTAAATTAACTGAACATATTGCGAATTAAATTAATTGCTTTCACAAAGCACGTTATGAAATATTTCATATAAAAATTATCTCGAAAAGAAAACAAATTCAGTGTTGCTAAATAAAATGGAAGTGGTGCAAGATATTCCTAAAGCCTAGTTAAATCATTCCTTAAATGGTTTCTATGATCGAGTGACACATTGTAAAGCAGCTGAGGGCTACCAACTTGAACACATAATTTAGAAGGTGAGCTAGCTTTGTTTTGTTTTTGTTAAGGAAGGAATATTTTATTATTTTAATATTCGATACACTTTTCTGTTTTCTTGACTTATCAACAGTGAATTTGTAAAGAAGTATCGAGTGTGGGTACTTTTTGAAAAGCTCTTAATGAGCTTTATTCAAAAATAAAAAATATATATTGGGTGTTCCATTTAAAATAAGAGAGTTGGAGTTACTTCCGGTTAAACCGGAGTAGAAAAAACTCGGTAATACCATTATTGAGTTCTTAGCATATGGTTATCCTCACATACCAAGTTTCATATCACTGAACCGTATGCTTCAAAAGTTATTTAGGTGGTGCATTTATTATTTTAATATTAGATACACTTTTCTGTTTTCTTGACTTAACAACACTGAATTTGTACAGAAGTATCAAGTGTGGGTAATTTTTGAAAAGCTCTTACTGAGGTTTATTCAAAAAGAAAAAAAATATATTGGGTATTCCATTTAAAATAAGAGAGTTGGAGTTACTTCCGGTTAAACCGGAAGTAGAAAAAACTCGGTAATACCATTATTGAGTTCTTAGTATATGGTTATCCTCACATACCAAGTTTCATGTCACTGAACCACATGCTTCAAAAGTTATTTACGTAGTGCATTTATTATTTTAATATTCGATACACTTTTCTGTTTTCTTGACTTAACAACACTGAATTTGTACAGAAGTATCAAGTGTGGGTACTTTTTGAAAAGCTCTTAATGAGCATTATTCAAAAATAAAAATAATATATTGGGTGTTCCATTTAAAATAAGAGAATTAGAGTTACTTCCGGTTAAACAGGAAGTAGAAAAAACTCGGCAATACCATTATTGAGTTCTTAGCATATGGTTATCCTCACATACCAAGTTTCATGTCACTGAACCGTATGCTTCAAAAGTTATTTAGGTGGTGCGGGACTTTTAACTAATCCTGTATGTATATTCTAAAGGACTTACTAATAAAAACTCTATATACAGACGTTTAACTGTCTTATACTTATACAATGAGTAGCTCGTTTATAAGTCGTATGTAAATTCCTTACTAATAATCACTACATACGTCGTGTATAACAGTATAACTGTTACACAGCTACGTCATGGTTTCGTCATTACTTCGTTACGAAAGGTAATAGAATATCTGAGGTTCTCTACTGGATCCGGTAGAGCGCTCTAGAGTGGCGTGTTAAATATCGATTAGTACATCTGATTCTAATCGATTACCACACTACATTTTGGTCAAAGAGTACAAGCTACAGCAATATTATTCTAATAATTCTATGATCTTTGGTTTGTTCTTCTGTGGTTACAAGGTAAACATTACCATAAAATGACAGTCGATACGAACAGCTGTTAGAGGGGCGGCCATTTTTTCGCTATATACAACGCTTAAACAAGGGATTTCGTGTATATAACTACTGCAAAGCAATTCCCATTGTATAGTTACAGCCTGTTTATACGTCCATAGCTTATTCACGGTTTATTAGTAACGTTTTCTGTCTCAACTCCGCATAAGTCTCGTATAAAATCTATACACGGTTTATTAGTCAGACTGTAAAACATAAAAATTATTTTGTATTTCTCCTGAGACACAAAAATATCGCGAAAATAATGGATTTTTAAATATAAAGATCGTGCAATTATTTTATTTATTCTAATTCCAGAGCCTGAGTCCCGGCCTAGTGAAGACAGACATGCCGCCAGAGGAATTTCTGTCAAACTATCCCGCGCTGAACCCTGAGGATATAGCGGATGCCTTAATATACGTATTGGGGGTACCGCCACACGTGCAGGTTGGTCAACAACTCGTAACTGTTTTGTTTCTCATAATAGCAATGTTTTTGAACATCCTATTTCTGTTAACAATAGAGATCAGACATTTGACAACAATTTCCCTGAAGGATAGATTTTGTTAACAATGTTTTGTTTCTGTTAACAGTATTTTAAAAATCTTGTCTCAGTTTAGAATGTTTGATACCCTTCGTCTCTATTGATAGATTCTTTATGCTCGACCATGCCGAAATGTAGTAATTATACACCTGGTAGCAGTTCTTTAATGCATGTCATTAAAGTACACCTATTCATTAAAGTTCAGGTTTTCGATTATTCTCGGATATGCAATCGAAAGACAACGAGGGAAACGTCACGGAGGCTGGAAATCCAATACTGTCGCAGAAGGTTATGTTCTGTTACTATAATAATTAGCGTTAATTTAAAAATTATTCAAATAAATTCAATTTGTCATCTCGTTTTTCAATTCTAAATCAATTTCCAGGTTATATCAAAATTAGTTCATGTTATTATCTAGGTTATATCAAGGCCAATGACATTATTGTTCCTCGGAAAAAATCAATACTTTCGCGTCTGCGCACATCTCACAATTTACGAGCTATGCACAGGGTCACTTCCGCTCTTGGGTCAGATACGAATAAAATGAATACTTATGAATAATTTCAAGTTAGAAATATGGTCGAGCATAAAAAGTCGTATGAAACTTGCCTATAATGGTAATTAAGACGCGAGTATGTTTGTTTATGAAACGAGCGCAAGCGAGTTTCATAAACAAACATACTCGCGTCTTAATTACTACCATTATAGGCTCGTTGCATAATGTACTATTAAAATTTTGTTTCTGTTAATTAATTCTTAGTTAACAGTTGCTTTTAAGGTGAGATTTAAACCCATGCCTTACCAATTTTAAGAAAACCATATGAATTCTCCATTACCTCAGAAACTACTGGGTTTTAAAAATGTGTTTTTTTATAAAACGTTTTTTCATTCCTGTTCAATACACTAATCATTAATATTTTTTTTTAAAATATTGATTAGAAAAATGATATTATTTTACAGAGCTCCTACTTTAAAAAAAAAAATTATTGTCAGACATTTATTTGTTTAAAGATTAACTGTTTAAGAAAATTTAACGAAATTATATCCACAAATCAGAGTACTGTCTGAAATATGTGGTAAAAATTTTAATCCATATTTACGCAACAGAGTTTGAGAAAATGTGGAATGTATGTTCAAAAAATAAATTCTTTGATATACAGTACCTCGCGTTTAAAGTAAGGATCTACTTAACAAAAATGCACGAATATTTTAAAAATTATTTCAAAATAATAAATATCAGTTTTTAATAAATCAAACACAGAATTAAGAAAAGTAATCCATATATTTAGATAATAAAAATTTAAAAAAATTGTCATTTAGGCCTGTTTTGAATAATATAATATTTCTTTCAGAACAGAAAATTTAAACAAAATGTATTAATTAAGAATTTAGTTATAATAACAAAATTTCTAGTGTTAAAACGAAATTTCATTTTATTTAATTTCATTTCATTTATTATATTCCATACATCTTACATGAGCAATGAAGCTTTAAGATGTGGAACAACTCAAAATTTTACAATATTAAAATCACAATTTTTACAAATTTATACAAATTTTACAATTATTTTACAATTTTTACAGTTTTACAATTTTGTAATTTTCTACAATTTTTTACAATATTTTGGCGAGATGTAGTGAGATGAGTTGAGGTCCAAGGATTCGCCAAAACATTACCCGACATTTGCCTTTTGGTTGGGGAAATCCTCGGAAAAAACCCAACCAGGTAATCAGACCAAAAGGGTGAAATGAAGTGAGACAGAGCACTCAACTAAGTGATAGATTGCTTACTTACTTACTTACTGGATTTTTAAGGAACCCGGAGGCTCATTGCCGCCCTCACACAAGCCCGCCATAGGTCCCTATCCTGAGCAACATTAATCCAGTCTCTACCATCATATCCCACCTCCCTCAAATCCATTTTAATATTATCTTCCCATCTACGTCTCGGTCTCCCTAAAGGTCTTTTTCCCTCCGGCCTCCCAACTAACACTCTATATGCATTTCTGGATTCGCCCATACGTGCTACATGCCCTGCCCATCTCAAACGTCTATATTTAATGCTCCTAATTATGTCATGTGAAGAATACAATGCGTGCAGTTCTGCGTTGTGTAACTTTCTCCATTCTCCTGTAATGTCATCCCTCTTAGCCCCAAATATTTTCCTAAGCACCTTATTCTCAAACACCCTTAACCTATGTTCCTCTCTCAAAGTGAGAGTCCAAGTTTCACAACCATAAAGAACAAGCGGTAATATAACTGTTTTATAAATTCTAACTAAGTCTAAAAAATATATATTAAAAATAAAATAGGGCCTAGAACTGTGCCTTGGGGAACACCTATATTAATATAATTGAAGGTTCACTTGAATATTTGTCAATTTTCAATTTGAACCTCTCTAACTGACATGTTGACGAAGCCAGCAATTTCTCTGATGGTGATGCGTCAATCATCATGCGCAAATTCTCGAATTTTTTCTCGTCATCCACTAGAGATGTTCTGCCACTTCTGAAACGCGAATTCCTCTCAAAACACCTCGCCCGACTCACTGCTTCATTCCCGTGGGCTTGCTTCTACATTCCATGGGTTTCGGTTGCCGATTTCCCGAAGAATTTCATGTTGGCTCTCTGCTCCAGTTTCGAGTCCATCGTGATTTCGCAAATACGCGGATGCATATGCTAACAAAACCTTGTGTAACTCAGTTCTCAATGAAGATAGCGCTTTGAAACTTTGTATGGCTTCTCAATCACGTGATCCCTTCCCCCACAGCAGACACAGTCTCGGAATTTAATGATCAGACCTCGTATCTCAAGAAATTTAAAAACCTCTAATCTCTATATGTTGTCCATTCCAGCGTGATTTTCTTTTATCACAATTAGAACCATTAATAAAATTTATATATATTTTTATTTGTATTTCAGATTCACGAATTGACCGTGATGCCGGTTGGACAGCCCTTTTGAAGGAAGTGAAAAGAAAAGGAAAAAAAACTGTGTTAATTATACGGAAAAATTGCTTACCAAGCACTGTACATGAATGTACTAAACCAATAAACTTTATACTTGCAGTAAAAATTTTTGTAATATACTTATAATATACCAATTACTAAATTGATAACATTGTAGGGGCATATGAAATCGATCAGTAAGAAACCTCGCATTTTTTTAATACTGTAATTTTTTCCCTACTTATACAAGGTGCTGAGGACAGTGCATTTTCAAAAATATACTATCGAAAGTCAAACGGTTTTAGTACTATTGAGCGACAAATTTAGCGTATTTTATAAAAAACAAGCCTCTTTCAGCGCTCAGAACTCTGGAACCATTTACTGCAGAACATTGAACGGGAGCTCATTTTGAAGCTGACATTTGGTAGGTTATGATAAGAAGTAATCCTTATTTTTATTGTATACAGAGAGACAGATAATCTGATTTTACCTACTTTTAGGCTTTTTGCCAATTTGTAAAAATGTAAAAAAATATTGAGAAAAACCTTGCATTATTAAGAGGGATTCGGCATTGTTTGCTTAGTGGTACGGCAATAAGTTTCGAGGGTATTAAATAAATTATTTTCACACGCCTAGACTTGAACGGCGCAGTACCCCACGCACTGGCCGAGAGCTGAAGATAAGTGAGCATTGGGCGTCATTTTACTCCTGTGTTTATGAAAACTTGTGATAAAGCTAGCCCAGCTATGCGCTACTAGACGAAACATCACGTGTTTGTCTTCTGACCTTGCTTGTCTCGACTAGCTACAGTCAGCTGGTTAGTTCACGCGCGTACTATTTATTTTCTTTATTTGATATTTTCAATACTTTCTTATCAACGGTGCACCAGTAAAAAATATGTGTTTATTTGTACTTTCAATGCGGAATCTAACCATATATTTTAAAAATATTGTTTCGTGGGCAAAGGCGTCTTAATGAGGAAAAATCTAAATTTCTCCATTTCCATAAAAAGTAGGAAAAACTGTTTACATGTCAATATAAATTTTAATTTCTCAGCATCAAAATAAACCATGATTTTGATCATTTGGGTGAAAGGGTTTCGGGGCCACAACAGTTTAAAGTTGCTAATTTTATGAAAATACGATAAATTTAAATATTTTTAATTTAAACACTATGAAGTTCTGATGCCTCAGACTTTGCACAAAGCACTGTATCACAGTTATCAATGGACAGAAAAAGTTTCATTGTATTTAAAAATTGCAAGGTCAATTTTCTCTATATTTGAGAGGGCTTTGAATACAGGACACCGGTGAGGTGGGGGTGTTTAGTAGCATACGCCATTGCATCAGCCTGTAAAATAATAGAGAGGAATTCCCTATACATACGAGATGTCAGAAAACAAATGACTATACTGTTGTTACCATAGCTACAAACTCGTTACCTCTAATTTAGCAAGAACAATAATCCTATCACATAAAGATTTCAGTTTATGAATGCCTGGGAGTTTCTTTATCTTATCTAGGGCTTCACCTATGATGACACAGCTGTTGACTTTGAATGACAGCTGAGATTGGAAATTATCAGTTACCGAACGTAGGTGCGGTCTTCCTAACAGTGCAGAATTCATGAATTTAACGTATTATTTGACCTTCCATAATACAGGGTGATCCGTTTGGGTATGGATAAAATAAAAACACCGTAAAACATTTACTACTGAACTTTATTTGTTGAAACTTTGTGTATACAACACTGATAGATGGGAGATTCCTCAGAGCTCAACATGACCCCCATTGCGCACCCTGCACAACTCATAACGGTGATGCAATTCAGCCCATGTCCGTTGTAACATAAGAAAGAAATGTTAAAATGTTATGTTTTATTTAACGACGCTCGTAACTGCAGAGGTTATATCAGCGTCGCCGGATGTGCCGGAATTTTGTCCCTCAGGAGTTCTTTTACATGCCAGTAAATCTACTGACATGAGCCTGTCGCATTTAAGCATACTTAAATGACATCGACCTGGCCTGGGATCGAACCCGCAACTTTAGGCATAGAAGGCCAGTGCTATACCAGCTCGCCAACCAGGTCGACCATAAGAGAGATGATTTGTTTGAAAAGTTTGAGTAATTTTTACTCTCAGATCATCAATGTTCCTGGGTTTCTGTGAGCAGACAATAAGAGATAGCTGCTTCTCGTACTGGGTTTCGCCTGCGACCTCCTGCATGTTTTTTTTTAACACAGAAGTGCTTCAGATAAACACATGAGCTTAAGGCTAGATCTGTTAAATTTCTAACACCTACATTTTTACTCCAATTAATCTTAAACTTATAGGCCCACCATATATTTCTGATATTCCAATTCGTTTATTATTTTATAATTAATTTTTGTTGTTTTGAAATACTGAAATTTTAATTGTCCCAATTTTCAAAGTTCACATAATTTTTCTTTAAATTTTTATTTAATTTATTCCTGATAAATGTATGTAAAATATGACACATGCTTTTCATATTCATCCAATTACTTTTTTAGGAAAAAAATATTTATCCTTTTAGTTGTTAATTTTTCAGTTTTTAAAACTTATCATATTCTCAACACATGGTCATTTGAATACTTTTAATAACAGAAGAAAACATGTGAAGAGTTCGCGGCAAAAATGGTGAATGTCACAGTTTTGTTAAGGTTGATGTCATTATCTAATTCAATGGATCACTGCGAAATTTAGTGTTATTCTTATGACAAATGGTAAAAGGGAGAATTATCACCACGACTACAGTAATCTTTTCCTTTATTTTCTATAGAAACAGCACTACATCTTGCAGTTATAGACTCAATTAGATCATTATCTAATCCTTAACAGAAATGTGACACTCATCGTTTATCCCGCGAACTCTTCATGTGTCAGTTTACTTCACATACTTTTGTGAACTTCTGTGCAAAATTTCACTAAGATTGGAGAAAAACTACTTTCATTAGACAATATTTGAATGTTACAAAATGTTGAAAATTGGAAAATCGAGAAAACGAGTATCAAAGTACATGATATATACTATCGATATTCTTTCTTCCTATACAGGTCTACCACTCACACTTTTCTCATACATAACAACGTGGAATATGAACTAAATGAAAAATAAAATTATTTAGAATTAAGAACGAAGTCTGTCAGAATGACAGTTGAGTGTCAGTTTAAAGGGCTGCAGCTCCACGCATGCGCTGGTAGCTTTAAATTCGTCCTAAGGGGCTTGAAATTGTCATAGGGCCAAAATAAACACAGATATAGAAAACTGAAACATTATTTTATTTTTTACAGTTACGAGTAAAAACAAAATTTCCTTTTTCTAACGGTTTTGTCGTTATTTTCACCAATTCATAGCCTTAAGTGAAGAAAATTTTGAGAAATTAGTTGTAGGTCCCGTTGTTTCAAAATTATATAAAAATGTAACAATACAGAACAGTTCATGAATGTACCTAAGCATGATTTAAGATTTGATAGTCCAAGGCATACATGGGCATCGTGCCTCACTTGAGAATTTGTGCCTCACTGACCTTCACAGAGCTTATCGCTCTGAGTGACATCAACTTCACAGTCCCCGTTCCTCCCTCACTTAGCTCCTAGGCGTGGGCAGGTTCTATATCAGTTTCATAAGCAATATCAGTGGTGGCATAATGGCATTATCAAAGCAGTGTGTACGCGTTAGAAAACGATTATTTCATGAGAAATGGGAGGAAGACTTTTTTGCTGTTTAGAAGGGGAGAACATACGATGTATGTTACGCTCGAAAATCCTATTAGGCATTAATAAATTTAATATACAACGACATTACTCCTTATGTCATAAAGAACATGCTGAATTAGAAGGTAAGACAAATTAAATGTTATTTTTCGTACTATTCCGAAGAAAATTTATGATCTTAACATTTGCATAGTATACTAAATACGACATTATACCTTAAACACGCTGCATTAAAAGGTAGCCTACGAGGAATTAAATGTTGTTTGTACGTATTATTTCCAAAATAAATTTATAAAAAAAAATATCAAATGTGCGTAGGAAACGAAATATGATTTTCTGAAATTATTTTAGGTCGAGAACGTGCAAATCTATTAAGTAATCTTGATAAACGCCAGAATATTCAAGAAAATAAACGTAGACAACGTGATGGAATATTATTGGCTAGTTACGCAATTTCTCGCCTGTGATTTAAATCAATTCAGCGACGGAGAAACAGTAAAGAGGTTTATGATTAAAGCTGCCGAATTAATTTGCCAAATTGAATAAAAGTTTTCGAGTCTCTCACGTTAACCAAGCGCTTTCCTAATAATTCGCCACTGACCGCCTTAGCGATTACGATAAGATGACGCAGGTCACAGCAGTTTATATTTCCCATCCTACTCTGCGGTCTCCTCTCCTAGTAAACAAACTATTTCAAATCGAGTGCCCCACGTAACCGAAAATTGTGCCCATGTATGGTCCAAGGGCATCCGGACTTCATTGATAATGCGTCGTTAGATAAGACAACAGATAAAGTTAATGTGGAATTTTATTATTTTTTTTTGCGGTTTTCCTAGCGAATTTTAAATATCATTTAGCGGAAAGCAAATTTTCATGTTGGCAGCGCAGACAGCCGGGTGGTGTGTGTTGACTCTGTTATTATTATGGCTGTAGAGCACAGATTGCTATTTTTGTTAATACCCAAGGCCTTACAAGCAACGCTGTTCCAGTGACCTTGTAATGCCGGCCTTCCTGTAGCCGACAAGTTACGTAATATTCCGGCAGAGCGCATCCCTGCTACACGTCATACTGTTTTCATTTCGTTTGAGCCGTCTGGCGCTACTGTCTTGCGATAAGACGCAAATGACCGAACTAAAAAGCACCAACAATCAGTACAGTATACTTAAGGATCATTCACAATGAAAATTAAGCATAAACTAAGCGTAAACTTAAGAATGTTAACGTTACGGTAAAAATAAGAAGTCATACCATCATTCACAATGGGAACATAAACATAACAGCAAACATACTTGGTAACCATGGAAACATAACAACGACGCCATTTCCTTATATTCTGTCTTAATCTTCAGCGCTCCACGATTGTGTTCTGTTTGCAAATCACCTAAGCATAAGCATGAAAGTTTCGAGTTTGCAAACTTTCATGTTAACGTCTTACGGTAATGTTTATGTCAGTGTTTATGTGAATCATTGTGAATGATCCCATTTGGTAGCCTGGGCGCAAACTTCTGTGTTTATAGGCTCATTCACAATGAAAATTAAACATAACGTAAGCGTTAACTTAAGAATGTAAACTTTACGGTAAAATCAAGAAGTCATACCATCATTCACAATGGGAACATAAACATAGCAGCAAACATACTTGGTAACCATGGAAACATAACAACGACGCCATTTCCTCATATTCTGTCGTATACTTCAGCGCTCCACGATTCTGTTCTGTTTGCAAATCACGTTAAGCATAAGCATGAAAGTTTGGAGTTTGCAGACTTTCATGTTAACGTCTTACGGTAATGTTAATGTCAGTGTTTATGTGAATCATTGTGAATGATCCCATTTGGTAGCCTGGGCGCAAACTTCTGTGTTTATAGGCTCATTCACAATGAAAATTAAACATAACGTAAGCGTTAACTTAAGAATGTAAACTTTACGGTAAAATCAAGAAGTCATACCATCATTCACAATGGGAACATAAACATAGCAGCAAACATACTTGGTAACCATGGAAACATAACAACGACGCCATTTCCTCATATTCTGTCCTATACTTCAGCGCTCCACGATTGTGTTCTGTTTGCAAATCACGTTAAGCATAAGCATGAAAGTTTGGAGTTTGCAGACTTTCATGTTAACGTCTTACGGTAATGTTTATGTCAATGCTTATGTGAGTCATTGTGAATGATCCCATTGATTTAGTCGACTTTAATTTTTTTTAATTGATTTTCTTACATTATCATCTGTTAGTAGGTATAGATAGACTCTCTGTACAAATGTTGTCATTGTTTTCTACCTTGAGATTAACCTTTTTCTGAACTGAATTGAAATGGTTAGCAAATGCATTTACAATATCTTTTTGATCAGTAAGGTGTTTATCTTTAATACGTAATTAATTTATATGGGTGGTTATCCGTTTTATGAAATGATTCAACATATTTCTAAGGCTTCTTAGGCTCATTTTTCAAATTTTCATAGACTTTCTGAAGGAAAATTAATTTATCACTTTTAATTTTAGATTTTACTAGTTTTATATAATTAGAAAACAGACATCAGTATTTAATCTTTTATACTTTTATGCAACTTACCTTTCTGAATAATAATAATAATAATAATAATAATAATAATAATAATAATAATAATAATAATAATAATAGCGATAACAAAAATGCTGATAATAATAACAGTGATAATTAACTTATTAAGGAAGGGCCGCGATGGTAAAATTCTATACCTGCTGACACAAAACTAATTGATAAGAAAAAAAAAAAACTAAGCACATGAAAGAAAGAGACATCACATGTGACTCGAAGAATGATAGTGCTATTCACGTCATGACGTAAGTGACAGAGCATTCTTGATTTATATAACTCTTTAACATAAAAATCTCTCACTTTAGAAACAACACAAACGTATTCATTTCTGTATGTCTCATTCTACCTAATATATGAGGGAGTGCTAAAATGCAAAATAAAAAAGAGACAACATTTCAAACAAATGACACGTTTTCGGTGTGCCTGATGAAATGTACATGAAATGTTTTAGTACTAGTCTGTATATGTACTGCGATTTCTACTAAACTATTGGACGGATTTTGTTCATATTCAGTATCTACGAGTCAATTTATCAGGGAATGATGTACATGAAATATAATAATTTTAGTACTAGTCTGTCTGTGTACAGCGATTTATACTAAACTATTGGACGGATTTTGTTCATATTCAGTATCTACGAGTCAATTTATCGGGAATGATGTACATGAAATATAATAATTTTAGTACTAGTCTGTCTGTGTACAGCGATTTCTACTAAACTATTGGACGGATTTTGTTCATATTCAGTATCTACGAGTCAATTTATCGGAAATGATGTACATGATATATAATAATTTTAGTACTAGTCTGTCTGTGTACAGCGATTTCTACTAAACTATTGAACGGATTTTGTTCACATTCAGTATCTACGAGTCAATTTATCAGGGGATGATGTAAATGAAATATAATAATTTTAGTACTAGTCTGTCTGTGTACAGCGATTTCTACTAAACTATTGGACGGATTTTGTTCATATTCAGTAGGTACAAGTCAATTTATCAGGGAATGATGTACATGAAATATAATAATTTTAGTACTAGTCTGTCTGTGTACAGCGATTTCTACTAAACTGTTGGACGGATTTTGTTCATATTCAGTATCTACGAGTCAATTTATCAGGGAATGATGTACATGAAATATAATAATTTTAGTACTAGTCTATCTGTGTACAGCGATTTCTACTAAACTATTGGACGGATTTTGTTCATATTCAGTATCAACGAGTCAATTTATCGGGGAATGATGTACATGAAATATAATAATTTTAGTACTAGTCTGTCTGTGTAGAGCGATTTCTACTAAACTATTGGACGGATTTTGTTCATATTCAGTATCTACGAGTCAATTTGTCAGGGAATGATGTACATGAAATATAATAATTTTAGTACTAGTCTGTCTATGTACAGCGATTTCTACTAAACTGTTGGACGGATTTTGTTCATATTCAGTATCTACGAGTCAATTTATCAGGGAATGATGTACATGAAATATAATAATTTTAGTACTAGTCTATCTGTGTACAGCGATTTCTACTAAACTGTTGGACGGATTTTGTTCATATTCAGTATCTACGAGTCAATTTATCAGGGAATGATGTACACGAAATATAATAATTTCAGTACTAGTCTGTCTGTGTACAGCGATTTACACTAAACTATTAATTTGTAGGTCTAATTACATATGATTAGTGAACGCAAATAGTAATAGAAGTAGAATAGTAATTATATTATGACAAATATTAGGAAATATATATTTGGCTACCCTATATAGAAGTGTAACGGCATTAATGATGAAGAGTTATTCGTAGCTTGGTTATTAAATTCGTTGGTTGCACAACGGATGTGAGAACGTGTATGCATTGAGACTAATTCCCCCACCTACACATCATGTTGCACTGGAGGACAAAATAATGTATCAATTTATATTTATGACGTCACTGTAGCGTTTATCCTAAACACTATTATTCCAACGAAGGTCAGATGAGATTCTGCAGACTCACCGTTGCCTAGCAATATTTCGTCGCGCAATGGTTCTGACACTGCGATTTCCAGATGCTCACTCAGCATTAAGGCTCACTGTATCAACAATTTAATATGTGAAACCGCCCTAAGCGACGATGTATCTATAGTACACAGTATTAGGAAGATAAAAGTTTGTTTTAAAAGACACAGTATCCCGGACAGACGTCAGACACTGTGCTGTGTAGGGACAGTCGACAGCATCCAGCCATCTGTTACAACACAGCCAACCTTAATGTGAGTTGATGAGAGATTCAGAGAGTGTGAAATTGTAAGTTAAGTATTTAAAGTAGTTTTGACAGAGAATTTCCTGTTTGTTTAATTGACGTGAAGCAGTTATAGCCCTATATATTAATGTTGGGAATATCAAAATTTGGCTTGGTGACTGTAGAGGGTGACAATGAAATTTCTAATACTCTAATTGTTTTCACTAAGTTATTACATATTATGTACATCATTCCCTGATAAATTGACTCGTAGATACTGAATATGAACGAAATCCGTCCAATAGTTTAGTAGAATTCGCTGTACACAGACAGACTAGTACTAAAATTATTATATTTCATGTACATCATTCCCTGATAAATTGACTCGTAGATACTGAATATGAACAAAATCCGTCCAATAGTTTAGTAGAAATCGCTGTACACAGATAGACTAGTACTAAAATTATTATATTTCATGTACATCATTCCCCGATAAATTGACTCGTAGATACTGAATATGAACAAAATCCGTCCAATAGTTTAGTAGAAATCGCTGTACACAGACAGACTAGTACTAAAATTATTATATTTCATGTACATCATTCCTTGATAAATTGACTCGTTGATACTGAATATGAACAAAATCCGTCCAACAGTTTAGTAGAAATCGCTGTACACAGATAGACTAGTACTAAAATTATTATATTTCATGTACATCATTCCCTGATAAATTGACTCGTAGATACTGAATATGAACAAAATCTGTCCAATAGTTTAGTATAAATCGCTGTACACAGACAGACTGGTACTAAAATTATTATATTTCACGTAAATCATTCCCTGATAAATTGACTCGTAGATACAGAATATGAACGAAATCCGTCCAATAGTTTAGTAGAAATCGCTGTACACAGACAGACTAGTACTAAAATTATTATATTTCATGTACATCATTCCCTGATAAATTGACTCGTAGACACTGAATATGAACAAAATCCCTCCAAAAGTTTAGTAGAAATCGCTGTACACAGACAGACTGGTACTAAAATTATTATATTTCATGTACATCATTCCCTGATAAATTGACTCGTAGATACTGAATAGGAACAAAATCCGTCCAATAATTTAGTAGAAATCGCTGTACACAAACATATTTTATTTCACAGAATGTCCGTCATTTCTAGATAAATCTGAAATGACTCCTGGATATTAAAATGAATAAAATCCGTCCAAGATTGTACAAAGTAGGAATTATCTTTCCGAAAAATGCAATCGGATGTTTTTGGTAAATGGCAAAAATTGGCGAAAATCTCAGGATAATTCAGATAGGGTAATTTATGTAACATGTTACAGATTAAGGAACATAGATTGAAACCTAAAATATTGAACTAACATTTTAATTGTAAAATAAGAAAATAAAGACCTGTGAAATAATTGACTGACTGTATTCGTTTGTTGTTCGAGATCTGATTAACTTAATAACTTTCGTTATTAACGGAATTAAAACAAAGTAGTGAAATTATTCCGTTAACTGTTTTAACCGCCACTTTACACATCAGCACATTATTCTAGAAGCTTGCCTATGTTCGTGTGTAGTAACGTTCAGTTCTTGAAATCAATAAGCCTAATTGGTGATATAACAATGACATACGCATTTCCAGTGTTGCCAATTCAGCGGTTTTCCCGCTAAATCTAGCTCTTTTGGATAACCGTCCCGCTTAGCGGGAATACTAGCGGTTTTTAATCTTTAAATTTTCTGAAATGAAATTCATATTAGCATTATTGACGGCTTTCATAATTACATTTAATTCGTTCAGTGTGTGTTTTGTGAAATAATGGATGTGTTAATGTAGTGATAATTCCATATATGTTACTGTTAAAACCCGAAATCCGTCAAAACCAGTTTCAACTAGTAAATATTATTTTAAGCAAATATAGATAGATAGGTTTTTGTTTGGTAAAAGGCTTAAAAAATCTAAACAAACCAAACCTAACCTGTTATTGATTCTAGATCTTCCGAAAATTCGCTTTTTATCTATGTACATTTTTAAAACTAGTTTTTACTAGTCGAAACTGGTTTTGTCGGATTTCGGGATTTAATGGTAACATATTTATAGGCTATAATGCAATAAGGATAATAGAAATATGTTGTGACTGGATAAAATTGTTCAAAATTGCTTTATAACGCCACATTGGAAATGATAAAAGTGTGCAATATTCGTTACATTGGCAGGTGGATGCTCTATATTGACCATTATTATTATTATTATTATTATTATTATTATTATTATTATTATTATTATTATTGAATACTAATAAGTACACATTAAAATCTAGAGATATTTGTTAGAAAATCGCGGGTTTTCGAAAGCCATCTAGCGGGATTATATAAAAAAACTGTTGGCAACACTGCGCATTGCACTGTTGCAAAACATAACCCTATTTCTCTAAGAATAAAGCTGGAAATTCCGTCTGCACATGTACTCTACTACAACGTTGCCAGCTCTCTGTGTGAACATTCAGTGAAGTATGTCCGACTTCACAAACCATGTCGTCATTTGTTTCACAGAAGCCAACAATGGAACGCTGGGCGGGACGTGTTGCCGTGGTAACAGGAGCGAGTGGTGGCATTGGAGCATGCGTCGCAGCTGATCTAGTGAAGAATGGGATGAAGGTGGCAGGCCTGGCACGAAGATCAGAAAAAGTTGAGGTAGGAATGGCGAATGACCCAAGGTGTTCGTCGTGGTTGAATGCAGTTACCACTACAAAACGAAAATTTATAACGGAGATCTGAATGTTTTGTTTTGCAGTCTATCAACCTAAATACAGACAATTTTGTACGTTTGTTATTACAGAAGAAGGAATGTCAATTCAAATCAGATATGTCTGTACATTGGGCTTCAAAAGAAATGCTGATACGAAATTATATCGTTTTTCGAGGACTTTAGCAAACATGGCGAGGTGGTGAGATTATTTTTTTAACGTGTAAATACGACTTCTCTAACATGTTCGCGTTATTATTTAATATGAATTGATTTTAAATTACTCATATATTTTTATTTTACAACATTAATAAGAATACAAAACGAAAATAGTGAAACTGCAGTTTGTATGGTATTCCACAGCCTTCCTTATTATCCATGGATGCTGTCATTGTTACAATCGATATATACGGCCACTTAAGTTCATAATTGTACAGGGATATCATTTTATTTTTACTAACATTTATAATATTAACCTGGCTATACCTTTCGATCAACAGTTGAGAACCGGAAATACCGTTTGCTACCCCGTTCCACGACTGGAGTTCGATGATACTGACGTAATATACAAACAAATCACTTTACTAGGTATAGGAGGAAGAAAAGTAGTTCATCCATTTACGTAAACTAGGAAATATCACGATTTTGAGTTTCATAATTTATTTTCATTAGGTTTTTGTTTAATCAAACTACAGTACTGTATTAACAATAAGTGTTTTTACTCACGAACTGAGTTGTCCATGCGGACGTATTCATTATGCAGTGTATATTATACTGCCTACAGCACATTAGCGTACAATATAGAGAAAGAAGTTAAATTGAAAAATAATCATAACACATTTTTGAAAATGGTGGCCGTTCATTTCGCTACAGGCTTCAGTTCTTTTGTGCATATTATCGCACTATAGACTATTGTACGTAATTCCAATTACCAGGTTCGCACTTCGTACTAGTAACTCATGTTGAAATAATTCTGTACCTACTGTATAAAAGAGTACCTTACGTACTGTAAATTCAATCTTCACTTCTGCCCGATCCGAAAAGATAAAATTACTCAGAAATGCTATCTACTGTCCGTCCAAGTGGTTATGTCGCAGGGTCGTAGAAAGGGGGGAAATCACGTGACAGTTAATTACTTAACGAGGACCTTTTATTTAAGTTATTTTAAAAAGTTGTATAATATTACATAGACGTCCAATTCCTAACAGAACAGATCTAAGACGGCCCAGCCACTAGCCTTTACAAAGAGGCGAATAGAAGCAGGTGGGGGAAACCGGGATGCGACGTAGGCAAATGGACGAGAGTATCTGTGCGAAAATGATTCAATATTCAAAGCTCTTTCGTCACTGGAAAACGCGAACATATTTTGAAACGTACTGTTTACTATGACCGTAAGGCTACTAGGACTGTATAATTATGCGGTCTTGGATCTGTGTGGAGGACGGTAGAACTTCATTAGTAGAAGGGGTTGGAGTGAAGTACATTCGAAAACTCAGGTACAGTAAAAATTGGAGTAAAAATAAAACGATGTCCCTGTATTAACAAAAAGCATATAAATTTTATTATAAAATATAAATACAGTATACAATTTCATTATAAATGCAGATACAGAACTGAAAATTGAATCTAATTGAAACATTTAACTACATATTTCTCCTTCGCATGGAATAAAAACTCTTTAGAAAATTCAGGCCAGTTCAGATGTGTTTGTATAATTATTTCACACATACAGCGAAGTACTTGTAACCGATATTATTTCAAATCGATAGCGACTTCGACTCGGCGTTTCTTTTGCAAACCAGTGTACAATACAATATTTGCCTGTTTTTAACCAGGTAATCTACTGCGAATCCTTGGCTTCATCTCTTAAAATACCATCTAGCTATCAGCAATCCCATCGACTGTAAATAACCTAGTAGTTGATACAGTGTCGTTAAATAACCAACTAAAAAAAATCAGAAAACTCGTCTCCTAGTCACTTTGCACCAAAAATGTTTCAATGCAATTATTTCTGATCCCTATTCATTTTCAGGAGCTCTCAAAGTCTTTGGCATCTGCGAAGGGTAAACTGTACGCTGTGAAATGTGACGTCACAAAGGAGTCTGACGTCAAGGAGGCGTTCAAATGGGTGAAGTCCAACCTCGGGGGTGTCGACATCCTTATTAACAACGCTGGAGTGTTTTTAGGAGGCAATCTGAATGGTAAGTTTCACGGCGAAATATAGTAGTCCCCATAGTGTGGGTCCCTCTGTTTAACGTCCCATTTTCTCCGACTTACACATCACTGCGGGTATGGGAGGGAAATTCTTCAGACCGTACACTAAACATGTAAAAAATACGGGCCTCACTGGTTATGGACTCGGCTTGAAAAGAACCACCACAGACACATCACAGGATACTCAATGGATAAACACTCAGTCCCGTGGGCGGAAGATAGAGTTCTTCCATTGTCCACGCCGGGAATCCATCTTCGGAAGCGCGCATGCTATTCATAGAGCCACAACCTCGGACAACTCTTGATTAACATACACTATTTTTGTATTTAGAAACATAAACAACGTTAAACGTATATATATATATATATATATATATATATATATATATATAAAATCATTACTATAGGTATCCTACGTACAAAACTCAGCTCAGACTACTCGCGCCGCGCATGCTATTCCCCTCTTACCCCCTGCAGTAGGCTGGTTCTTTAATAAGCGGCTACTGGTATAGCTGTAACGGCTACGGTTGCGGACATGTGCACTCAAAGAGCAGCTGTAACAATAACCAATTAAGTGAATATAACATACAAGATGTCAACATCGTCTCTAAGTAACATCCGGTATCTATCTTCACTGGAACTGTCCTCACATTTAAGTTTTAAATATTTAAATTAAATTAATACTAGTGGCTTGTGCAGCAAATGCTGCTGCAAACTAAGTTCGTTAGACGTTCAAATAAACATTTTTCAGATTTATTTTCAATGAAGAATACTTGTCTTTTTGATAGTTATTTGCTTCCATAATAATGAAACATACTCCCTGTGAATGGATTTTTTTTTAGGCCAAATACTTTTTCTTGAACCTATCCAACTTCAGTTTTTGAGTTTCAACGCGAAAACGCAAGTATCAATGTCAGGACGATAGCAGTAGCTATTTCAGGTCATTGTGGATTGTAGGCGAAAGTTAAAAATGTCAGGTTTGCTAAGCTTTCGAACAATAGCATTTTCGTATAGCTGCTGCATGTAGAACTTGAAATGTAGAGCGTAAAATCATTTTATCCTACTAAGAGATCTTGCTGAAATGATCTGGAGACTACAAAATTTTCTAGGCCTCTTATTTTATCAGCAAGTAGTACTTTTTGATCTTTTCTCAGGAACTGTAATTTTTGTGCACTGTCGAGCCAATACTGAAGACAATGACACATATCAATATCCACACTACACCGCCATTAAGTACATGAAAAAGACCCAACCCCACTCGGCTAATAAGTATAAAAATATTTGATTTTTAATAACAATATTATTATCTTACTTAAGTTTTGTAGTTATATATAGCAGCCACTCAGTAAATTATAGAAATGAAGATCTAAATTAAGATATTCTCTACATTTACTTACATAACCTCAAAACGTTTCACTTTCATGTCATCAATATGGCATCAATATTATGTACAATTAATGAAAAATAGATGCACCATGATATTAACTGTAATAATATTTAATTTCTAATGGTAATAATGTCATCAAACCACCTCAAGTTTCGTAGATTTGAATATCCAATACACAGCTCTACTCAGAAAATTATTATATACTGCAGAATCAGTTTTTAATAACAAATTGAATTGAGCTCTAAATATGTCGGCAATCCTGCAGGTCATGGCCTTCGTGTAATAGCCTATTGTTTATTGTAGTGTGTGTTTTGTTCTGAAATTCAATCAAGTCGGCCGTGATTCGATAAAATTAGTTCTCAAAACTGACAAAATAGGAAAATTATGTAGGAAAATTGACATTTCACTGAAAACTACTACTTTTCCGAAAAAGTTTGGGTTCCAAGCTTGAAAATGAGGGGCCATTTATTAATATCCGTTCAGCCGTTTTCCCGTAATTTCCATTACCAGTTCAAATTATATATATATATATATATATATATATATATATATATAGATTTAATATAAAACGCTATGCGACTCCCTGACTCTGTATCAATAATACGTGTTCAGTTCAGCACAAGAAAATAAGTGCGCATGCGCATAGTGTCGATGGTGTGATTGGAGACGGGGAGCATGCTGGGAAAGGGAGCATACGTCATCTGCGTGAAACAGTCACGGCCGCTGGTTTCTGCGCTGAGTTTTGTTTGTTGCATGCCTATACTTACGAAGTAAAAATAAGTAATGCGATAATTGTTCGTGCTTTTATTTCAGAAGCGATCGCCTCTAATGTGAACTCTGTAATCGATACATACATAGTGTAACTATAACTTTGAAGTTCAAAGGGATTTCTCGTTTTTGTTTTCATGATAAACATAGACGAGAAATTCATTTTGTATAAATAGCAGGTTGCAAATATTATAAAAAGAAAATAAGAATTCCTTTTGAAAATTGGAGATAGCCTATTCTTACATTATTTTCATTTAAATCTGGTCTGTGCTCTGGGAAAAAAGTCTAGTTTCAACTTTCCATCGGTAGGTACATGGCTTATTTCAATGACTTCGATCTTAATGTATACGCTGAACCGTAAGTAATGTTATTAATTTCAGGGGGTTATTCTTTGAGATATTTCAAACAAAAGAGTTTAGCACAATTTTGCTCGTTTTTGCGTCATTTTCGAGATAAAAATTGTTTTATATGAAACATTTCATATGAGACAAGGTTAATGGGTTAGTTGAGGGGATATTTAAGTGAAGTGAGGCCGAGAAATGTGAAAATATTTCGGAACAGATGGATTATAGGACACCCTACATATAAAAATATGAAAGCTGCAAAAGAAAAAGGCCAAAGGAAGTAGCATTTCGATCAATTAAATTATTATCGATATATAAATTATTTTCATTATGTTGCCAACCAATCAGTATTGTTGTAAATTAGTTTGATCATAGTCATGGCGTCAATTTCGAATGCTATAGTCAAATATAAAAAAGAAGTGGATCAAATTCTTCCTCTTGATTTAAAATGTAGGGCTAGAAATGGAAATTATGGAAGTATAAATAAGTTGTAAACTTTTTAGTTGCTTTATCCATGAATACAGACATGTATGTTCTATGGTTCTTTTTATGCGATTGTGGTTTATTTAGGAGTAAAATGTTTTACGAAACATGTAATTCTGGGATGAGATTGAAGAAATGTACAAGTAAACGAGATGAACTCATGCGGAGATATCGCAAAATATAAGGTATTAAATGATAAACACAGGAACGCTGTATCGTAGCATTTTGTGAAATCATTCGGGTAACGGACAAAATGAAGCAGAACATCTCCAGTGAGGTGCATGGTAAAATCACAGTCTAGTATATAAAGTCACGAAGCTCAATACGTAGTAAATATGCATACATTACATAGTTGCTGACCACTAGGATCGCTAATATCGACTCATTACAGACAATGCAAAATAGTACCGGCACAGTCTATTGTTTCTAGCACCTCAAAACTCAAGCTTCGTGATTGTATATAGTCGACTGTGGTAAAATGCTAATTTTTACACCAATTTCTTGTTTAATTTCTTGGTCCAGGGAAAATATTAGTAAAAATGTATTTTTTCCAAAGACTAGTATTTTCCCTTGACCAAAAATGCAGTATAAATGGAGTAAAATTAGTATTTTATAATATATTATAGAGGTTATTAATATTAACTTAATTTCATTGTTGTATTATTTGAAAGTTTAATGTTACTGTGTTTTAATTTAGCTTTGTTTGTTTCTTTAATTTTTTTTTAATAAAATATAATATATTGTATAAAAAAGATGACTAATACGAGCTAAATTCATTGTTGTTAGTTTTATTAAATGATACAAGTTCGTAGTATGTTTTTAGTTTTGTTATACTGCATTATGGATATAATAATCGTAAATCTACAATAATTATAATAATTGATACTATGGAATACTCGGTGTGTGGGTCCTGCTATTTCATATAATGCATCTGTTTTAAGTACGTTTTCTCTTTTGTGTGTTGGGGAGATATCAAAGTTTCACCCATATTTCATATAGATTGAAACACCAATATCGATAGTAATATACGTAGTTGCATAAACGGTCCGTAATTCTCTTAAATTTCAAACAAATCAATGCAATTCATGCTATACGTATATTGTAAAATAACTGTTTATCTTATATTACCGTAAATTAAATTCATGTTACTTCTACCTTTAAACTGCTGTCCACCTCCATGATATTCATCAGGTCTCCGTTTAATAAATTCTCACCTAAGAACACTTATACAGTATTTCAAATCATTTCACACACATTATTAGCACAGACAATAATTAAAAAAAAAAAAAAAACATGAAAATTACGTAAGCTGAAAGACTGCGTTTTCGAATATCATAAATAAATAATCTAATATTAATCGACGTACTAATAAAACAAACAAATCATTGAAGAATTATCATCTACCACAACACGACACAATCGACCATGTTCGAATACTAAACTAGTGAGTTATATCAACCAATCACATCCTAGATTCAGTGACGATTTTAAAGAAGGAAGGGTGAACGCGAGGCTATAACGATGACACAACAATGTTCACAGGGAGTTTAGTAAGTTCACAGGAAGTATAGAAATAGTAGAATTGAAGTTCTTCATGTGAAGGAAGTCCGAATGAGATTCACAAACGTTGTAAATTATTGGTAAATACAGCAGTAGATATTGAGTGAAATTAACATAAGCTTTGATTCATAATGAAGGATGAAAACATTAGAGTTACGAAACAAAAAAATACATAAAAACGAAAGCAGATTATTTTCATATCATGCATGGCCTCCTAAGGGGCTGTTAAATACTTTATTTCGACGTCATAAGATATCCTAATCAAAAGCATCTTAAAAGACAACAATATTAAATTACGATGACCACTCTATACAAGGAGCTTTGGAAGTTAATATACGACAAACGGAGAAGATACAGTTTTGGATTGTCCATTTTAAGTAGCCTACATAGAGCGATAGAAATTCAGATGTGAAATTATCATCAGATCTTATCTATACTAATAATAAATCTGTAGCCGAAATTTTTCTGGTAATTTTCGATTTTCCAAAAATCTATACTAATAATAAATCTGTAGCCGAAATTTTTCTGGTAATTTTCGATTTTCCAAAAATAATTGGTCCTAACATATATAATTAACCACCCTGAAACCGAAAATCGCTTTTTTGAAATTTTTGTTTGTATGTCTGTCTGTCTGTCTGTATGTTTGTTACCTTTTCACGCGATAATGGCTGAACGGATTTCGATGAAAATTGGAATATAAATTAAGTTCGTTGTAACTTAGATTTTAGGCTATATGGCATTCAAAATACATTATTTAAAAGGGGTGTTATAAGGGGGCCTGAATTAAATATATCGAAATATCTCACTTATTATAGATTTTTGTGAAAAATGTTACATAACAAAAGTTTCTTTAAAATTAATTTGTGATAAGTTTTATTCCTTGAAAAATTTTGAGAGGACTGATATTTAATGAGATAAGTGAGTTTTAAAATTAAAATAACTGCCATCTAAGGCCGTTTAATGAATTAAAAACCAAATGACTTCGTCTATAAGGGGCCTTGGACAGCAACAATCGAAAACTATGAAAGACAGCCTACAGAGAATGTTTCTGTGTTGTATGAAGTAATATCGGAAGCTAAATTAACCGATTTGTATAATTAATTATTATTTCACCATTGGAAAGTGCAGTTTCTCTAGATGGACATAATACTATAATGTTATTACGGTAACTTCTGATATAATATAATATAATATAATATAATATAATATAATATAATATAATATAATATAATATAATATAATATAATATAATAAAATATAATATAATATAATATAATATAATATAATATAATATAATATAATATAATATAATATAATATAATATGTAATATTATATAATATAATTTAAGTTATTTGAAGGGTTCAGAACCATAGTGGGCCAAGCGCCATTTACTGAATACGTAGAAAACAAGGGTTAAAATTAAGTTATTACCATAATTCAAGTAAAATAAAATATACACATTAAATCTAAATGATGTCAATCTTCGTTAAACTATGGTTGCATGTAATAACAATTAAGAAACATGTTAAAGGAATTGTCATTGCACCAAATGGGTGTCTCTGGACCAAAATGATCGCATTTTAATTATTTGGATGCAATTTAAATTAAGTAACATATTAAACGATTTATCCTTCCATCAAACACGAATGTTCCCTGGATCAAACGTCCTATTTTAATTATGTAATTACTTTATATTTATTTCTAACGGGTGCAGCGGAGCGCACGGGTACGGCTAGTTCAAAATAAATGAATAACATAAACATAAGCAACTGCGATATAAAAGTGACAAGCAATAATTTGAATAGATCTCAATGATTGTATGTAACGTCTGTAATGAATTGGGGTAATATAATAATAATAATAATAATAATAATAATAATAATAATAATAATAATAATAATAATAATATTCTTATAAGATTGCTTCTGTTTCTATTCTGAACTAGACAGTTCTCTCTCTCTCTCTTTCTGTTACCAGTAGGTAAACATTTTCGTCATAAAATGTTTTATTTTTGCAGAGAGCTCGTCAGATGACTGGAGAAAGATATTTGACCTAAACGTCCTGGGTTTGAGTATGTGCACCAAAGAGGCTCTGCAGCTGATGAAGGAGAAAGGAGTGGATGACGGACATATCGTTCACATCAATAGGTGAGGATTTATTCCCGACGTCAGATACATATTCTAACTACCAACACTTATAAGGCCCGTAACACACTTGCAGAGTTTTCGCCAGCGAGAAATGTGTTGCGAGAAAATTAAAAAATTGATAACATGGATTCAAATGGACGTCCACACACTGGAAGAGATTCTCGCTCGAGGCAAAAACCTCGCTGGAGTTTCTCGCTGGAATCGGTAGCTGAGCGAATTTTCTTGACACATTTATCAAAGAAGTTTGACATTTATACTCTTTATGACGATTGAATGTAGAAAAAGATATCACAGGTGTCGAGAAATTGTATTGTTTTTATTTGAAAATGAGGAAGATGGCTGATAATTGCAGTCAGAAACTTATCGAACTTGTACGATGTCATCCGTAGGCCTATTTATATGATACACGGGATGAAAACTATAAAAACACGAAACTTAAAGAAGAAATCTGGAGACAAATACCAGATTGTCTGAAAATAAATAGGGCTATATTTTATTTTGATGAAATTTAATAATATTGATTAAACATTTGAAATAATGTATCTATATGTCTTAACAGTTTACGTAATTTTAATCAGAACATAGCAAAGAATTCTCTATCATATCATGAATAGCAAAAAAAAAAAAAAAAATGAGGTCCATTCAATCTGAAATAACGCCTAAACGTATCATCATTCAAATCGAAACCAGTGTCCAAAACTCGCCCTTATTTTCGTAAGATACAATGTGATTTTCAGATATTTCTGGCTTTAATTTTATGCCTACTTCTTCTTTTCATTAACAAAATGTGTTCATGTAACTCCATTTCCTCATCATTTGAATACTCAGATTCAACACAGCGTTCGTACGTAATTTGTAAAGTACGACAATATACTTACAGGTTATATATTTAAGTACGACAATAACGTAAATACATAACCTATAATATTTCCCCCAACGAGTGATTACTATAATCATAAAAATGTTTTCTGCATGAAGGCAGTGCATAGCTGATCATAGCGAGGTGTGATCTGTGATAGTGAGAACTCGCCAAGTGTGTGGAGGAAGGCTCTTCGCCTCTTTCTCGCAACACATTTCTCGCTAGCGAAAACTCTTCAAGTGTGTTACGGGCCTAAACTGAAGATACTATTAACGTAAGAAACAATGGTTGGACAGGAGCTACTGGAATAGCAAACATCTGTCATGACTTGATCTACAGTGTCGCCAGAAAGTTTAGAGACACCTTATCATTCTTATAAAATGCTGCACTGACTTTAAATTATTAGAGAAACTAATTTTGTTTTTAACTGTTCATCAACAATAGAAAAGACTAATTTTTAGTGCAATTTCGATATTTATTATGATGCCTGTTAGTCCTTATAGAGAATTTATAAGTTTTTCAAACAAAATAAAAGATCTTATATTTTCCGTTTTAAAGTTGAAAACGAATGAGTAATTATTTGAGTCACGATTCTCAATTGTTTCTGGATAATGTAGTATTAATTAAATTAGTAAAGATCAGAGATTAAAAAAAAAAAAATTCTTTGTGATTGTCCTAGCAGTTTCTAAGGCTTGAAGTTAAAAAAAAAAAAATGGGGAAATTTGTTTACTGGTTGGTAACTGTGGAATGGAACTGCGTTCCTTGGGATCACACTGGTAGGCTATAATAATTGCTTCCATTCAGCAGTTACAGCTGAACCGACCAATAACAATATTTCCCTATTTTTTAACTTTAAACCATAGAATCAGCTAAGACATTAAAAAAGAAAATTCTTTACAAATATTTGATCTTTACTCATTTCAAGTAATATAGCCTACATCATCCAGCAACAGTTGAGAATCGTGCACCAATCATTTTCAATTTTAACGCTGCAAATATAATATTTTTTTATTGTGTTTGAAAAACTTATAAATTTTCTATAAAGACTAACAGTCATAGTACAGGGACATCATTTTTTTTTACTTCAATTTTTATTGTATCTGAGTTTTTGAATGTACTTCACTCCCACCCCTTCTACTAATGAAGTTCAACCGTCCTCCACACAGATCCAAGATCGCATATACAGTCATAGTAGCCTTACGGACATAGTAAACAATACGTTCCAAAAATATGTTCGCGTTTTCCAGTGACGAAAGAGCTTTCAATATTGAATCATTTTCGCACAGGTACTGTCGTCCATTTGCCTATGTCGTATCCCGATTTCCCTCACCAGCTTTTATTCGCCACCTAGTGGCTGGGCTGTCTTCGTTCTTTTGTGAGAACATTAATTTCTGTTAGGAATTGGACGTCTACGTAATATTATACAACTGTTTAAAATAACTTAAATAAAAGGGCCTCGTTATGTAATTAAATGTCACGTGATTTCCTACCTTTCTACGACCTTACGACATAACCACTTGGACGGACAGTAGATAGTATGTCTGAGTAATTTTATCTTTTCGGATCGGGCAGAAGTGAATATTGAATTTACAGTACGTAAGGTACTCTTTTATAGAGTAGGTACAGAATTATTTCAACATGAGTTACTAGTACGTAGAACGAAACTAGTAATTGGGATTAGGTACAATAATCTATAGTGCGATAATATGCACATTAGAACTGAAGCCTGTATCGAAATGAACGGCCACCATTTAAAAAAATGTGTTTAAATATCCATATTATTATTATTTTTCAATTTAACTTCATCCTCTATATTGTACGCTAATGTGCTGTAGACAGTATAATATACACTGCATAATGAATACGTCCACATGGACAGCTCAGTTCGTGAGTAAAAACACTCATTGTTAATACTGTACTGTATTTTGATTAAACAAAAACCTAATGAAAATGATCAAACTCAAAAGCGCAATATTTCGTAGTTTACGTAAATGGATGAACTACTTTTCTTCCCTCCTATACCTAGTTAAGTGATTTATTTGTATATTACGCCAGTATCTTCGAACTCCAGTCGTGGAACGGGGTAGCAAACGGCGTTGATCCAGAGGTATAGCCAGGTTAATATTAAAAATGTTAGTAAAAATAAAATGATGTCCCTGTACATATACCAAAATTGCACTAAAATTAGTCGTTTCTATTGTTAATCAACAGTTAAAAACATTGTTAATTTCTCAATTAATTGAAGGCCAAGACAACATTTTATAAGAATTATATGGTGTCCCTAAACTTTCTGGCAACACTGTATATTACAAAAATGGAGATATCACAACAATATAAAATATCTGGGGTGTTTCGAAACGTGGGAAACCTTTAATGACAAAGTGTGTGTCTTCTTGTGACACTGATTATTTTCTATTTTGCAGTATCTGTGGACACACTCCTCCTGGGGCAGGTGTTGGCATGTACTATGCGTCAAAGCACGCCGTCACTGCACTGACAGAAGGGCTTAGACGAGAACTGGTCAATCAGAAGTCGAAGATAAGAGTCACGGTATGTACGAGTCATTTTTGCTGATCCACTAGGTTATGTATCTGAAGGGTCCACGGAAACAATATGCTAACAAGGGAACCTCCCCAAGTCGTGTACTGTAGTTTAAATTTAATTTAACATATTTTATGCTCGACCATGCCGAAATGTAGTAATTATACACCTGATAGCAGTCCTTTAATGCATGTAATTAAAGTACACCTACTCATTAAAGGTCAGGTCTTTCAGCCAATGACGACTCAGGTTACAACTGTTCAGCCAATGACAGGTCAGCTTTCTACCGTTATAAAACCGCAAGTATCGATTATTCTCGGATATGCAATCGAAAGAGAATTAGCGGAAACTCACGGAGGCTGGAAATCCAATACTGTCGCAGAAGGTTATGTTCTGTTACTATAATAATTAGCGTTAATTGTAAATAATATTCAAATAAATTCAATTTGTCATCTCGTTTTTCAATGTCTAATTTAATTTCAATGTTATCTCTGTAGGTTCTTATGGCCTAGCAAGGTCAATGTGGACATCTGTTCCTCGGAAAAAATCAATACTTTCGCGTCTGCGCACATCTCACAACATACGGGACATTGCTCAAAAATTAATAATATCAAGTTAGAAATATGGTCGAGCATAAAAAGTCGTATGAAACTCGCCTATAATGGTAATTAAGAAGCTCGTATGAAAATTATGAAACTCGCTTGCACTCGTTTCATAAATATCCATACTCACTTCTTAATTACCTTCATTATAGGCTCGTTGCATAATGTACTATGAACTAATTCTCGTTTGTTTAGAAATGTGGTGATAATCGTACGTTTCACTTTTTCCTTGTTTATGAAATATATTGACTTGAAAATCGATGTCACTTGTGCCGCTTCTTGCGCTCACGATGATCCTCATACTTCCATGACACCGTATCACAGGTCTCGCATTAATGCTCTACTCCATTTTTTCTTTCTTTTAACTGACTTTAATACAGTAGTAGTGCAATTCATAGCATGTCATTCATTCTTACACTTTCATTCCTGGGACTGGACTTTAAACAAATTCACATAATAATAATACTTATGGTTTCACATAAGCCCGCCATCGGTCCCTATCCTGAGCAACATTAATCCAGTCCCTACCATCATATCCCACCTCCCTCAAATCCATTTTAATATTATCTTCCCATCTACGTCTCGGCCTCCCCAAAGGTCTTATTCCCTACGGCCTCTCAACTAGCAATCTATTTGCATTTCTGGATTCGCCCATACGTGCTACATGTCCTGCCTATCTCAAACGTCTGGATTTAATGTTCCTAATTATGTCAGGTGAAGAATACAATGCGTGCAGTTCTGTGTTGTGTAACTTCCTCCATTCTCCTGTAACTTTATCCCTCTTAGCCCCAAATATTTTCCTAAGAACCTTATTCTCAAACACCCTTAATCTCTGTTCCTCTCTCAAATTGAGAGTCCAAGTTTCACAACCATACAGAACAACCGGTAATATAACTGTTTTATAAATTCTAACTTTCAGATTTTTTGACAACCGACTGGATGATAAAAGCTTCTCAACCGAATAATAACAGGCATTTCCCATATTTATTCTGCGTTTAATTTCCACCCGAGATTGTGGATCCCTATCACCACGGCATGGCGCGTCCTCAGGTTGCGGATAGAGGAGACGGCCTCCAGATATGGAGGGTAGCTGCGAATATATTGAATAAGCAGTCGTGGACACCGGATGAGGGGTGGTCCTCCAGCTTGGGGGTTGGGCGAAGGGCTAACAATCCATCACCGTAAAAGAAAACAGCTTGTTACGAAACCATCAAATAAAAAAAAAATCTTTTTAACATTACGGGACAACTCGACTCAGGAAAAATGACACAGCATTAAAGTAAAAAAAAATCCTGCAACGTCTAGCAACCCTGTTTATTACCCTCACCTTCCATAAAAGCAACGACTTTGCGGACAGATATCTGCGAAAATTAACGTCTGGGTTGAGATCTCAATTTTAGAAGGACTTCTCGTGGAAATAGTGGATTCTTGGATGAAATAATCAGAACGTAAATAGTGCAAATCATAAGGAACGATAAAATAAAAATTTATGCTTTAGTATATGCACAGGAACCGATAAAACTACAATGAAATCAGGGTAAATAAATACAACATTTCCAATACAGCAACATCATTTTATTTTTACTAACATTTCTAATACTAACCTGGCTATACCTTGTTGAGAACCGAAAACACAGTTTGCTACCCTCTTCCACGACAGGATTTCGATGATACTGGCGTAAAATACAAACAAATCACTTTATTAGGTATAGGAGGGAAGTAAAGTAGTTCATCCATTTACGTAAACTAGGAAATATCGCGATTTTGAGTTTGATAATTTTCGTTATTTTTTTTTAATCAAAATACAGTACAGTATTAACAATAAGTGTTTTTACTCACGAACTGAGCTATCCATGCGGACGTATTCATTATGCAGTGTATATTATACTGTCTACAGCACATTAGCGTACAATATAGAGAATGAAGTTAAATTAAAAAATAATCATAATATGGATATTTAAACACATTTTTTAAAATGGTGGTCGTTCATTTCGATACAGGCTTCAGTTCTTTTGTGCATATTATCGCACTATAGACTATTGTACCTAATTCCAATTAACAATTTCGTCCTTCGTACTAGTAACTCATGTTGAAATAATTCTGTACCTACTCTATAAAAGAGTACCTTACGTACTGTAAATCGAATCTTCACTTCTGCCCGATCCGAAAAGATAAAATTACTCAGACATGCTATGTACTGTTCATCCAAGTGGTTATGTCGCAGGGTCGTAGAAAGGGAGGAAATCACGTGACAGTTAATTACTTAAGGAGGTCCTTTTATTTAAGTTATTTTAAACAATTGTATAATATTACGTAGACGTCCAATTCCTAACAGGAATTAATGTTCTCAGAAAAGAGCTAAGACAGCCCAGCCACTAGCTGGCGAATAAAAGCTGGTGGGGGAAACCGGGATACGACGTAGGCAAATGGACGACAGTACCTGTGCGAAAATGTTTCAATATTGAAAGCTCTTTCGTCACTGGAAAACGCAGACATATTTTTGGAACGTATTGTTTACTATGACCGTAAGGCTACTGTGACTGTATATGCGGTCTTGGATCTGTGTGGAGGACGGTTGAACTTCATTAGTAGAAGGGGTGGGAGTGAAGTACATTCAAAAACTCAGGTACAATAAAAATTGAAGTAAAAATATGTCCCTCTATATGCACAGGAACCAATAAAACTACAATGAAATGCATGGTAAATGAATACAACGTTTCTGATACATACTATAACCGTTATTTTGTGTTATTTCAGAGTGTCAGCCCCGGCCTGGTGAACACTGACATGCCCCCTAAGCAATACTTGGAAATGATGCCTTCTCTGAACCCAGAGGATGTGTCCGATAGCGTGCTGTATGCCTTGAGGGTACCACCCCACGTTCAGGTAAGTTTTAACATTCAAATGCTTCACTCACTATTACTACCGGAACGAGTTTATTATTTGATCACTGTTATCAACACGAGATTCACAGTTTGTCGTCGTCGTTGGTATGGGTAGGGATATAAAACCGAAAAGGGAATTTAAAAAAATCAACAGGCCGAAAACCCCTTTAAAAGTCGATCAGCAGTAAATAATTACTTACTTACTTACTGGCTTTTAAAGAACTCACAGGTTCATTGCCGCCCTCACATAAGCCCGCCATTCGTCCCTATCATGAGCAAGATTAATCCATTCTCTATCATCATATCCCACCTCCCTCTAATTCATTTTAATATTATCTTCCCATCTACGTCTCGCCCTCCCCAAAGGTCTTTTCCCCTCCGGCCTCCCAACTAACACTCTATATGCATTTCTGGATTCTCCCATGCGTGCTACATGCCCTGCCCATCTCAAACGTCTGGATTTAATGTTCCTAATTATGTCAGGTGAAGAATACAATGCGTGCAGTTCTGTGTTGTGTAACTTTCTCCATTCTCCTGTAACTTCATCCCTGTTAGCCCCAAATATTTTTCTAAGCACTTTATTCTCAAATACCCTTAATCTCTGTACCTCTCTCAAAGTGAGACTCCGACTTTCACAACCATACAGAACAACCGGTAATATAACTGTTTTATAAATTCTAACTTTCAGATATTTTGACAGAAGACTAGATGACAAAAGGTTATCAACCGAATAATAACAGGCATTTCCCATATTTAATCTGCGATTAATTTCCTCCCGAGTGTCATTTATATTTGTTACTGTTGCTCCAACATATTTGAATTTTTCCACCTCTTCGAAGGATAAATCTCCAATTTTTATATATCCATTTCGTACAAAATTCTGGTCATGAGACATAATCATATACTTAGTCTTTTCGGGATTTACTTCCAACCCTATCGCTTTACTTGCTTCAACTAGAATTTCCGCGTTTTCCCTAATCGTTTGTGGATTTTCTCCTAACATATTCACGTCATCCGCATAGACAAGAAGCTGATGTAACCCGTTCAATTCCAAACCTAGCCTGTTATCCTGAACTTTTATAATGGCATATTCTAGAGCGAAGTTAAAAAGTAAAGGTGATAGTGCATCTCCCTGCTTTAGCCTGCAGTGAATTGGAAACGCATCAGATAGAAACTGGCCTATACGGACTCTGTTGTACGTTTCACTAAGACACATTTTAATTAATCGAACTAGTTTCTTGGGAATACCAAATTCAATAAGAATATTATATAACTTCTCTCTTAACCGAGTCATACGCCTTTTTGAAATCTATGAATAACTGATGCACTGTACCCTTATACTCCCATTTTTTCTCCAATATCTGTCGGATACAAAAAAGCTGATCAATAGTCGATCTATTACGCCTAAAACCACACTGTGGCAGTAAATAATATAAAATGTAATTCAAATATAAAAGTCTAGCTGCACAATGGGCAATGTCGAGAAGTATGCCATTAGGAAAGTCCAGGATAACAGAGAGGGTTTGAAATTGAACGGGTTACATCAGCTGCTTGTCTATGCGGATGACGTGAGCATGTTAGGAGAAAACCCACAAACGATTAGGGAAAACACAGGAATTTTACTGGAAGCAAGTAAAGAGATCGGTTTGGAAGTAAATCCCGAAAAGACAAAGTATATGATTATGTCTCGTGACCAGAATATTGTACGAAATGGAAATATAAAAATTGGAAATTTATCTTTTGAAGAGGTGGAGAAGTTCAAATATCTTGGAGCAACAGTAACAAATATAAATGACACTCGGGAGGAAATTAAACGCAGATTAAATATGCGAAATGCCTGTTATTATTCCGTTGAGAAGCTTTTATCATCTAGTCTTATGTCAAAAAATCTGAAAGTTAGAATTTATAAAACAGTTATATTACCGGTTGTTCTGTATGGTTGTGAAACTTGGACTCTCACTTTGAGAAAGGAACAGAGATTAAGGGTGTTTGAGAATAAGGTTCTTAGGAAAATATTTGGGGCTAAAAGGGATGAAGTTACAGGAGAATGGAGAAAGTTACACAACACAGAACTGCACGCATTGTATTCTTCACCTGACATAATTAGGAACATTAAATCCAAACGTTTGAGATGGGCAGGGCATGTAGCACGTATGGACGTATCCAGAAATGCATACAGAGTGTTAGTTGGGAGGCCGGAGGGGAAAAAGACCTTTTGGGAGGCCGAGATGTAGATGGGAAGATAATATTAAAATGGATTTGAGGGAGGTGGAGTGTGATGATAGAGACTGGATTAATCTTGCTCAGGATAGGGACCAATGGCGGGCTTATGTGAGGGCGGCAATGAACCTCCGGGTTCCTTAAAAGCCAGTAAGTAAGTATTATTATTATTATTATTATTATTATTATTATTATTATTATTATTATTATTATTATTATTATTAAAAATATGAACTGTCAAATGCACAATGAGTTTAAAATCGACAATGCACAATATTTAACAACTGGACTGCAGAACTGTCAAAACAACCTTTGCAATATATTTTACCACAAGTTAAATTTGAAGTTGTGTCAGCTTCATTTTATTGGTAGGTCTCTCCATAATAAAAGTAGCATTGTTATAATTCTAACGTGACGCAGCACAAAATACAGGGAAGGGGTGATAGGAGGACTATACCTTATGTCGATGTAGATTTTGTTACCCTTACAGTGAAATATTAGAGAAAGGAAAACGATTATGTATTAAAAAAAAAACAAATCTAACTATGTATTTTTTTAATTCAAGGGTGGGTTCAAACCATGTAAACCCCCCACCCCCTCGCCCCTTGCGTAGGGGCCTGTTGGTATTATTGATTTAATGACAAACCCATCCTAACAATGCATTTCTTATTTTTGTTCCAGATACACGAACTCACAATCCTGCCTGTTGGATCGCCATAATTTTGTATTGCAATAAGTTATTTGAAGTTTAGCATCTTCGCTTCAGACTCTGTGTTTTAATGTAAATAAAAATATACACAATTATTTGTTGTCGAATTTATTGATTTCTTTTCCAGTACTACACAACAATTCGGATCTTTAAAAGAGATACCAAAAAAAATCTATTTAAAAATAATATAAACTAGTAGCTTGTGCAGCAAATGCTGCAAACTAAGTTCATTAGACGTTCAAATAAACATTTTTCAGATTTATTTTCAATGAAGAATACCAGACATTTTGAAAGTTATTTTCTTGCATAACAATGAAACATACTCCATCTGAATGTTTTTATGCCAAATACTTTTTCTTGAACCTATCCACCTTCTGTTTTTGAGTTTCAACGCGAAAACCCAAGTAACAATAACAATGTCAGGACATCAGTGGGTTTTTCATGTGGGAGTAAAGCAATAGCTATTTCAGGTCATTGTGGATTGTAGGTGAAAGTTAAAAAATGTCAGGTTTGCTATGCTTTCGAACAATAGACATAGCATCTTGGTATAGCTGCTGAATGTAGAGCTTGAAATGTAGAGGGTAAAATCATTTTATCCTGCTAAGAGATCTTGCTGAAATCATCGGGAGATTACAAAATTTTCTAGGCCTCTTATTTTATCAGTAAGTAATACCTTTTGGTCTTTCCTTAGAAACTGTAATTTTTGCGCTCTCTCTAGCCAATACTGAAGATAATGACGCATATAAATATCTACATCACACCGCCATTAAGTATATGAAAAAATCCAACCCCACTTGATTAATAACTATAAAATATTTTTTTAATTTTTAATAACAATATTATATTACGTACGTTTTGTAGTTATATATATATAATCACTGTATATATATACTATATAGGCGCCACTCAGTAAATTATAGAAATGAAGATCTAATTTAAGATATTCTCTACATCTACTTACATAACCCCAAAACGTTTCACTTTCGTATCATCAATATAGCATTAATATGTATAAATTAATGAAAAATATTCACATCATGGTATTAACTACAATAATATTTCATTTCTAATGGTAATAATGCCATCAACCTCAAGTTTTGTAGATTTTAATATCCAATACACAGCTGTACTCAGAAAATTACACACCGCAGAATCAGACCTGTAAATTATTTTTAGTGGGTTTTGAAGTTTTTAATAAGAAATTGATTTGAACTCTAAATATGTCAGCAATCCTGCAGGTCATGGCCTTCGTGTAATAGCCTATTGTTTATTGTAGTGTGTTTTTTTTCTGAAATGCAATTAATTCTCCAAACTGACGAAAGATGGATTTTGGAAAATAGGAAAATTATGTAGGAAACCTAAAGCTTCACTGAAAATTACTATTTTTCTGAAAATCCTTGGATGCCAAGCTTCAAAATGGCGAGTCACTCATTAAAATTCGTTCAGCCGTTTGCGCGTAATATCCATTATCAGTTCAAATTATATTGTCATGATTGAGTTACATTCCTGTCTACGTTATATAACACATTATTGCATTACATTTCTTAACACAGCATTATTACAGAGAGTTATAAAGTCAAACCAAGTGAAAATCTCACTGCAGACACGATTTTTAGAATGGCTAAATGAAACATGAAATGAAGATGAACATCACTAACCAAATCCCGCGCCCGTCGGGCAGAGACTAACGTTTGAATTGTGGACTGACTACAGAAACACAATAAAGTTAAGGTACAGAATGCGTGTGGTCAGAAATAACTTGACATCATGTCATTGTACATCACATTCCACTGATAGAAATGTGCCAATATTTCTTTTTAAACATAGAATGCTATCGTCATTTCTAATACTGTATTGCTCTTCATACGTAAAATGACGTAATAGGGGGGGGAAGTGTTCTTGAGCTCCATATTCGTTTCGAAAAATAAATTTTTATTTCTTTCTCTGTAATTTTATTTGTTTAGATCTCTATTTTGTTTATAATTTTAATTTTCATGAAAATAAACTTACATGAAATATAAAATCATATAGACCTAACCAAAAGGAAATATTTCTGAATTAAATTTTTATTAGTGGCTTGAACACCAAATGCCGCAAACTAAGTTCATTAGACGTTCAAATAAACATTTTTCAGATTTATTTTCAATGAAGAATACCAGATATACTGAAAGTTATTTGCTTCCATAATAATGAAACATACTCTCTCTCGAGCCAATACTGAAGAGAATGAAGCATATAAATATCTACACCACACCGCCATTAAATATATCAAAAAGACCCAAACCCACTTGATTAATAACTATAAAAATATTTGATTTTTAATGATACTATTATCTTACGTAAGTTTTATAGCTTTCAGTAACATATACTATATATACTATATAGCCGCCACTCAGTAAAATATAGAAATCAAAATCTAATTTAAGATATTCTCTACGTCTACTTATATAACACAAAACGTTTCACTTTCATATCATCAATATAGCATTAATATGTATAATTAATGAAAAATAGTCACATCATTGCATTAACTACAATAATATTTCATTTCTAATAGTAATAATGTCATCAAACCACCTCAAGATTTGTAGTTTTTAATATCCAATACACAGCTGTACCCAGAAAATTACACACCACAGAATCGAACCTGTAAATTATTTTTAGTAAGTTAAGTTTTTAATAACCAATTTCATTTGAGCTCTAAATATGTCAGCATTTTTGCAGATCGTGGCCTTCGTGTAATATTGTTTACTGTAGTGTGTGTTTTGTTTTATTCTGAAATGCAACACGGCCGACTTGATGCTCGCTTCGCTTCTCCTGAATGCAATTAGCTAGTTCCCAAAACTGACGACAGATGGATTTTGGGAAATAGGAAGATTATGTTTAAAAGATGACATTTCACTGAAAACTACTATTTTTCCGAAAAACTTTTAGTTCCAAGCTTCAAAATGTGGGGCCATTTATTAAAATCCGTTCAGCCGTTTTCGCGTAATTTCCATTACGAGTTCAAATTATATAATATATAGATTTCTTTTCTTTAGTTGTATTTGTTTTTTGTTTCTAATTTCTTTTTATATTAAAAAACACATAAATTTAACTACAAGAAAATATTTCAGAATACCATTTTACTGATTTCTTTAGTTGTATATAAATTTGGTTTGTATTTTTTAGTGATTTTATACAAGGTGTAAGGGGTATAAGTGCCATTATTCATGCCATAAGGAAGAAAAAATGTTGTTACAATTTTTTTCTAATTACAATATTTAATTAAGTATTAAGGCCCATTCACAATGAAAATTAAACATAACCGTAACATAAACACAGAAGTTTGTGCCCAGGCTACCAAATGGGATCATTCACGATGATTCACATAAGCATTGACATAAACATTACCGTAAGACGTTAACATGAAAGTTTGCAAACTCCGAACTTTCATGCTTATGCTAACGTGATTTGCAAACAGAACAGAATCGTGGAGCGCTGAAGTATACGACAGAATATGAGGAAATGGCGTCATTGTTATTTTTCCATGGTTACTAAATATGTTTGCGGTTATGTTTATGTTCCCATCGTGAATGATGGTATGACTTCTTGATTTTACCGTAACGTTTATATTCTTAAGTTAACGTTTACGTTATGCTTAATTTTCATTGTGATTGAGCCTTTAAAGTTTATAATATTAGACGTTTTGCAACGTGGGGAGAAGTGGGTTCATAAGTACACAGTACAGCTCAAGCGGGTACAGACATACCGGTACAGATGCTCTGTTGTAATGCAGGAGCGGACCATGACAATACTGTTGTTTACATAAAACGAGCAGAAAATACAAATTTTCAATCTCATTAATAGAACATTATAGTAAATTTACATCTTATGTAAAATATTGATCCATTTTTTATTGTACGTCTAAAAAATAAACAATAATGGTTTTCTGCACAAAATCACACGAACTTCTTTTCTAATGAAAAATTTTAATCTCTCCCGCTTCCGTAAAGCAGTACCATTTTAAAAACAAATTTCTGGTTGTGTGATTTTAGAAACGGGGTAAGAGACTTCTAGTTTCTAAAAATCGTTGTGAAAGTGCTACAAAAGTTCGCTGATTAGATAACCTACTTTAAGGAAAACGTTGACGGTACATCTTTCTTGTCTCACTTGAATTACGATGACTTTCTCCATAAATTAATAACATATGATATTCCTAAACTGTGAATGACATTGTAAGTTGTTATCGAATACCCTGTACTGAACTGTCATCCGCTCGGCAGTAGACCTATGGACAGGGTTGAGTTGTTGAGGGTACTAGGAACAATAGACTGTGCCGGTACTATTTCGCATTGTCTGTGATGAGGCGATAGCAGCGATCCTAGTGGTTAGCAACTATCTATGGATGCATATTCCTTACGTATTTAGCTTCGTGACTGTATATTATACTAGACTGTGGTATCACGATCATCACATAAGTTTTCATTCAGAATTACTTTGTTAGATAAGACACTCTTATAAGAAAATAAATGAACTGCAATTACAGAAAAAATTCTATTAATACTATTGATACGTAAATCTGACGGACACTTCCTAAAATATCTTACAATAACTTAGCTAAGCGTGTAAGTTGCAACCTGATGTCACAACTGATATTCAGCAACTGACAGATGGAGGCACAGCTAGAAAGAAAAGAGGTTCGTTTATTGGGAAAAGTAGGCTATTGTAGAACCTCTATTATCCGTGGTAATGAAGAAAGTGGAGTGAAAAAATTTGATAATCCGTACTATGGAAGGTGTTCATAAACTAAGTACATAATACAGTTTCGTCATTCCAACCGTGGTCTTTTGTTTTAAGACGCTAGGTAGTGGATCATAAGTTCACTAATTTAAGTATAGTTTTCAACGACTGTTTTTAATGGTCAAGGAAACTCCTTACGGCAGCTGTCTGTGAAAAGATAGTAATAGTAGAGGTCTCCCATATTTCGTTGCAAGAAAATGGGATGGTGTAGGCGTACTTTTTTTGCCCCTCTCTCATTAACGTTGCGCTGTGACGTTCTTCATTTATTTTACTGCCGTAATTCATAGTTAAATCAGGAAGTATAGCCTCATACAACTGAACTTATCACATTTTAAGAAGGTTTTTCACTTTAGACCATTTTAATTTAATATGTTAACATTTTAAATAAGTACATTCATTACGGAACAGATGCATTATAGGACCCCCCCTAAATATAAAAATATGCTAAGCCACAAAAAAAAAAAAAAAAAAAAAAAAGGTCAACGGAAGTTGCGTTTCGATCAATTAAATGATCGATATATATTGTTTTCATAATGTTGCCAACCAATCAATATTGTTGTAAATTAGTTTGAGCATAATCATGGCGGCAATTTCGAATGCTATTGTTAAATATAAAAAAGAAGTGCATCAAATTCTCCCTCTTGATTTAAAATGTAGGCCTCGAAATGGAAATTATAGAATCTATACTAATAATAAATCTGTAGCCGAACTTTTTTTTTTTGGTAATTTTCGATTTTCCAAAAATAATTGGTCCTAACATATATAATTAACCACCCTGAAACCGAAAATCGCTTTTTTGAAATTTTTGTTTGTACGTCTGTCTGTATGTTTGTTACCTTTTCACGCGATAATGGCTGAACGGATTTCGATGAAAATTGGAATATAAATTAAGTTCGTTATAACTTAGATTTTAGGCTATATGTCATTCAAAATACATTATTTAAAAGGGGGGTTATAAGGGGGCCTAAATTATATAAATCGAAATATCTCGCTTATTGTTGATTTTTGTGAAAAATATTACATAACAAAAGTTCCTTTAAAAATAATGTCCGATAAGTTTTATTCCTTAAAAAATTTTGATAGGACCGATATTTAATGAGATAAATGAGTTTTAAAATTAAAATAACTGCCATCTAAGGCCGTGTAATGAATTAAAAAACAAATGACTTCGTCTATAAGGGGTCTTGGACAGCAACAATCGAAAGCTATGAAAGATAGCCTACAGATAATGTTTCTGTGTTTGAATGAAGTAATATCAGAAGCTAAATTAACCGATTTGTATAATTAATTATTATTTCATCATTGGAAAGTGTAGTTTCTCTGGATGGACATAATGCTATAATGTTATTACAGTAACTTTTGAGTGAATTGAGGACAGGTAAGATTAAAATAGCTTCTTATGCACAGAAAACTTGATAGGTTATTCTGTATATTCATTTCCTGTATTTCTTAGAATAATGTTTATGAACATATTAATTTTTATCTCAGAGAATTAACGAACAACGAGAGTGTATTGATTTAGTATGCAGTAATAGTACGTTAGCTTAGCAATCCATTATTTTATAATTCAAATTTTAACTATGCTCAATTGAATCGTGTTAAAATACATAAAATACATATGCAATAAATGCAATGCAAAAAAATTGGGTAAGGAGCCAAGCAGATTATGTTGCGCTGTTGTAAAAGTTGTTCCTCCTGAGATTCAAGAGCTCCCACAACAAATTAAAAACTTTCTAATTCGAGTACATCCGTTATCAACACACTTTTTCATAATATAATGTAATATAAACATAATAATAAATCTGTAGCCAAAATTTTTCTGTTAATTTTCGCTTTTCCAAAAATAATTGGTAATAACAATTAAGAAACATGTTAAAGGAATTGTCATTGCACCAAATGAGTGGTCTCTGGATCAAAATGATCGCATTTTAATATTTTAAATACAATTTAAATTAAGTAACATATTAAACGATTTATCCTTCTATCAAACACGAATGTCCCCTGGATCAAATGTCCTATCTTAATTATGTAATTACTTTATATTTATTTCTAACGGGTGCAGCGGAGCGCACGGGTACGGCTAGTTATAAATAAGTTGTAAACTTTTTAGTAGATTTATCCATGAATAAAGACATGTAGGCTATGTTTATCGTTTTTTAAATGCGAATGTGGTTTACTTAGGAGTGAAATGTTTTGCGAAACATGTAAACCTGGGATGAGACTGAAGAAATTTAAAAGTAAACGAGATGAACTCCTGTGGAGATGTCATTGGAAATTACAAGGTATTAAATGATAGACACAGGAACGCTGTATCGTAGCACTTTATGAAATCACTCGGATAACGGAGAAGATGAAACGGAACATCTCCAGTGAGGTTCATGGTAAAATAGTAATTTTACACCAATTTTGTTTGTAATTCTTTGGTCCAGGGAAAATACTAGTAAAAATGTGTTTTTATGAAAGACTAGTATTTTCCCTGGACCAAAAATGCAGTATGAATAATTGAGTAGAATTGGTATTTTATAATGTATCATAAAGATGACTAATATGAACTTAATTTTATTGTTGTATTAATACCAATGTTGTATTGTTTGAAAGTTTAATGTTTCTGTGTTTAAAGTTTAGCTTTGGTTTCTTTCTTTAACTTTATTTTGAATAAAATTTAATAAATTGTATAACAAATGTGACTAATATAAGCTTAATATCATTATTGTCGGTTTTATTAAATTATACATGTTTGTAGTACTATGTATTTAGTATTGTTAAGATGGCATACTTGATATAATAATCGAAAATATACAATATATAACGATACTATGGAATACTCGGGGTGGGTCCTATAATGCATCTGTTCCATTAACGTTTTTTATCTTGTAATTTATATTTTATATTTTAACATAATATGGCTAATGTAACCTATTGGACATCAGTATAACAGTTCTATAGAGGTAATGGAAGTATAAGGGTACAGTACATCAGCTATTCATAGATTTAAAAAAAGCATATGACTCGGTTAAGAGGGAAGTATTATATGATATTCTTATTGAATTTGGTATTCCCAAGAAACTAGTTCGATTAATTAAAATGTGTCTCAGTGAAACATACAGCAGAGTCCGTATAGGTCAGTTTCTATCTGATGCGTTTCCAATTCACTGCGGGCTAAAGCAGGGAGATGCACTATCACCTTTACTTTTTAACTTCGCTTTAGAATATGCCATTAGGAAAGTTCAGGGTAACAGGCAGGGTTTGGAATTGAACGGATTACATCAGCTTCTTGTCTATGCGGATGACGTAAATATGTTAGGAGAAAATCCACAAACGATTAGGGAAAACACGGAAATTTTACTTGAAGCAAGTAAAGCGATCGGTTTGGAAGTAAATCCCGAAAAGACAAAGTATATGATTATGTCTCGTGACCAGAATATTGTACGAAATGGAAATATAAAAATTGGAGATTTATCCTTCAAAGGGGTGGAAAAATCCAAATACGTGGGAGCAACAGTAACAAATATAAATTACAATCGGGAGGAAATTAAACGCAGAATAAATATGGGAAATGCGTGTTATTATTCGGTTGAGAGGCTTTTATCATCTAGTCTGCTGTCAAAAAATCTGAAAGTTACAATTTATAAAACAGTTATATTACCGGTTGTTCTTTATGGTTATGAAACTTGGACTCTCACTTTGAGAGAGGAACATAGGTTAAGGGTGTTCGAGAATAAGGTGCTTAGGAATATATTTGGGGCTAATCGGGATGAAGTTACAGAAGAATGGAGAAAGTTACACAACACAGAACTGCACGCATTGTATTCTTCACCTGACATAATTAGGAAGATTAAATCCAGACGTTTGAGATGGGCAAGGCATGTAGCACGTATGGGCGAATCCAGAAATGCATATAGAGTGTTAGTTGGGAGACCGGAGGGAAAAAGACCTTTGGGGAGGCCGAGACGTAGATGGGAGGATAATATTAAAATGGCTTTGAAGGAGGTGGGATATGATGATAGAGACTGGATTAATCTTGCTCAGGATAGGGACCGATGGCGGGGTTGTGTGAGGGCGGCAATGAACCTTCGGGTTCCTTGAAAGCCATTTGTAAGTAAGTGAGAGGTAATGTGATCTGAAGATGGTTTATAAAAACCGAAAACGTTCATCAAGTAGAATGAAATAAAAAATATCACTCTATTATATAAGATAATTTTATGACGGACTTTAGGAAAACATTGATAAATTATCAAGCTTATCGGAACAAGAAATGGGTATAAAATTTATAAATTACATTTTTCTTACGATTTATCACAACAATTGTTGTTACAAATCACGCCACTCTTGTAAAATCTTCAAGACTGTACATTAGGATGCTTAATTAAAGTGTAAAGAATAAAGTTCCTAAAGTCGTATGATTTGTAACAATTTTTGTGGTAAGTGCGGAAGAATAATGTAATTTTTAGTTCAAAATTGAAAAATAAAATCTGTACAAAGCAATTCACAACATATTTTTAGCTTCAGAACACTAGCCAATTAAATAAATGATACTTCTGTATAGTTCAATCTCTATTTGTAGGCCTAATATTATTTTACCCTTAAAACAAAGGAAATAAGGTATTTAATAACAAATTCAAATTACTGTAACTCTGATAATATTGAGATTAGGTCAAATGCTTATATGACATTCTTAGCTCAGAATGTCTTCTGAAATAAGCTCTGTAAGTGACGGTAAATCCTCGTGAATCACCCTGTAGTTCAAGGTAACAGGGAACACTTTATGACAAAAACTCTCTATTCATTAGTTCCTAGGACGCTAATGTCAAATTATCTCTGTGTGATATGTTATGTCAGTCTGTCATTCAAACATTGTACAAATGCTTGATTGTGTCCACAGTTAAGTAGGTCTACTTATTTTAAAATTATGTGCAGTATGGGTCGGTTTAAGTTTTCTTTAGCATATTGCGTGCTTTAAAGTAGGCCTACTGTTCTTACGTAAGTATGAAGTTCGAAATTTATTTACGGGAAAATTTCCTGACGTGTATGTTCTAGCTATTAAATTTATCACTAAATTGAAGACGTACATTTCGATACAATAGCAGTATTACAGTTAAAAATACGGCAAGAAAAAAGGGTTTGGACAGAGGAAATGTTAAATGACAATAGATACGGGTTGCGAAATACCCTTGGAAACCATTTAGACGGTTTCAAAACGAACAGAAATCTTCATTCTTTCGCACTCAGAACTACGAGGTTGTTCACAATCAAGCGATACAAAATTACTGCATCTCATAAGCGAAAACTTGACAATCCAGGAACAAAGTTGCAGTCTTCTTTTTTGTGAGTACCATGCATTATGTAGAATACAACCATACTCTACTATACACAGTCACGAAGTTCAATTCTTAATAAATATGCATCCATAGATAGATGCTAACCACCAGGATCGCTACTATCGCCTCATCACAGACCCTTTCCCCAGCAGACGATAAAATGTATTGTACTTTCGATATCGTGTTATTTTGAAAGAATTAACGCCTTCCTTCCACTATTGAAATATGAAATAGCTAAATAAGGTTTATATATTATTTTCATAAAGCATATAATATAATATTTTATAAACTCACATTCCTGAATGCTTCGGAAGAAAGAAAACTCTGATCTCTTACAATTTATAGCACTACAAACGTCTCCTTGTCCCATATTATTATTCAAATTATTGTATTTTAGCCATTTACAGTAAATTAAAACGGATAACGAATATTTAACAGTTTACACAGCTTTTCACAACAATGCGAAATACGGCATAGTCAAACGGGTGTCTAGAGTCTGGAAATTTGTATGAATGTGAGTGTGACGGGTTAATATTAATTAACCAATCATCACAAATATAAAAATACCTACTGAATATGAACAAAATCCGTCCAATAGTTTAGTAGAAATCGCTGTACACAGACAGACTAGTACTAAAATTATTATATTTCATGTACATCATTCCCTGATAAATTGACTCGTAGATACTGAATATGAACAAAATCCGTCCAATAGTTTAGTAGGAATCGCTGTACACAGACAGACTAATACTAAAATTATTATATTTCATGCACATCATTCTCTGATAAATTGACTCGTAGATACTGAATATGAACAAAATCCGTCCAATAGTTTAGTAGAAATCGCTGTACACAGATTAGTACTGAAATTATTATATTTCATGTACATCATTCCCTGATAAATTGACTCGTAGATACTGAATATGAACAAAATCCGTCCAATAGTTTAGTAGGAATCGCTGTACACAGACAGACTAGTACTAAAATTATTATATTTCATGTACATCATTCCCTGATAAATTGACTCGTAGATACTGAATATGAACAAAATCCGTCCAATAGTTTAGTAGAAATCGCTGTACACAGACAGACTAGTACTAAAATTATTATATTTCATGCACATCATTCCCTGATAAATTGACTCGTAGATACTGAATATGAACAAAATCCGTCCAATAGTTTAGTGGAAATCGCTGTACACAGACAGACTAGTACTAAAATTATTATATTTCATGTACATCATTTCCTGATAAATTGACTCGTAGATACTGAATATGAACAAAATCCGTCCAATAGCTTAGTAGAAATGGCTGTACACAGACAGACTAGTACTAAAATTATTATATTTCATGTACATCATTCCCTGATAAATTGACTCGTAGATACTGAATATCAACAAAATCCGTCCAATAGTTGAGTGGAAATCGCTGTACACAGACAGACTAGTACTAAAATTATTATATTTCATGTACATCATTCCCTGATAAATTGACTCGTAAATACTGAATATGAACAAAATCCGTCCAATAGTTTAGTAGGAATCGCTGTACACAGACAGACTAATATTAAAATTATTATATTTCATGCACATCATTCTCTGATAAATTGACTCGTAGATACTGAATATGAACAAAATCCATGCAATAGTTTAGTAGAAATCGCTGTACACAGACAGACTTGTACTAAAATTATTATATTTCAAGTACATCATTCCCTGATAAATTGACTCGTAGATACTGAATATGAACAAAATCCATGCAATAGTTTAGTAGAAATCGCTGTACACAGACAGACTAGTACTAAAATTATTATATTTCAAGTACATCATTCCCTGATAAATTGACTCGTAGATACTGAATATGAACAAAATCCGTCGAATAGTTTACTAGAAATCGCTGTACACAGACAGACTAGTACTAAAATTATTATATTTCAAGTACATCATTCCCTGATAAATTGACTCGTAGATACTGAATATGAACAAAATCCGTCCAATAGTTTAGTAGAAATCGCTGTACACAGACTAGTACTAAAATTATTATATTTCAATTACATCATTCCCTGATAAATTGACTCGTAGATACTGAATATGAACAAAATCCGTCCAATAGTTTAGTAGAAATCGCTGTACACAGACAGACTAGTACTAAAATTATTATATTTCAAGTACATTATTCCCTGATAAATTGACTCGTAGATACTGAATATGAACAAAATCCGTCCAATAGTTTACTAGAAATCGCTGTACACAGACAGATTAGTACTAAAATTATTATATTTCAAGTACATCATTACCTGATAAATTGACTCGTAGATACTGAATATGAACAAAATCCGTCCAATAGTTTAGTAGAAATCGCTGTACACAGACTAGTACTAAAATTATTATATTTCATGTACATCATTCCCTGATAAATTGACTCGTAGATACTGAATATGAACAAAATCTGTCCAATAGTTCAGTAGAAATTGCTGTAGGCCTAGACAGGCAGATTATTATATTTCATGTACATCATTCCCTGATAAATTTTAAGTGATTTTTAGATACTAAATATTAACAAAATCCTTTCATGATTATACCCATACAAAGTATGTAGGGCCTATGAATTTTATAGAAGAACAATAATTGTATGCTCTTTGGTAAATGGCAAGAAAAAGACGAATATCTCATAGATAGAAAATACACTCTTCCGATACAAAGTTAAAGAATGCACACTTCATAATGTATTGTTGCAAGAATAAATTAAGAAACATGAATTAAATCCTAAAACTCTGAGCTGCCATTTTAAGGGGAAAATAAGGAAATGAAAACCTGTGAAATAATTGACAGGCGGAATTCATATTTTGTAGTTTTAGGGTTACATATGGTATTAACCTCTTCATAAGGCCACCATATTCTTTCTAATACGTAACGGTTCATTTTTAACTTTCACCTTTTGTATACCCAATGTCTGATTGACACAATGGATTTGACATACGCATTGCATTGTTGCAACAAATCCATAATTCTATAAGCATTACAACGTTGCTAGCTCTCTGTATAAACATTCAATGAACTATGTCCGCCGTCACAAGCCATGTCGTCATTTGTTTCACAGAACAATGGAACGCTGGACAAGACGTGTTGCCGTGGTAACAGGAGCGAGCGTTGGTATTGGAGCGTGCATAGCAGCTGATCTAGTGAAGAAAGGAATGAAGGTGGCAGGCCTGGCACGAAGATCAGAAAAAGTTGAGGTAGGAATGGCGAATGACCCAAGGTGATCGTCAGGGTTGAATACAGTTGTCATTACGAAACAAAAATTTATAACGAGGTTCTGAAAGTTTTATTTTCTATTCCATTAACATGTATACAAACAATTTTGTACGTTTGTTATTTTATATACAGGATGTTTCAGGCTGGATAAATTTGCATCTTTGATTAGTCAAGTGGTTTTGCTAATAAGTATAGCAGGGATGAGACGATATTAGCTCCCAATCATGGTAGAAGAGCTCGACCTTGATCACGAGCGCATAGCGCATCCACTGTAACGTAGACAACAGGGATGTACATGCACATGCAGCGAATAAAGGCACCAATTATTACAATAACTTGGTTACTAAATTTCTGGCTACGTAATAGGGCTAATTACTCAGTTATTTAATATACATGTACATATATAAACAAATCGCAAAGGGAAGGGTTTTTTTAGGAACAAAAAGAGAAATAGGAAAAGTTAATTGTATGTAAAACATTTTATTGTTAAAAGCAATTATTTATTATGTAAATACTTGACTTCATTGGTTAGGAGAAACTAATAGGGTCTACCTGCTCGACGTGTGTGATCTCTAAGTACTTTTGAGTATTTGTTGAAAAAATAATAACGACAATATTGATTGAAATAGAGTATATTGATTGTATGATTGTGAAATGTAGTCCTTACTCTCCAGTCGTGATTATGTAATGAGTTTTCTTAGAATGATTTGTGAGATGCACGTAACACGAAAAAAACAAATTGATTAAATTAAGATATTGAGAGCCATCGTAATTTTTTAGGTCAATCAATGAAGGGGATATGTATGACTTTTAAAACTTCCACAATTTCGACCAAAATTTGTGAAATTTAAACTATATTAACAGATCTATAATAATGTCATCTGTACAAAATTTGGTGCAATTAGGTCTAATAGTTTTGAAATTATATTTTTAAGTATATTTTGTATTGACGTTACTAAAAAAGCTCCTTGCATCAAACTTTTCAAAATGTTTAGTTCATATTTGCTAAAAATCTTGAAAATAGTTATTGGAAAAAAAGTGAATTAGCATTTTGAGTTTAGTAACAGTATAAGTTAAAGTGCAATTAAAGATAAAACATTATTTCTAAATTAAAGAAACACGTAGTCTAATAAAAGTAAATATCCAGAAACAAGCAAGAAATAAAACATCAACAATACATTTATAATAAAGAAATAAAAGGAATCTAGATATATCTACTGACCCAAATGTAAATTAATTTACCTTCGATGTCAATTCCGAAATGAATTTATTTCTCTTTTCTCCTGAATAATGCCTATATTTTTTTTAATGTTGCGTGTCATAATGCCGTTTTATGTTGCTTTTTTTTTGCAAATGATAATTTTTTACACAACAAACACTGGATTTCATCACCATGTTCGAAGCATAAATATTGTATCTTCCACTCTTCCTTGAAACTTTATTGTATAAGCGCTTTTGTTCCGTCATATGCGCTGTGTTCTAAGATCTGTACATCCTTTAGCAATGTTTACAGGTAAAAGAGCTCCGCGCGCGCGCAGCGGGCATAAAATAGCTCTCGCCCGCAAAGATTAGTCACCATCGCAAGACTCAAGTATAGGCATAATGAAATATGCCTCTGAAATTGTTTTTTTCTCTCCTGAAACAAGAATTATAATTTTGTTGGTTCCATCTTTATTCCGTGGAGGTTTTCAATTATAAATCAGCATTTAAGGTGGGATAAACATATTCCTTCTTTATATAACAGACTTCATAAACAATTTATAATTTTGTATTTTGATATTTTGTAATTAATAGCTCTTACATTCCTACAAATATTCTGTCCGTTAGTTTATTTAGGTTTTATTCAATCTAGTAAAGTTTATTTTTACATAATAGGTCACTTGACTTTGAATATTTAAATTTGAATCCAAATATACTTCTAAATTTTTTACTGTCTTACTATATGCAATTTTGGCATTATTTATTTTTGTGTTTGATACAGTGGCTAGATCTATTTTGTTTAATGCTCGTTGGAGGCTCAGATTTGAAAGTAAGTTTGGAATAAGATAGGATTGTAAGTAAATCGCGAAAAACAAAGTATATGATTAGGTCTCGTTACCAGAATACACTACGAAACGGAAATATAAATCTATCCTTTGAAAAGGCGGAAAAATTCAAATAGCCTAACTTGGAGTAACAGTAACAAATATAAATGACAGTCAAGAGGAAATTAAACACAGACTAAATATGGGAAATGCGTATTATTATTCGCTTCGGAAGCTTTTGTCATTAAGTCTGCTTTCAAAAAACTGAAAGTAAAAATTTATAAAAATGCTATATTACCGGTTGTTCTTTATGGTTGTGAAACCTTTGAGACAGGAACAGAGGTTAAGAGTGTTGGGGAGAATAAGGTGCTTAGGAAAATATTTGGGGCTAAGAGGGATGAAGTTACAGGAGAATGGAGAAAGTTACACAACGCAGAACTGCACGCATTGTATTCTTCACCTGACATAATTAGGAACATTAAAGCCAGACGTTTGAGATGGGCAGGGCATTTAGAAGTTATGGGTGAGTGCAGAAATGCATATAGAGCGTTAGTTGGGAGGCCTAAGCGAAAAATATCTTTAGGGAGGCCGAGGCATAGATGGGAAGATAATATTAAAAAAGGATTTGAGGGAGGTGGGATATGATGGTAGAGACTGGATTAATCTTGCTCAAGATAGGGACCGATGGAGGGTTTATGTGAGGGCAGAAATGAATTTCCGGGTTCTCTAAAAGCAATTTTTATAAGTAGCTAAGTATTGAATTTTTGTTACATTGTATTTCGGTAGAAAATAGTTATTTATAGCAACACCTTCCGAACACGAGCTTGTTCATACAAGTGTAATAAATAAAGTACCAGACAATACAATACAATACAATACAATACAATACAATACAATACAATACATTGGCAACGTATAAATATACAGGGACATCATTTTATTTTTTACAAACTTTTTAAATATTAACCTGGCTATACCGTTGGATCAACGCCATTTGTTACCCCCTTCCACGACTGGACTTCGATGATACTGGTATAATATACAAACAAATCACTTTACTAGATATAGGAGGGAAGAAAAGTAGTTCATCCATTTAGGTAAACTAGGAAATATCGTGCTTTTGAGTTTGATAATTTTCATTAGGTTTTTATTTAATCAAAATACAGTACAGTATTACCAATGAGTGTTTTTACTCACGAACTGAGCTGTCCATGTGGACGTATTCATTATGCAGAGTATATTATACTGTCTACAGCACATTAGCGTACAATATAGAGAATGAAGTTAAATTGAAAAATAATCATAATATGGATAATTAAACACATTTTTTTTTAATGGTGGCCGTTTCATGTTGAAATAATTATGTACCTACTCGATAAAAGAGTACCTTACGTACTGTAAATTCAATCTTCACTTCTGCCCGATCCGAAAAGATAAAATTACTCAGACATGCTATCTACTGTCCGTCCAAGTGGTTTTGTCGTAGAGTCGTAGAAAGGGAGGAAATCACGTGACAGTTAATTACTTAACGAGGCCCTTTTATTAAAGTTATTCTAAACAGTTATATAATATTACGTAGACGTCAAATTCCTAACAGAAATTAATGTTCTGAGAAAAGAGCTAAGACAGCCCAGCCACTAGCTGGCGAATAAAAGCAGGTGGGGGAAACCGGGATACGACGTAGGCAAATGGACGACAGTACCTGTGCAAAAAAGATTCAATATTGAAAGCTCTTTTGTCACTGGAAAACGCGAACATATTTTTGGAACCTACAGTTTACTATGAATTGCGATAGAAAATCTGAAAAAGTACAAGTCTCCAGGTATCGATCAAATTCCAGCAGAATTAATACAAGAGGGTGGAAGTGCATTATATAAAGAAATTTATAAACTTGTATTTGCTGTTTGGGAAAAGGAAATTGTACCAGAACAATAGAAGGAGTCCATAATTGTACCTATTTTTAAAAAGGGGGACAAAACCAACTGTGGTAACTTTCGAGGAATATCACTTTTGTTGACGTCGTACAAAATTTTGTCGAATATTCTTTTGAGAAGATTAACTCCGTACGTAGATGAAATTATTGGGGATCATCAGTGCGGTTTTCGGCGTAATAGATCGACTATTGATCAGATTTTTTGTATTCGACAGATAATGGAGAAAAAATGGGAGTATAAGGGTACAGTACATCAGTTATTCATAGATTTAAAAAAGGCATATGTCTCAGTTAAGAGGGAAGTATTATATGATATTCTTATTGAATTTGGTATTCCCAAGAAACTAGTTCGATTAATTAAAATGTGTCTCAGTGAAACGTACAACAGAGTTCGTATAGGTCAGTTATTGTCAGATGCGTTTCCAATTCACTGTGGGGTAAAGCAGGGAGATGCACTATCACCTTTACTTTTTAGTTTCGCTTTAGAATATGCCATTAGGAAAGTCCAGGATAACAGGCAGGGTTTGGAATTGAACGGGTTACATCAGCTTCTTGTCTATGCGGATGACGTGAATATGTTAGGAGAAAATCCACAAACGATTAGGGAAAACACGGAAATTTTACTTGAAGCAAGTAAAGCGATAGGTTTGGAAGTAAATCCAGAAAACACAAACTATATGATTATGTCTCGTGACCAGAATATTGTACGAAATGGAAATATAAAAATTGGAGGTTTATCCTTCGAAGAGGTGGAAAAATTCAAATATCTTGGAGCAACAGTAACAAATATAAATGACACTCGGGAGCAAATTAAACGCAGAATAAATATGGGAAATGCGTGTTATTATTCGGTTCAGAAGCTTTTATCATCTAGTCTGCTGTCAAAAAATCTGAAAGTTAGAATTTATAAAACAGTTATATTACCGGTTGTTCTGTATGGTTGTGAAACTTGGACTCTCACTCTGAGAGAGGAACATAGGTTAAGGGTGTTTGAGAATAATGTGCTTAGGAAAATATTTGGGGCTAAGCGGGATGAAGTTACAGGAGAATGGAGAAAGTTACACAACGCAGAACTGCACGCATTGTATTCTTCACCTGACATAATTAGGAACATTAAATCCAGACGTTTGAGATGGGCAGGGCATGTAGCACGTATGGGCGAATCAAGAAATGCATATAGAGTGTTAGTTGGGAGACCGGAGGGAAAAAGACCTTTGGGGAGGCCGAGACGTAGATGGGAGGATAATATTAAAATGGATTTGAGGGAGGTGGGATATGATGATAGAGACTGGATTAATCTTGCACAGGATAGGGACTGATGGCGGGCTTATGTGAGGGCGGCAATGAACCTTCGGGTTCCTTAAAAGCCATTTGTAAGTAAGTAACTGTTTACTATGACCGTAAGGCTACTATGACTGTATATGCGGTCTTGGATCTGTGTGGAGGACGGTTGAACTTCTTTAGTAGAAATGGTGGGAGTGAAGTACATTAAAAAACTCAGGTACAATAAAAATTGAAGTAAAAATAAAATGATGTCTCGGTACATGATTCGAACCCAAAGCTATAGGGCTAGGTTCCGAGACTGATCTCAGAATAGATCTACCGAAAAAACCTGACAACTCATCTCCTATCACTTTCCAGCAATAATGTTTCATTACAAATATTTCTGATCCCATATCTGTTTTCAGGAGCTCTCAAAGTCTTTGGCATCTGCGAAGGGTAAACTGTACGCTGTGAAATGTGACGTCACAAAGGAGTCTGATGTGAAGGAGGCGTTCAAATGGGTGAAGTCCAACCTCGGAGTTGTCGACGTGCTCATCAACAATGCTGGCGTGTTAATATTAGGAAATATAAACGGTAAGTTGCAGAATTCGGTGAGTGAAAGGGTTTGGCTGGATGACCACACAGTTAGCGAAGAAAAGAGTGGTATCCAACTCTGGATTCAAAACCCCCTAAAGACCATGTTGTTCAGAACTGAGTTACGCCCACATACTGCTTGCTAAGAATAAATTCTAATGATTTATACAGGGTGATTCACGAGGATTTACCGTCACTTACAGAGCTTATTTCCGAAGACATCCTGAGCAAGAAATGTCACAGAAAGATTTGTTAATAATAATAATAATAATAATAATAATAATTATTATTATTATTATTATTATTATTTATTTATTTATTTACTTATATTTAATGTGCTGTACAACAGCCAGAGGCCAATTACAGTTCAGCACAATAATAATAATAATAATAATAATAATAATAATAATAATAATAATAATAATAATAATAATAATAATAATAATTTATTTATTTATTTATTTACTTATATTTAATGTGCTGTACAACAGCTAGAGGCCAATTAATAATAATAATAATAATAATAATAATAATAATAATAATAATATTATTATTAATAATAATAATAATTTATTTATTTATTTATTTACTTATATTTAATGTGCTGTACAACAGCTAGAGGCCAATTACAGTTCAGCACAATAATAATAATAATAATAATAATAATAATAATAATAATAATAATAATAATAATATTAATAATAATAATAATTTATTTATTTATTTACTTATATTTAATGTGCTGTACAACAGCTAGAGGCCAATTACAGTTCAGCACAATAATAATAATAATAATAATAATAATAATAATAATATTAATAATAATAATAATTTATTTATTTATTTACTTATATTTAATGTGCTGTACAACAGCTAGAGGCCAATTACAGTTCAGCACAATAATAATAATAATAATAATAATAATAATAATAATAATAATAATAATAATAATAATAATAATAATAATATTAATAATAATAATAATTTATTTATTTATTTACTTATATTTAATGTGCTGTACAACAGCTAGAGGCCAATTACAGTTCAGCACAATAATAATAATAATAATAATAATAATAATAATAATAATAATAATAATAATAATAATAATAATAATAATAATAATAATAATTTATTTATTTATTTACTTATATTTAATGTGCTGTACAACAGCTAGAGGCCAATTACAGTTCAGCACAATAATAATAATAATAATAATAATAATAATAATAATAATAATAATAATAATATTAATAATAATAATAATTATTTATTTATTTATTTACTTATATTTAATGTGCTGTACAACAGCTAGAGGCCAATTACAGTTCAGCACAATAATAATAATAATAATAATAATAATAATAATAATAATATTATTATTATTAATAATAATAATAATTATTTATTTATTTATTTATTTACTTATATTTAATGTGCTGTACAACAGCTAGAGGCCAATTACAGTTCAGCACAATAATAATAATAATAATAATAATAATAATAATATTAATAATAATAATAATTTATTTATTTATTTATTTATTTATTTACTTATATTTAATGTGCTGTACAACCGCTAGAGGCCAATTACAGTTCAGCACAATAATAATAATAATAATAATAATAATAATAATAATAATAATATTAATAATAATAATAATAATAATATTAATAATAATAATAATTTATTTATTTATTTACTTATATTTAATGTGTTGTACAACAGCTAGAGGCCAATTACAGTTCAGCACAATAATAATAATAATAATAATAATAATATTAATAATAATAATAATAATTTATTTATTTATTTATTTACTTATATTTAATGTGCTGTACAACAGCTAGAGGCCAATTACAGTTCAGCACAATAATAATAATAATAATAATAATAATAATAATAATAATAATAATAATAATATTAATAATAATAATAATTATTTATTTATTTATTTATTTACTTATATTTATTGTGCTGTACAACAGCCAGAGGCCAATTACAGTTCAGCACAATAATAATAATAATAATAATAATAATAATAATATATTAATAATAATAATAATAATTTATTTATTTATTTACTTATATTTAATGTGCTGTACAACAGCCAGATGCCAATTACAGTTCAGCACAATAATAATAATAATAATAATAATAATAATAATAATAATAATAATAATAATAATAATAATAATATTAAACTGCCCTCCATTGAGGGTAGCCCTTACGGACTCAGTATATCCTCAAAAAAAATATTATACACATGTAAACATAGATATTAAATTTTAAAGAAGAGAAACAAAGAAAAGGGCGTGAAAAATTACAATTGCTATTAATGTGGCACCATGTGATTAATTAACATTTATTATTTTCAAATTTACACTAATTTGAATTTGTTTGTAAAATACCTTTTTTTCTTTAATTTTAAGGGTAAAAAATAAACTTTTATCATCCAGCCTGCTGTCAAAAAATCTGAAAGTTAGAATTTATAAAACAGTTATATTAACGGTTGTTCTTTATGGTTGTGAAACTTGGACTCTCACTTTGATTTTTTTATTATATTGGGTTATTTTACGACGCTTTTTCAACATCTAGGTTATTTAGCGTCTGAATGAAATGAAGGTGATAATGCCGGTGAAATGAGTCCGGGGTCCAGCACCGAAAGTTACCCAGCATTTGCTCGTATTGGGTTGAGGGAAAACCCCGGAAAAAACCTCAACCAGGTAACTTGCCCCGACCGGGAATCGAACCCGTGCCACCTGGTCTCACTTTGAGAGAGGAACATAGGATAAGGGTGTTTGAGAATAAGGTGCTTAGGAAAATATTTGGGGCTAAGAGGGATGAAGTTACAGGAGAATGGACAAAGTTACACAACGCAGAACTGCACGCATTGTATTCTTCACCTGACATAATTAGGAACATTAAATCCAGAAGTTTGAGATGGGGAGGACATGTAGCACGTATGGGCGGATCCAGAAATGCATATAGAGTGTTAGTTGGGAGGCCGGAGGGAAAAAGACATTTGGGGAGGACGAGATGTAGATGGGAGGATAATATTAAAATGGATTTGAGGGAGGTGGGATACGATGATAGAGACTGGATTGGTGTTGCTCAGGATAGGGACCGATGGCGGGCTTATGTGAGGGCGGCAATGAACCTCCGAGTTCCTTAAAAGCCAGTAAGTAAGTAAAAAAAAATACAAATAGAGAATGAACTATTCAGAAGTATTTCTTTAATTGGCTTGTTCTGAAGCTAAACATGTGATGTTAATTGCTTTGTACAGATATTGTTTTTCAATTTTTAACTAAAAATGACAACATTCTTACGCACTTATCACGAAAGTTGTTACAAATCATACGACTTTAGGAACTTGATTCTTTACAGTTTAATTATGCATCGTAATATATAATCTTGTAGAATTTACAAGAGTGGCGTGAATTGCAACAATTCTTGTGATAAATGAGTAAGAAAATATAATTTTGTATTTGAAAATCTAAAAAAAAAAATATATATGTACGAAGCATCTATGCAATTCACAACACATTTTTAGCTTCAGAATATTAGCTAATTAAAGAAATGATACTCCTGAATAGTTCATTCTATATCTGTAATATCCTTTTACTTTTAAAACTCAAGAATAATGATATTTTACAAACAATTTCAAATTAGTGTAACTCTGATAATATTGAGATTAGGACCCATGTTTATATGACTTTTTTTGCTCAGAATGTCTTCGGAAATAAGCTCCCTAAGGGACGGTAAATCCTCGTGAATCACTCTGTATCTTTTGAATTAAAAAAGTATTAAATTTAAAACTAAAGGTTTGTTAAAATCACTGTTAGGTTGAAAATTCTCTCTATTTTCCACCAGTTACTGTCAAAATCCTTTAATTTCTGAAAGTGGATATAGAGGATTTTGAATCTATTAGTAATGAAGTGAAATAATTAATGCGATAAATTCTCATATTTCAGAAAGGAGCTTCTCTAATATGAACTCTGTAATCAATATACCCACAGTGATATAATTTTGAAGTTGTAAGAGATTCCTATTTTCAATATTTTCAGAGTTACACTAATTTTAAATTGTTAGTAAAATAGCTTTTTATTAATTTTAAGGGCAAATGAATATTAGGAACAGAGAATGAATTATTCAGTAGTATCGTTTCTTTAATTGACTACTGTAGGGTATTCTGAAGATAAAAATGTATTATGAATTCTTAAATTGCTTCGTATGGATGTTTTTTTTTTCAGTTTTTAACAACAATATTAAATGATTATGCACTTTTCACAACCATTGTTACAAATCATACCACTTCTAGAGACTTGATTCTTTACAGTTAAATTTTGCATCCGAAATTGTACAGTCTTAAAAAGTTTACAACAGTGATTCAGATTTCTAACCCATCATAAAAAATATTGATTCTCATTTCAAACCTTGCTTCAGCTCTACTCAAAACTTGCAAATTTATGACTTATAACCTTTAACTGTACACCATAGAATTGTCTTTCAGATATTCCCGTTACTGTGGTAACAACTGAAGTTGGTTTCGTTCTATATAAAAAAAAACTTCTGCCAGATCTGTTTATACATGTGTAACCTACTGTTTAAAAATATGGACGTTGCAGACGTGCATATGGAATATGAAGCAGATTACGCCATTGGTAATGGTGCCTGTAAATGTAAACCGGTTTATTTTTTTCAAGATTCGTCGAAATCCGTATTTATTACACATCTTTACATATAGATACGGAAGCATATCCGGATACAAATTAAGAAAATATATTTCATTACATTCCCCTTATCATATCTGAAAATTAGCAATATTTTTATTTCTAAACACCCTGTGTAATATTCGCTGGAGATCTATGTCGTAGACGTGCGCTCCTAGTGGCGGAGAGTTGCAACACTTGGGGATATATTTTCGGAATATGTATGGTAAGACTTTCCTGTGTTAAATTTCAACGTACCTCGTTTACATGTTTCGACCTATTTATGGGTCATCTTCAGAACTGGTCATTGTTGGTCTTGGCGCCACGTGTTCTGTTTCCTGTGAGGGTGTGTTCCTGTGGTATAGTGTAGAGTCAAGTACATAGCACAAGAAAACGGATACAACCCTAACATAAAAGACAACATAATACGTAAGACAAAACATAATCACGAAAACATAGGAATACGACACAAACACAAGAACACAAAAAATACATCACACTAACATACGAAAACAAAAACACACACAAAATTGCAACCTCATTCAAGAAATTAAATTACAACATCGCATACAGAACAAATAACACTCTACAAAAACATCTCAGCACACAAACTACACAAACAAACAAATACAAACACACAGGCGTATACAAACTCAAATGTAACACCTGCAACAACTTTTACATAGGACAGACAGGCAGATCGTTTCAAACACGTTACAAAGAACACATCACAGCCATAACAAAATTATAAAACACCTCCACATAAGCAGAACACATCACAAATGCTAACCACACCTACAGAGACATCAACACAGACATGGAAATGCTGCACATCCAACCAAAAAGCCAGAAACTCAACACACTAGAACAATATGAAATATACAGACACACGAAAACACACCCCATACACAACTCAATTTCAGAACACACACACTCTTTCACTCTACACTATGTACCACAGGAACACACCCGCCAAGGCCAACAACGACCAGTTCTGAAGATGACCCATAAATAAATAAACATGTAAACGAGGTACGTTGAAATTTAACACAGGAAACTCTTACCATACATATTCCGAAGTGATACAGTGTTAAAAGTTGTGTAATCAAGATGTGTATACTTTCATATTCCCCAACTCTTGCAAGATTGTTTCTGTTTCTATTCTAAACTAGACAGTTCTCTCTGTTTCTGTTACCAGTAGCTAGCCTGCTCCTTTCCATCACAAAATGTTTTATTTTTCCAGAGAGCTCACCAGATGACTGGAGAAAGGTATTTGATCTAAACGTCCTGGGTTTGAGTATGTGCACCAAAGCGGCCCTGCAGCTGATGAAGGAGAAAGGAGTGGATGACGGACATATCGTTCACATCAACAGGTGAGAATTTCTTCTTTCGTCAGCTGCAAAAACTAACTACCAACACGTCTTGTACAGAGACATCATTTTATTTTTACTAACATTTCTAATATTAACCTGGCTATACCTTTGGATCAACGATTAAGAACCGGAAACACCGTTTGCTACCCCCTTCCACGACTGGATTTCGAAGACACTGGCGTAATATACAAACAAATCACTTTACTAGGTATAGGAGGGAAGAAAATTAGTTCATCCATTTACGTAAACTAGGAAATATCGCGATTTTGAGTTTGATAATTTCCATTAGGTTTTTGTTTAATCAAAATACAGTACAGTATTAACAATGAGTGTTTTTACTCACGAACTGAGCTGTCCATGTGGACGTATTCATTATGCAGTGTATATTATACTGTCTACAGCACATTAGCGTACAATATAGAGAATGAAGTTAAATTGAAAAATAATCATAATATGGATATTTAAACACATTTTTGAAAATGGTGGCCGTTCATTTCGATACAGGCTTCAGTTCTAATGTGCATATTATCGCACTATATACTATTGTACCTAATTCCAATTACCAGTTTCGTCCTTCGTACTAGTAACTCATGTTGAAATAATTCTGTACCTACTCTATAAAAGAGTACCTTACATACTGTAAATTTAATCTTCACTTCTGCCCGATCCGAAAAGATAAAATTACTCAGACATTCTATCAATTGTCCGTCAAAGTGGTTAATGAGGCCCTTTTATTTAAGTTGTATTAAACAATTTTATGGACATAATATTACGTAGACGTCCAATTCCTAACAGAAATTAATGTTCTCAGAAAAGAGCTAAGACAGCCCAGCCACTAGCATTTACAGAGAGGCGAATAGAAGCAGGTCGGGGAAACCGGGATGCGACGTAGGCAAATGGAAAATGATGCAATATTGAAAGCTCTTTCGTCACTTGAAATCACGAACATAATTTTGGAACGTACTGTTTACTATGACCGTAAGGCTAGTATGGCTGTATATGCGATCTTGGTTCTGTGTGGAGACGGTTGAACTTCATTAGTAGAAGGGGTGGGAGTGAAATACGAGGGGGATCCAGGAAATAACGACCGTTTTGTTGTAATAATTAAAAAAAAATATTTATTTGAAAAAACAAAGTCTGTTACATAACTGAAGCTTCCTTTACTTCTCTACATAATCACCACCTACATTTAAACATTTGTCGTATCTGTTCACTAGCTCTAGAATTCCCGTATTACACTCCTCTGCCGCCAGTTCATTAAGCCAGGTGTTCACTGTCTTCTTCAACTCTTCATCACTTCCAAAACGCGTACCACCCAGAAAGTCTTTCAGCTTAGTGAAAAGGTGAGAATCGCTAGGAGCAAGGTCTGGACTATAGGGCGGATGATCAAAGATTTCCCAACCGAATTGATCCAGCAATTCTCGAGTTGAAGCAGCAGTGTGCGGGCGGGCACAGATTTTGTGGTAGCCAAGATGTTGCGACACAATTTCACCAAGCAAAGAACGAGAAATGTCAGGAAAGGCAATATGCAATTCGTCGAGTGATGTGCGCCTGTCTTGCAAGATTCTGTCGTTCACTTTAGTCTTCAGGTCTTCTGTGATGAGTGATGGGCGTCCGGGTTCGAGTTTCATCGTGGACATTTGTTCGCCCATTGTTGAACATTTCGCACCATTTTCTCACTTTTCTTTCATTCATTACAGTATCACCATACACTTCTTTCAATTGCCGGTAAATTTCTGCAGGTTTCAAATGTCGGGCATTCAAAATCGAATCACACTCCTCACCTCACAGTCGGCGGGATTATCAATCACGTCGTTCATTTTGAAGTAACACAAAATGCACAATGGCGACTTGTTGCAACCAGTACTCACAACATTATGAGAACACATGTTAAGGAAGCCAGTTGACCTTCAAACAAGGAAGGGGAGTCAGCTGCGCGGCGGGTATGCGCGAACGGTCGTTATTCCCTGGATCCCCCTCGTACATTCAAAAACTCAGGTACAATAAAAATTGAAGTAAAAATAAAATGATGTCCCTGTACAAAATTGGAGATATCATTTACAACACAATAAAAGAATTGAGATGTTTCGAAACCTGGGAAACATTTAATGATGAAGTATGTGTCTTCTTGTGATGCCGATTTTTCTCTATTTTATAGCATTTGCGGACACACCCCTCCCTCGCCAACTTCTGTCATGTACTATGCGTCAAAGCACGCCGTCACAACGCTGACGGAAGGGCTGAGACGAGAACTGGTCAACCAGAAGTCAAAGATAAGAGTCACGGTAAGTACGAAAGAGTTGTTTTTTTATGGTCCATTTGTTTGCGTTTCATCGAAAGTTCTTGGTTTCAAATCCAACAGAATATAAATTTTTAAAGGTTATAAACATACGCATTATTGAAAAAACATTCATTCCGGGACCGGGAATCGAAGCCAGAACATCTCAGTTTTGCGCTCTGAGCGCTCTTTCCATCTGAGCTATACCGGGACTCAATTCACGGCGCCGATCGAACTCTCCTCCTTTATATCATCAATGGCCTACTACCTGCATTTAAGACATACAAGTCATGTACGCAGGAGCGCATATTTAAATGATTTTGTGCGAGATCGTGCGTATTTGCTTGGTTTCCGCACAAAACCAATCCGCGGAAAGTCTAAAAATTCCACATTCAGTATTCCCAACCTAACACACATAACAATTTCCCTCTTCTTACCGCTTAAGTGACATATTGATTTTACTGCTTTAGGCTTTTAACATATTATTTTTAGAGACGTTCAATATAGTAATAATTATAAATTGGAAACTTACCACTGCAATTTCACCTAAATTGCACTGTTAATTATTGTTTTTAAATATTTGCAAAAATTAAGTAAACTCTACAACACCACAAAAGTTACTGCATTCGTGATGCAAGTAACATTAAGGAAGCGGTGAAAAAATCAACAAGATTCCTGACTCATCGTAGACTGGGGGGGGGGGGGAAAGACAAATGTATATCACGGCCTGCTGGAATATAGTAAACACAGAAAACATTTTCAAGCAACAATGTTGGAGATAGATATTTTTGTTTTGCAAATTTGCCGTCATTGAACAGAAACCAACATGGACATTTCATTGCAACTAATTAGAAATTCCTCTTTCAGGGGTATGCAATAAACGATCTTCGCACTAAATAGTGTACGATACACAAGCGGTATGTTTGTTTTCATGCTCTCGGAAATTAAAAAAGCTCAACTACGTTTCGCTTTTTCAATCTTTTCCTCGAACATGAAAACGTCAACATACCGCTCTTGTAACGCATATTACTATTGTGGCTATTTTCGACAACAGTTTATGAGTTACTGTTAACATTGATATATACTTATACTAGTGGCTTGTGCAGCAAAAGCTGCAAACTAAGTTCATTAGACGTTCAAATAAAAATTTGTCAGATTTATTTTCAGTGAAGAATATGAGACATTTTGCAAGTTATTTGCTTCCATAATAATGAAACATACTTCCTCTGACTGGTATTTTTTTATGCCAAATTCTTTTTCTTGAACCTATCCATCTTCAGTTTTTTAGTTTCAACGCCAGGACGATCAGTGGGTTTTCATGTGGGAGTAAAATAGTAGCTATTTCAGGTCATTGTGGATTGTAGGTGAAAGTTAAGAAAAAGTCAGGTTTGCTATGCTTTCGAACAAGAGACATAACATCTTGATATAGCTACGGCATGTTTCGTGAACTACTTTGAAATGTATAGAATAAAATCATTTTATCCAGCTAAGAGATCTTGTTGAAATGATTGGGAGACTACAAAATCTTGTATGCCTCTTATTTTTACAAAATCTTGTAGGCCTCTTATTTTATCAGTAAGTAATACCTTTTGGTCTTTCCTTAGGAACTGTAATTTTTGCACTCTTTCCAGATAATACTAAAGAGAATCATGCATATAAATATCTATACCACACCGCCATTAAATATATGAAAAAGACCCAACCCCACTTGATTAATAACTATAAAAATATTTGATATTTAATAACAATATTATCATCTTACGTACGTTTTGTAGTTTTCAGTAACATATTATATAGTATATAGCCGCCACTCAGTAAGTTATATAAATCAAGATCTAATTTAAGATATTCTCTACATCTGGCGTACAACCCGAAAACGTTTCACTTTCATATCATTAATATGCCATTAATATGTATAATTAATTAAACACAGTCCCATCATTGCATTAACTATAATATTTCATTTCTAATGGTAATTTGAACAAACCATTTCAAGTTTTGTAGTTTTTATTATCCAATACACAGCTCTACTCAGAAAATTACACACCACAGAATAAGATCTGTAAATTATTTTTAGTAAGTCTTGAAGTTTTTAATAACCAATTGAATTTGAACTCTAAATATGTCAGCAATCCTGCAGGTCATGGCCTTCGTGTAATATTGTTTATTGTAGTGTGTGTTTTTTTGTTTTCTTTTGAAAAGCCATTATTTCTCAAAACTGACGACAGATAGACTTTGGAAAATAGGACAATGATGTAGGAAAATTTACATTTCACTGAAAACTACTATTATTCTGAAAAATTTTGGGTTCCAAGCTTCAAAATGAGGGGTCATTTATTAAAATCCGTTCAGCCGTTTTCCCATAATTTCCATTACCATTTCAAATTTTATATATATTCTTATATGAGATCTCGCCTTCCTCATTGAATAATCAATGACTATAAATAGTCATACTTTAGATACCTATTATTGGAGAAAAATTTGTTTCGGCCATAAATATGCTACGCAAGTTTTTTTTTTTAATTAGAAATAAAGCCAGAATTCCCGCATATTCTATTCACACCATAATTCCATAAAGGAATCAAGGCTTTGATTGAGAATTCTTAAAAAAATTACCGTCCTCATCAATTAATTATTAGAGAGTTTTGCACCTTCGACGTCCGCTATACGGTTAATGCTATGTTGAAGTCAGTAGTGACGTATTCGGTGACGTATGTTCATATTCGTAAAACTTCCGAAAGAATGGAAAGTGATCGGTGAACGTATTCCTTTAACGTACAGCTCTAATATATGATGTTGTTGACCTGGTTGGCGAGTTGGTATAGCGCTGGCCTTTTATGCCCAAGGTTGCGGGTTCGATCCCGGGCCAGGCCGATGGCATTTAAGTGTGCTTAAATGCGACAGGCTCATGTCAGTAGATTTACTGGCATGTAAAAGAACTCCTGCGGGACAAAATTCCGGCACATCCGGCGACGCTGATATAACCTCTGCAGTTGCGAGCGTCGTTAAATAAAACATAACATTTCTAACATATACGATATTTCCCGCTTCGTAAAACATTTTTATCATGTCGTAGCTCAGATGATAATCAATCAATCGCGCTGTAATTTTTATACTATAGATTAGATTAGATTAGGTTTATTTATTTAACCTGGTAGAGATAAGGCCGTCAGGCCTTCTCTGCCCCTCTACCAGGGGATTACAACTATAACATGAACAATAAGATTACAATTAATATTACATTTACAATTACAATTACAATAAAAATTAAAGTACGACAAGAATACCTGATTAATGAAAGCTAGACATTTTATCATAGAAGTTAAGAACAAAGAATATTTTTGTATTTACTAAATTACAAATTAAACCTACAATAACAAAATTCTATAGTGATGAAATTACCGGATATTGAGATATTTTGTGGTAGATTAAAAGAACTATTTACAAGAAACCATGTCTGAACGAGTCTCAATTACTGACCAAGTGCCTAGTAGGTTTGCGTTTGAATTGAATTTTATTTCGACAGTCCCTGATGCTAGCAGGTAGCGAGTTCCTATAGTCCTTTCCGGCAGCCAATCACGTTGCAGATCGGCTACATTTAAACGTGTGCGTCTTGTAATTCGCTGATGAAGACGTCATGCATTTCCTAAGGCTCGATAAATACTTAATATAATCGCCCGCCATTTTGGCTTTTTCGTTGGCGTTCGGAGAAAGCACACGAGGACGTTATTTGCCACTCAATTATTTACTGAATTACAGTTCGTTTGATTTATTATCATAGGAGCTACGACATGATAATGTTTAACGGTATGGCAAATAGATCCCTCGTCTGGTAGCTCGGCAACGAAAGAACAAAAATGGCGAACGATACTACCTAGACTTTATAGAGCCTTCACTTCCTAAGACGTAAGGAGTCACGCCGGGCATAACAGCGTCGCGACTGTAATAGCTCAATACCTAAGGAAAGCATAGACAAAATCGAAATGAAAATATTTTTTCAAAAGTGGAAAGAAAAAAAAATACTAACTTCTATGTGATCAGTTCAGAATAGACATTTACATCTTCAAAAGTTCGTAAGCTGCAAACTTTTTTACTTTTCACTTTAGATGGGGGGTTAAAGCGAGAGAATAACTAGTAAAATTATGAAAATTAATTTAATATAAGCTTACTAGAACTATGTTACACGGAGAGAAAAAAAAAAATATATATAAATATAAAATATATTTCTATAATGAGAATATTAATGTAATTGCCAGTAGAGCTTCTGTAAATCTATTTAGAGAAATTAATGATAATAATAAGAATGGGCAGATGTTAGTTTCATTATTGGCCAGTTTTTCCAAGTAATGTTTAATTTGGCTTAACAAATGTTAAATTAACAGCTGGTTTATTTTTAACGTTTTGTTAAGATGTTTTCCATCTTTCCAACATAATTTTGTTTAAAATAACTAACACTTAACTTTAACTGTCTTTAATACTATTCTAACTACTCAACAGCAGTTGGTAATGATTTTGCATATATAAGACAACTTCTTATTGGCTGATAGTATTATTTAAATTCTGTACTGTAGAGTAAGTCATGAAACATGTCTAAAATCGTAACCTGTTACAGTAGCCATGATTCATACAGTCTAGAGAGTTGATAAATGAAAGTTGCATTGACTACTATTGAATAATGATAATTATGATAAGTATGGTTATATACAACTGAGTTTTATTTTAAGACATGAAAGTGATTATTATAACTACATACCGGTACCTAAGAAATATTAGTAAATTAATACATAATGTGCATTCAAACATAACAAAACTTAATTGCTATATTAACTTTCATTTATTAGAATTATATTATAGCTAGCGATAAGATTATGTTTGCACTGGCTTTAAAACAGAAGCGAAAGAGCTGGATTCTTGTAATTTATAATCGTTTTCTTTCCGATGGAAATTTAATTTTCCAGCAGGATAATCACCCCGCGCACACCGCCATAAACGTTCAAAGAGGTTCACGGAAAAGCATGAAAAAGAGGAGGATTGACAAATATCGAGACATCTCACCTCAAAATCCAGATCAGTTCTGGGATCAAGTTCTGGCTACCTTGAAAGATTTCGCTAAGGACCAGAACTATTTCCGCGATCTGGTGGACTTAATGCCCCGAAAATGCCAGGCAGTGATAGACGCCGGTGGCATGTGGATTAAGTATTAGATCTACATGTGTATTTATTTTAATTTTCCTTTAATTTGTTTGTTTATCTTTGTTTTATTTCGGGAAGAAAATTGATCTCCCAAGAGTTTTTTTAATTCGCCTAGTGGAGCCAGAGTTGCGAAATAATTCGTTCCACTACACAAAATTAAAAAAAAATGAAGAAAGGTAACATGTATAAAAATTAGTTACGTTAATAAAAAAATGGCATTGCCGAGAATCGAACACGGGCCCCTCGAATGGTAAACCAACTCGCTACTGACTGCTCCATCGGAGAGTCGTGACATGACCAGCACGACGAGGCTTATATACCTTCTCGGCTTGAAGTCTACGGAGACAGCGCTAATATAAACGTACTCGTGTAAATATTTTAATGTTCAGTATTACTTAATGTTTCATTTGGACTGATTTACGGAAGCTTGGTGAAACCGGCCCTTACTCTAAACATTCCTCAAAGAGAAACATAACATGTTATTTTCACAACTTTTGTCTGAACAGCTGTGGTGTTATCCGCCATGTTTAACTGCTTGTTAAATGAGTTAACAAATGAGTCACTGAGTCGCTTGAGAAACTTCTTGCCCCAGCAACTAAAACTTACCCTAGTACAAACCCTAGTAATGCCGCACTTCGATTATTGTGACGTTTTGTTAAGTGACCTAAGTTCTGAACTGTCAGTCAAGATACAGCGAGCTCAGAATATGTGCGTCAGATACGTGTGCAACATCCGATGATATGATCACATATCACCGTCCTTCGCAAGTCTCTCGTGGCTCCGACTTAAAGAACGTAGAACTTTACACACTTTGTCTTTACTCTTTCGAATTCTGCACACTTCAACACCAAATTACCTTTCTTCTCGTTTCTCTTATCTATACTCTAACCACGACGTAAATACCAAATCACTTATCTGTGGCACGCTAAGTATACCTCTTCATAGAACATCTTGTTATTCATCATCTTTTACAATATCCACCTCGCGTCAATGGAATTCCTTGTCACAAAGTATTAGGGGCTGCAAGACAACAAACACCTTTAAGAACAGCTTAAAAGATAACCTTATTAGCATTTCACTTCAATCATACTGATTTAAAATATCACTGACTATATTGTTACTTTTTTCTTTAGACATCATCCTGATTGTACTGTATTTTCAAAATTGTCTCATAATAATCTCTTTCTATTATCTAATATTATTTGAAATATATTAACATTCTATGTATTTTAGTTTAATTCTGCTACACAGTTTATTTCAGTGTTTAATTAATAGTTCATAGTATTTTGTTGTTTAATTTGTAAATAACTCTTGTATACATGTAACTCTCATCTAAATCAAATTGTTGAATTCTTTGTAAGTTCATGCATATGTATAGACCCTATACACTTTTTGCTGGTTGAGTGGAAGAGAAGGCCTTACGGCCTTAACTCTGCCAGCTAAAATAAATCATTATTATTATTATTATTATTATTATTATTATTATTATTATTATTAATAACGGCCTGAAATCCTACATTTAAAGTTAACAAACGGTTAAGAATCTGTTAAGCCAAACTGGTATTGAACAAATGGAAAAACTGTATTTAACAGACTGTTGAAGGTTTAACAGTAATTAAGTGTTCTAACAATACTTGGACAAACCAGTCATATGTGTAATAAATATTAATCAGTAGTTAATTTGTTAAGTAAGAATTTATATAATTTTAACCTAAATGAAGTTATTGTCCAACAACCCCTTACATCACTCGGTAATGGCTTATGAGCGAACATGTCAACGGACCAGTTATTACTACTGATTCAAGAAATGAATTGTTCATGCTCTCTTTTCTTTGAACGAGATGACAGTACGGAAATTTCGCAAAATCTTGCTAGCGTAGCACAGACAACTTGTACAGCCGCCATGACAGCCATCGAACCTTCCAGTTTGTTCCTATTTCGCTGCAGCGTGACGTCATTGTTGTCGACCGGTCCGGTGAGATTCGGAATACGCTGTCTGATTGGCTCTTTCATCAATGACGTGAACATAGTGTTAACCAGAGTGCTGCATTGGAGTTAAATCGCTCGCTTGAACTCGGTCGAGTGTCGCACGCTCGAGCGAGATAAGATCGGTCGTGATACGCTCGTAATAAATAGAAGCACAGTACAAGGTCATCTCACCGACATGACTTATCTTGTATGGAAGGCGACAGATAAGATACACATATGTTTTGCTCACACGGTAAAAATAAGGCTTTATTTTCTGCGTTTATGACAAACGTTTAATGGAACAGTCAATGGAACGTACCAAAACAGGAACATGAAGTTATAAATAAAATAGTATGAAAAACTTCGCTATACAGTTATTATTGGTAATTAAAAATTATTCAATATTTGATTTACCACATATATAATATGATAGGTCCATACATAGTGTTCCGCCTATATACTGCGACAATGTAGAAACGTTTTACAAAATATTATTGATATAGCAGTAGATTAATAACAATATTAGTACAGAGATAACGTCACAGAAAATATAATAAAACGAATAATCATGCTGCATAACTGTTACAGACGCAAAGATTGATACACTAATTATTAGAGATTATTATTATTATTATTATTATTATTATTATTATTATTATTATTATTATTATTATTATTATTATTACTATAAACTTGATACAGTTCTTGCATTATCGTGATTGTGTTCTCCGTTTAAAATAATTACATTTACATCCAATAACATCTATCAAAACAAAATCACTCCTGTGGGGGGGGGGGGAAACATTTACCTACAACATTTATATTACATTTTAAAGCAAGTTTTGTAGTTGTACTATGGAGAGGTTAGTTAAACACTACAAAGTTTTGAAATGATAAACATCTATGATGTTACTACACAGTTCATCACTGTAACAAGAACGAATGTCTAACGCTCGGCTTATACCGTTCGAGGATTTATCGCTCGAGACAATTTTACCCATCATGCATGTGCGCTACGTATCGGATTTTGCTATGAAGTACTTAGCGCTCGAGCGAAAACGTCCGATGCAGACCTCTGGTGTTAACCGTTTGGCGTACCCGTTGGATGCGAAAACTCCCTATTATCGTGCTTTGAAGACAGAGGTTAAAATTTTAATTCAGAGAGCAGATATTTCTGCAGGATATCTCATGGGATCGTGGTGGTCTAGAAGACATGAGAGCTAGCCTGTACGGTGGAAAAGCTGCAGTTAGGAGAAGTTTAATAACGAGGGAATCCTTGAAATACAAAATACAGAAATTCAATGTTTCCGATTAGCTTACTATAACCGTTATTTTGTGTTATTTCAGAGTGTCAGCCCCGGCCTGGTGAAGACGGACATGCCCCCTAAACAGTGCTTTGAAACCTTGCCTTTTCTGAACCCAGAGGATGTCTCTAATAGCGTGCTGTATGTCTTGGGGGCACCACCCCACGTTCAGGTATGTTTTAACATTCAAATTCTTCACTTACTATTGCTGCCGGAACGAGTTGATTATTTGATCATCATTATCAAAACGAGATTCAGTGTTTGTCGTCGTTGTTGGTATGGGAAGGGGTGGAAAACAGAAAATGAAATATAAAAATGAGGAGCATACATGGAAAACGGTATAAGAGCCTCCGAGGTCAAATTTTGTTTTTGTCAAGGAATGTGATATACTACTGGGTTCAAAAAGTTCACGGAATTTTACTACTACGTTCGTATTGATATATAACAAGGGATATTATACATTTGTTTTGTTGGTAACATTCATGATGTCATTTCCTTAAAGTTTGTTGATAATGGCGATTGTTGGTTTTGAGTTGTAGGCAATTGTTTATCATAGTGTTTTGTTTGTTCGTCGCATTTTGTAATTATGTCCACAGAGCAACGTACAAACATCAAGTTCTGTGTTTTGTTACACAAAACTCCTGCAGAGACATTAAGATTGTTGGAAGAAGCATATGGCGAAGTAGCAATGAAAAAAACTCAAGTGCATGCCTGGCATAAACGCTTTTCTGGTGGCCGCAATAGCATCAAAGATGACGTACGCAGCGGCCGACCAACAACTGCAACAAATGAAGCAATCGCTCAGCGTGTGCGTAATGTTGTGAGGGACGACCGACGTAAAACCATAAAAGAGATAGCAGCAGAGGTCGGAATATCAGTCGGAAGTGTACACAATGTTCTTCACAAGCATCACAACAGGCATTACGTGTCTCAGAAGTTAGTTCCGAAAATGTTGTCGGCAGAACAGAAAGAAACAAGAATGACTCTTGCTGGGGACATGATCAGTATGGCTGATGAAGATGGTGATTTCTTAAACAAAATTATTGCTGGTGATGAAACTTGGTGCTACTTGTACGACCCAGTCCCTAAACGACAGTCATCTGAGTGGAAATCGAAAACATCTCCTCGGAAGCAAACATTTCCTAGGGACACTTCCAAAGGCAAAGTTATGTTGGAAGTTTTCTTCGACTCTCAGGGTCTCATGCACCATGAGTTCATTCCAGAAGGTCGTACTGTAACGAAAGAATTGTACGTAGAACTCCTCCGTCGCCTCCGGGACGCAGTGAGAAGGAAACGTCCAGAAAAGTGGGTAGAAAACAACTGGTTCCTTATGCATGACAATGCACCTGCTCATCGCGCAATTATTGTAAAGAATTTTCTTGCCAGGCACAACATAACTGCTTTGGATCACCCACCATACTCTCCTGATCTCTCACCACCTGATTACTTTCTGTTTCCCCGTCTGAAAAGTCATCTGAAAGGACGGAGATTCGATGCTGAAGAGGTTATCGCAAACGCGACGAGAGCACTAAGACGGGTTTTACAAAATGGCTTCCAGGCCTGCTTCCAGGAACTCTACACGCGTTGGCAAACGTGTGTTGTTGCGGAAGGCAACTATTTTGAAGGGAATGCTGTAGAATAGTGTTTAAGGTACGTTGTTTCTATGATACTAGCAAATTCCGGGAACTTTTGAACCTAGTATGTATGTAGCAGCGCCAATGTCATAGTAATAGTCAAACGAGTGCATTCTAGATGGCACTCGATATAAGTCCCGTAGTATAGTCCTGATGAACGATATAAGTGGGTCATTTGCAAAAATTGTAAACAAAGTATATTCTATTATCCATGTGCTAAAAAGGATAAATGTTCATCTCCCCTCTTGCTTAAAAAAGTCCCTTGTGCAGACACTTGCATTTCCCTATTTTGACTATGCGGACATTTTACTGACTGACCTCTCCAGCGACAACAAAATGAAACTTCAACGTGCTCATAATTTGTGTGTACGTTTTGTAAGCAATGTTCGTAAATATGATCATATTACCCCATCCCTGGAAGCAATAGGTTGGCTTAAACTAGATAAGAAAAGAAATTTACATTCACTTCTCTTTCTCTTCGAAATCTTGAACTCTTCTATTCCTTCGTACCTGTCGTCTCGCTTCACTTACCTTTCTTCCCACCATAATCTGAACACACGCTCTCGTCATGAAACAATACTAACAATATCATCCCATCGCACCTCCTCATACTCATCCTCTTTCACAATAGCCCTGCCAAGACTCTGGAATTCGTTACCTGCTAGCATCAGGGACTGTAGAAATAAAATTGAATTCAAACGAAAACTTACTAGGCTCTTGGTCAGTAATTGATTACTTGTAAATAGTTTCTTTAATCTATCACAAAATATTTAAATATTCAGTAATTTCATCAGTATACAATTTTGTTATTCTAGATTTAATTTGTAATTCAGTAAATATAAAATATTCTTTGTTTCTCTATGATAAATTATCTAGCTTTAATTATTCAGGTAATCTTTTCGTACTTTGATTTTGTAATTGTAAATTTAATACTAATTGTAATATTATTTGAAATTGTAATTTAAATTTAATACTAACTTAATTGTAATTTTATTGTTGATATTGTAGTTGGAATCTCCTGGTAGAGGGGCAGAGAAGGCCTGACGGCCTTATCTCTACCAGGTTAAATAAATAAATACTAAAAAAAATACTACTAAAATACAATTGGACGATTGAGAACGTCAACATTAAAGTACTATTTAGTGCATATTCTGCATGTATTAATGTAGTACAGGGACCGTCAAGTGACTACACTCTCGGGCGTACGTACAAACCCTCAAGCCCTGACGTACGGCTGCGGGCAAGGGTAGCTGCTTCCACAGTGGCGGAGCTAAGAACTTGTATGTGAACCAGATTTCTGATAAGAATGTAAATTAATTTCAGCTTTTAATTGAAGCACGCTTTCACTGTTAATTGCACTATACTGAAAAACAGTACTCTATACAATTTTGTACAGTTAACTATATACGAAACAAATTTTTGCATGTTTGCACAATAATGAAACAAAACAAAATATACACTTTTATACAGATTAATATACTGTTTGTCTTCTTCTCATTTCTATACAATTCAATTAACAAAATAAAACAACAGTACAAACGTTGTTATTCAAATACAATTCTCTAATAATAGTACTTTTTCTTAAACATCAGAGATCCGCTGCGATTTTTGCAGTTTTCTGTTAGTAAGCAGCTATTTAATTCTCGGAGCTATTGTTTTAGTACCAGCCAATCGCAAACATGCTTTCAATTGTTCATCACTTAGTTGTTTCTGTGACGTGACTGTAAACTTCATTAAACAAAACAGTGTTTCGCATACGTAGGTTGTCCCGAACATTTACAACGTTCTTGCAGCAAGATTGTACTGTTTAGGAAACCTTTCTCGTGGAAAACAAGTATAGAAATGGTTAATACTTTTTGTTTTGATACTTATCCTTTAGCTCAATATCGCTTTGTAAATCAAGTATTTCTAATTGTAGTTCAGCAGGAATATCCAGGACACTCACTGAAAAAGATATTGCAAATATCTTAAATTGTTGTTCAAGATCTCCAATATCCTCAAATCTACGTTCGAAACTTCGCACAATTGTTGCATTATTCTTATATATTCTTTCATGTCCAAGGCTTCTAACAGGTTTCCCATGTACATCCATAAATAAGGCAGTTTCATTTCTAAGTGCGAGAAAACGTTCCAGAATTTTTCGACTTCACCACCTTACCTCGGTATGGTAGAGTAAATCCCCATACTGTTAATACCATCAAGCAGTGCCCTGAAGTCCCTGTGATTGAGTCCTTTAGACCTTATGAAATTAATTGTTCGCATAACAACATCCATTACATTGCTAAGGTTCATGTTTTTAGCACATAAATACTCCTGGTGCAAAATGCAGTGCACCGGTGCCCCCAAGCGACCTCGATAGGTTCCACCACTGATAGACTGCAGTGTACAAGTGTACTGCCCGCAGTGGAAGCCGTAAGTAGGCCTGTACGCCCTCTCGCGATCTTGACTCGACTTGGCGGAGCCTGGTGTAGTGCAATGTCTGTGCCATAGTAATCCGCCACTGTACACTCACCTTGCTTTACAGCACTATTTTGAATGATGTAACAGACATGACATGGAGTAACAGAGCTGACAGGTAACAGACAAGCATGTGCGAACCTAAAATGTTTTTGCTTAAAAGTCTTCAAAATAGCAACTTGAATACTGCACACGTGTACTATTAGGCCTATGTCCTCTTGATCTTGTCTTTATATGTTGTTATTTGTGGAAAACACAACACAAACAGATCTGACAGAGTAAAAATGCACGCTTAGACTAAAACACAAAGCAAGAGTTTGACACACAAACTTGCCAAATCAAAATGAGTGAACATAGCAGTTCAATCAAAACGGGTCTTTGTGCATCATCTTGGCTTGTGCTGACATCTGTGGGATTTCTTTTTGAACTGTGTATCCATAGGAACAGAATGGTGTAACAGACCTGACTGACTTACTGGATTAGAGTAATTATGTAATCATATTTAAGGAAATATAAACTCAGACATAAATGAAGTTTTGATAATATCAAATGTTTCTTCAATTTTTTTTTCTTAATTACATTATTAAACAAACCTTTATCTGGACATAATCATGCTCCATTTTAAAAACTTAAGTAATATGGACACTGCATTTTAGCTGTTACTATGAGAATTTTATTTTATTCTCGTGAAATATTTCACATGAAGGAAATAATTCTTGTGACGGTTACTACATTAGTATTGCAGCTACTCACTGTTAGGAATTTATAACTCTATCGTTATAATTGCAATAATGGGAAGGGTAAGAATTGATGGACATCATTTGTTATACAAATTCTGCAAATGACCCAGGTGCCACCTAGTGTATGTTCTGTGTAGGGTTACTCGCTGTGTTGATCTGCAGTGAATGTAGCGGTTTTGTAGCATTTATCATGGATAATAACAAGCCACTAACTATAAAAGTGTCTAAGGCAAAGAAGTGTGTAGAAAACAGGAAACTACGGCAGCAAGGGAAGCCACACGCAACTTCTAAGGGAGAGGGTTTGTGAAGCCATGGTTCCTGATGAGATGCAGGACACTGTAAGATCGGTAAGAATTAAAAAACCATTCAAAGTGATTTCAATGAAATCTGAAGACTTCTTGGATGTGGCTTCAGAAGCTGATAGGGCTCTAAATACGTTAACATTGCGAATTAGTCGAGTATCATGTCTTCGAGTTGCTTGTGATCATCCAACATTGGTCCTTACCAGGAATAACTTGAGTGATTCTGAAGACATGTCAAGTTCTAAGAAGAGGACGAACACTGCAGTCTATTACAAATCTGGAGAAGTTTACTATGCTGACTCCTAAGAAATTAAATTGGAAAATTTTGTCTTAATTAATGTTTTTAGGTATTGTTAGAAGTATTGATTTGTGGTTTTTTTTTCTTTTTCATTTTTAATCTAGATTAGAATGGCAAGTTTCTTGTTTATGTTAGTTAATTAGTTAGGATACAATTAATTATGATACTTAATCACTCATTTAAAGTTTGTGTGACTGCAGCCTGTGTATATTTTTGTGTGGCTTTACTTTGTTTATAGTGTTTTTCTCTCTCTCTTTATTTCTTGTGTAGCTTTACTTTGTATATTATAGTGTATTTTTTCTGTTTATTTATATTATTGTATTTGTATTCCTGGTGTTGTGGAAGAGAAGGCCTGATGGCCTTAACTACACCAGAATAAATAAATAAATAAATACATAAATAGACAGACAGATAAATAGATAAATAGATAGATAAATAAATAAGTAAATAATTAAATAAATAAATACATAAATAAATAGACAGACAGACAGATAAATAGACAGATAAATAGATAAATAGATAGATAAATAAATAAATAAGTAAATAAATACATAAAAAATAGACAGACAGACAGATAAATAGATAAATACTTGGATAAATAAATAAATAAGTAAATAAATAAATAAATACATAAATAAATAGACAGACAGATAAATAGATAGATAAATAAATAAGTAAATAAGTAAATAAATAAATACATAAATAAATAGACAGACAGACAGATAAATAGATAAATAGATAGATAAATAAATAAATAAATACATAAATACATAAATAAATAGACAGACAGACAGACAGACAAATAAATAGATAAATACTTGGATAAATAATTAAATAAATAAATAAGTAAATAAGTAAGTAAACAACTAAGTAAATAAATAAATAGACAGACAGATAGATAAATAGACAGATAAATAGATAAATAGATAAATAAATAAATAAATAACTCTTTAAAGGCAGACCTTCTGGCAATGCTAGATTTCATGGACACTAAGTACCATGGTTTTTATAAAAACCTCTGCCAGTAAGAAAAACAAAGAGTTTCTCATGCTTACAAATCAAATTGTTAGTGTTGTATCTTTTAATATTCACAAATCACTAGACTGTTTGTACCGTTTGCAAGGAAATTACACATGGCACTTATATCGTTGTCGGACTTTGATAATGTGGGAGCCAGTTACACTACATAATATTGTCAGTAATGGGTTGTTTCACAATTAAATATGTTTGCAGGGAAATTAAATGGATGTTAAGACACTTAATGTTGAAAACAATAAATAATAAGTATACAGTTTATTGTTTTCCCACACTTTGTCATTTTGGCACATATACCGTTTTCCTTGTCCAGTCCACAAATATGAGCAGGCCTAAAACCTCTTTAGAATTCGTTCAGCAGTGAAGAATGTGAAAGGTAATTCAAATATAAAACTCTAGCTGCACAATGTGGCAACGCCGAGGAGTAATTACTCGTACACACTTCAAAAACGTTACAAGAATGTACCGCGTTTGGCTATCGACTTTGTCTCTGGGGTCAGAGGTAGAAGTATAGAGAATTGCATACAAACATTTTCCTTCCGGTTTACTCTTTATGGTACTGTCATTGCAAGTTATCTTGAACCTTACATCCCCTAAGTCTGTCTTTGGAACTGCTCGGTACGGCGTGTACTCATCAACGTAACGGCACGGCAAGGATGCCCCTCCCTCGGGTAACGTGACTCTTTTCAGAAAACGTTGGCTCTTTTACCTTACGGCCCTCTACTGTAAAAGAACTTGGTTCAATACAGACATCATCTTCTCTCGATACTCCGGTTTTGAGAGGAGAACATAGTTTCGTAGCAAGCTTTAATTAACCTGTAATGGGTAAGTATTTAAATATAATCGTGTGTACACTCCTCTCTCATCCGGGCTGGGGACCGGCAATGGAGGAGTTACTACAGCTACTTCTATACATTATATAGGCCTGCATGACTTACACCTTCAGCTAATATGTACATATTCTTATAGCAATATTTTACAGGCTTATTATTTGAATTTACATTAATTTACAATTATACACAATTCATATCCCTATCATTGCTGCCATCATCGCTTGTTCCAAAATTAATTATTTCGTCAATGGCATCATCCATTCGGAATTATCTTCTTAATCGTAGACTATGTACTACTTTCTGAACACGATAGAATTCTTCGATTGTATCCCGAATAACGTGTTGATCGAAGTCGTCCACTTCAACTTTACACAAGTCCTAATTCTGGAATGAAATAATATGTTTAGTAGAACTATAAGAAAACAATAACTTACAATAGTAATTCATTATGTCGTTCACAGTACACACACTATTGTACATAACTATTATAGCAATAATTTCTAAACATTACATAACTATTCTTTCCCGCAGTAGTGAGAGGTTCATTCGGTTGTAATTCAATATTATTCTTAATTCTCTTCACGGAACTAATACTTTTGCCAGAGTATTTAGCCGCTCTCTCATATTCCTTATCAAGAGGTTCCAGCAAATATTTTTTAATTTTTCCTCCTCGCAGCGCTTAATTGTATTATATTTGCGATAATTTCTCTTTCTCGGCTATGGATAACAGCGTTACTTTTTCTCCGCGGTGGTGTGATTTCACCATAATTACTACCCTGTGGTTGCTGCTCCATGGTAACACTACTGGTACGCAGTGAAGGAAATAGTTCTATGTTTCTTGACAAGAGATTATGCTGCGGAGCATGCGCAAACAACTCAGTTGGCTCCACCCCGCGTTACGCGTTTCCTTCCCTCTGCCCCTCTGTCCCCGCTCAGAAGGTTCAAGATAACTTGCATTAACTATAAAACGACTAGAGGAAATGAGAAAGCTTTTTGAAAGCCATAACGAGTTTTATTTGATATATTTCCTGAAGTGTGTGAAATATTATAATACCGTGTGTTTATCTGGATATAGACTATCGGTCTTACTAATAAAAACTCTATATACAGACGTTTAACTGTCTTATACTTATACAATGAGTAGCTCGTTTATAAGTCGTGTGTAAATTCCTTACTAATAATCACTACATACGTCGTATAACAGTATAACTGTTACACAGCTACGTCATAATTTCGCCATTACTTCGTTACGAAAGGTAATAGAATAACTGAGGTTCTCTATTGCATCCGGTAGAGCGCCAAAGTGTGGCGTGTTAAATATCGATAGTACAACTGGCTCTAATCGATTACCACACCCCATTTTGGTCAAAGAGTACAAGCTACAGCAATATTATTCTAATTATTCTATGCTCTTTGGTTTGTTCTTCTGTGGTTATAAGGTAACCATAATCATAAAATGACAGTCGATACGAACAGCTGTTAGAGGGGCGGCCATTTTTTCGCTATATACAACGCTTAAACAAGGGGTTTCGTGTATAGACTATAACTACTGCAAAGCAATTCCCATTGTATAGTTACAGCCTGTTTATATGTCCATAGCTTATTCACGGTTTATTAGTAACGTTTTCTGTCTCAACTCTGCATAATTCTCGTATAAAAACTATATACGGTTTTTGAGAGAGAGATGGAACGGAGAAAAATTCTCTCCGGCGCCGGGATTTGAACCCGGGTTTTCAGCTCTCCGTGCTGATGCTTTAACCACTAAGCCATGCCGGATACAATCCCGACACCGTTGAGAATCGTCTCAGATTAAGCTCCATCTCTTGGGTTCCCTCTGGTGGCCGCCCTCTGCACTACGTCATAGATGTCTATGCACGCAGGACCGAAGTCCATACATGTGTAGAGGTGCACTCAGATGAGTGACTGGTTGGCCGGGGTCCGACGGTATGGGCGCCGTCTTTAAATCACAAAGTGATTTTTTACGCATATCATATTTATTTTGATGTACCGAAGTACATATGATGTTTCCATGCAGATAATCTGAGACGATTCTCAACGGTGTCGGGATTGTATCCGGCGTGGCTTAGTGGTTAAAGCATCAGCACGGAGAGCTGAAAACCCGGGTTCAAATCCCGGCGCCGGAGAGAATTTTTCTCCGTTCCATCTCTCTCTCATCATCTGAGAAAGCAGAATATCTGCATGGAAACATCATATGTACTTCGGTACATCAAAATAAATATATACGGTTTATTAGTAAGACTGTATATAATAGATTTAATATTGCAGTAATAAACCTTGTGTGTATAAAACAGTGAAGAAATAACTTAATCAGCGGATTATGTTCATAAATTAGCAGGCTTTGACTATTTGTAAAACGAGAAAACATAATATCGTTGCTATGTCAAAGCCTGATCACAGTAACTGATGTTCTCTTGTTTTACAAATAGTCAAAGCCTGTTTATTTCTAAACACAGACCGCTGATTAGGTTTTATTTCTTCAATGAAGTCATTTTGAGTAAAAGTAGACATTTGTTTTTCCTTCTTAATGTCGCTATCGACTTTAGATAGGATATTCATATTATAATGTTGGTATTATTGATTTAATCATAAACCCATTCTAACAATGCATTTCTTATTCTTGTTCCAGATACATGAACTCATAATCCTGCCTGTTGGAGCGCCATAATTTTGCATTGCAATAAATTATTTGAAGTTTCCTATCTTGACTCAGAATCAATGTTTTAATGTAGTTTTAAATGCAATGATGTAAATAAAAATATACCTAATGTTATCGGATTTATTAATTTCTTTTCCAGTAGTACACGACAATTCGGGTCTTTAAGAGAAGGGGATACCAAAGAAGATCTGTCTGAAAATAATATAAACAATGTCGTATAGACAAGTATTTAATTTCTCATGATATCAGTTACATTTCTTTCTACGTTACACAACACATTCTTGCATTACACGCAGTGTTGCCAATTCAACGGTTTTCCCGCTAAATCTAGCTTTTTTGGATAATCGTCTCGCGAGTAAAATTATACACTCAGGGACAAAAAAAAAACGGACACTTCTATATTTGCTTGTATTTTGTTGCCAATTATTTCAAAATGAAACAAAACCCATTTAAACAAAATAATGTTTCATTTAGCACCTTATACGACAACATTTGAAAAAAAATCTCTGATGAGAAAATTTACAAAAAATTACAAAGGGCGTATAACTATGGCATCGTTTGGTCTAACTGTTTTTTTTTTTCATTTTATGGTGCCTTAAACATTAAAAACTCTTTTTAGTAACGGGTATTACCCCCTCTGGCTTGAATAATTGCATCCATACGTCTTGGCATGCTCTCAATTTGGTTAGCAATGTCTTCTTGAGGAATAAGTTCCCATTCTTCGCCAAGTGCTCGCCTCAACTCTTGTAACGATTCTGGTCTCGGTCGTCTATTCTTAACACGCCGTCCCAGCATGGCCCACACGTGTTCAATTGGGTTCATGTCTGGATTCCTTGCTGGCCATGGAAGAACATGGATTCCCACTTCTTGGAGATAATCTCCGACCGCATGGGCAATATGCGGTCGTGCATTATCATGCATTAAAACAAAATTATCGCCTACAAATTGGCCAAATGGCACAATATGATCAGCCAAACATTCATTTATATACCTATCAGCTGTTAGTCTTCCATTTTCAACAAAAACCAACTCTGTACAAGCATCCGTACACACTCCTGCCCAAACCATCACTCCACCACCTCCATACGGCACATTTTCGGAAATGTAACACTGTGAAAATCGTTCTCCCCTCCTTCTCCAAACTCTTTCACGTCCATCAGGTGAGCACAGATTGAAACGGGACTCATCGGTGAACAGAACACAGCTCCACTGTCCATTTCTCCAATCCCTGTGATCATTTGCAAAACGCAGTCGTTCAACTCGATGCATCCTGAGAAGTCTGGGACCAGTTGCAGGTCTACTTGATATCAGTCCACTTGCTTTCAACCTCCTCCTAACTGTTTTGGCCGAAATTGGGCGTCCATGCATATTAACAAATTGCTGGGCTACACTAGTAGCTGGCAAGTTGCGCTCCCTAAGAACTCTCAACACCATATACCTGTCTTCATTTGGATTTGTAGCTCTTGGACGACCCGAACCTGGTCTTCTGGTATATTCTAGGGTCTCTCTATACCGTTTTATGGCATTATGGGTTGTGCTTCTAGCCATATTCATAACATTTGCAATGTAACGTACACTGCGTCCATCATCGTAGAGGGCTACAGCTCGAGCCACATCTTCAGGTCGCATCTTGTTTTAAGACAAATGTTACAACCCCACTTAAACTCAGAAAATGTAAAAATAAAGAAATAACGAATGATAACGATAATGAAGCACAAAATGGTTGAGACAAAATTGTTATAGCTGAGACTCCGAAAGCAAAATTGGAATATTTGGTTGTAATGGCTTGTTTATAAAACAAAAAACAATCAACAATGTATACACGTCTCCATAACAACAGATGGCTACCATAATATTATATGAGAAGATAATGTTTTGCAAAATACCAGCAAATATTAAAGTGTCCGGGTTTTTTTTTTCCCTGAGTGTATTATCCCGCTTAGCGGGAATACTAACGGTTTTTAATATTTAAAGTTTCTGAAATGAAATTCATATTAGCAATATAAACGGCTTTCATAATTACATTTAATTCGTTCAGTGTGTGTTCTGTGAAATAAAGGATGTGTTAATGTAGTGATAATTCCATATTATATAATATGTTACCGTTAAAACCCGAAATCCGTCAAAACCAGTTTCATCTAGTAAAAACTAGTTTAAGCAAATAAAGATAGAAAGTGAGTTTTCGTATGATCTAGAATCAGTGTCAGGTTAGGTTTGGTTTGTTTAGGTTTTTGTTTGGTAAAAAGCTTAAAAACATAAACAAACCAAACCTGACCTGTCATTGATTCTAGATCTTACGAAAATTCGCTTTCTATCTACTTATCTATATTTTAAAACTACTTTTTTACTAGTTAAAACTGGTTTTGTCGAATTTTGGGTTTTAACGGTAACATATATCGTGCAATAAGAATTTAAATATGTTCTGTCTGTGTTAAAAGTGTTCAAAATTGCTTTATAGCGCCACATTGGCAATGATTAAAGTGTGCAATATTCGTTATATTGGCTGGTGGATGCTCTGTCTAAACCGTTATTATTATTATTATTATTATTATTATTATTATTATTATTATTATTATTATTATTATTATTGAATAATAAGTATACATTAAAATCTAGAGATATTTGTTAGAAAATCGCGGGTTTTCGAAAGCCATCTAGCGGGATTATACGAACAACTGTTGGCAACACTGATTACACGTGCTTCATTTGAGAGATACGATACACACATCCGAAAACTTGCACAGACTCACAAATAGATATGAAACAGAAGTTCATAATCAGAGGAGAAAGCTGCATGAAATACAGTTGCTCATTTTAAAAATCGAGCACAACAAAATAAGAGAAATTATTTATTTATACAGGCTGTTTAAAAAGTAATGCACAATTGCAATTAAAATTTGAAAGAAGGGATTTTGGACAGAAACTTCAAACATTCCAAACCTTAAATTTACAAAGGAATATTTTTATAGAAACAAAATGTTTTTGCGACTATTGGTGTGCAAGTTATGAAGTCACCGAGAACATTTTATTTTTAATTTATTGGGGTATTTTACGACGCTGTATCAACATCCAGGTGACCGAGAACATTTTTAAATGTACGTTTTTTGTAATAAATTCTGAAAGAGAATAGTTTTAGGACCGATTGTATGAACCATTTAATCTTAGATCAGAGGTTAAATTGATCCTCGTTCTAGCTGAACTTGGAATTTTGTGTTGTATAAAGTATAATCTGAGATTAATTTGTCTTTAACTCAAGTCAACTTTGACTGAAGAAACTTCTCCGATTAAGATAGTTGATCCAAGTTCAGTTATTCCTTTTCTGTTTGAAATATAGGAGTGGCAGATTGCGCAAATAGAATAACCATTATTATTAATATTAATAGATATGGTAGGTACATTTATATATATATATATATATATATATATATATATATATATATATATATATATATTAATTTCTTGCCTTTATACACAAACATTCTTATATTTTACAAGGCTTTATCGTGTTCAGCAATATAAAATAACATAATCTATAATTATATTACTTTATAACAACCATTAATTATCATAGATATGATAGGTACATTCATAAATTTTCAATTAACTGTATTACTAAACGAAAATGGTCGTTTTATAAAGCTTTATTATGTTTAGCAGTATCAAACACCATAACATGATAACAATTCGGAGAACGGTCAACCTTCTTCTAATTGTCGGCCATTATTTACAATGCAAAAAAAAAAAAGTGTCTCCAACACAGTGTACGGAAAGTCGCCAAAATGTAGTTGGAAAGTCGCTAGATTTCTCATTATCAATAAAGAAACATTAAATTTTGTCACTATGAGGTGCTAAAAAGGTCGCTAAAGCCCTACTTAAAAATATAAAAGTTAAAAGAAATTGTCGTTCAAAACAAGTTAAAGTCGCTAAATTGGCGACACTGAACAAACCTGTACAACATGGCCCGCGCATGACATACTTCACCTTTTATGCGATGTTGCCAAATCCTTTTCACGTGAACATAGATTGCATTTGAACCAAGGTAATTTGATCGCGGAAATTTTTATACAATAGAAGAAGTGTCTGAACACGGTTCACTTTCCGATCTTCGACCAAAGTTGATCTTTAGTCAGGGAGTTTTATACAATTGGGCCTTGTGTATGCGGATGACGTGAATATGATAGGAGAAAATCCACAAACGATTAGGGAAAACACGGGAATTTTACTGGAAGCAAGTAAAGAGATAGGTTTGGAAGTAAATCCCGAAAAGTCAAAGTATATGATTATGTCTCGTGACGAGAATGTTGTACGAAATGGAAATATAAAAATTGGAAATTTATCTTTTGAAGAGGTGGAGAAGTTCAAATACCTGGGAGCAACAGTAACAAATATGAATGATACTCGGGAGGAAATTAAAAGCAGAATAAATATGGGAAATGCCCATTATTATTCGGTTGAGAAGCTTTTGTCATCCAGTCTGCTGTCAAAAAATCTGAAAGTTAGAATTTATAAAACAGTTATATTACCGGTTGTTCTGTATGGCTCTGAAACTTGGACTCTCACTTTGAGAGAGGAACAGAGATTGAGAGATTTTGAGAATAAGGTTCTTAGGAAAATATTTGGGGCTAAGAGGTATGAAATTACAGGAGAATGGAGAAAGTTACACAACGCAGAGCTGCACGCATTGCATTCTTCACCTGATATAATTAGGAACATTAAATCCAGACGTTTGAGATGGGGAGGGCATGTAGCACGTATGGGCGAATCCAGAAATGCATATAGAGTGTTAGTTGGGAGGCCAGAGGGGAAAAGACCTTTGGGGAGGCCGAGAAATAGATGGGAAGATAATATTAAAATGGATTTGAGGGAGGTGGGATATGATGGTAGAGACTGGATTAATCTTGCCCAGGATAGGGACCAATGGCGGGCTTATGTGAGGGTGGCAATGAATCTCCGGGTTCCTTAAAAGCCAGTAAGTAAGGAAAAGAGTCTGTGATGAGGCGATAATAGCGTTCCTGGTGGTGAGCAACTATATATGTTTGCATATTTAGTAAGTATTGAGCTTCGTGACTGTATGTATTAGACTGTGGTAGTACAGAAAAACAGGATACCACATTTATTTCGTAGGAAAATGCTGCCAACTCTCAAATGAGATATGTATTCCTTTCCTATACTCAAGCTCTTTACTGGGGAGTCATTAGTTTGTGAGAATTCAGAATTTAGAAAACGCCATGTTTCCTAAAATATTTCCTTCATGTTAAGGTGTTCATAACGAGGCATTTAACTTCAACAGCCAATAGGTAGGTGTTTGAAATAATTCTATAGTTATCAGTCTTCAATTGTAGTTTAGTTAAATTCGATATCTTTCTCCATAACTATCGGTGCTTTATATTTTAAATTCCAACTCGTGGTCTGACAAAACGAGATACCACACGGTTGGCCAAAATTGGATAGTGTCCTGTTATTATGAAAATTCCCCAAGCTCGGTATAACGTAGGACCAACATATATATATATATATATATATATATATATATATATGTATATATATGTATATATATGTATATATATATATAATTTGAACTGGTAATGGAAATTACGGGAAAACGGCTGAACGGATTTTAATAAATGGCCCCTCATTTTGAAGCTTGGAACCCAACGTTTTTCAGAAATATAGTAGTTTTCAGTGAAATGTCAATTTTCCTACATAATTTTCCTATTTTCCAAAATCCATCTGTCGTCAGTTTTGAGAACTAGCTAATTGCATTCAGGAGAAGCGAAGCGAGCATCAAGTCGGCCGTGTTGCATTTCAGAATAAAACAAAACACACACTACAGTAAACAATATTACACGAAGGCCATGATCTGCAAGAATGCTGACATATTTAGAGCTCAAATTAAATTGGTTATTAAACACTTAACTTACATAAATAACTTACAGGTTCGATTCTGTAGTGTGTAATTTTTTGGGTACAGCTGTGTATTGAATATTAAAAACTACAAATCTTGAGGTGGTTTGATGACATTATTACAATTAGAAATGAAATATTATTGTAGTTAATGCCGTGATGTGACTATTTTTCATTAATTATACATATTAATGCTATATTGATGATATGAAAGTGAAACGTTTTGGGGTTATATAGGAAGTTGATATAGAGAATAAATTAAATTAGATTTTGATTTCTATATTTTACTGAGTGGCGGCTACATAGTATATGTTACTGAAAGCTATAAAACTTACGTAAGATAATATTATTAAAAATCAAATGTTTTTATAGTTATTAATCAAGTGGCGTTGGGTCTTTTTCATATATTTAATGGCGGTGTGGTGTAGATATTTATATGCGTGGTTCTCTTCAGTATTGGCTCGAGAGAGAGTATCTTTCATTATTATGGAAGGAAATAACTTTCAGAATGTCTGGTATTCATAATTGAAAATAAATCTTAAAAATGTTTATTTGAACGTCTAATGAACTTAGTTTGCAGCATTTGCTGCAGAAGCCACTAGTAATGATAGAAGACGAGCGAAGGCAGCAATATTGACCTCTTCAACTTACAAGAATGACCTTGTAGTAGCTATGGAAACGAGGCAAGAAAATGTAAAGAAATTAAACTCTAAGAAATCGGCAGTAGGTCTAAGTGTGGCAATAAGTTTTCTGTGGAAAACGAAATTTCGAAAAGCAATTCAAGAAAAGTTAGATCCGCTGATCCCTTAAACAGTTCTGAGGAGGAGGAAGAAAACGAGGACAAAGATGAGGCTTGTAATTTATTACGACGACTTCCATCCAAATTAAAAATCGGAAGAGGGGTGAATCCTATGTGCCCATTGCCAAGAGTGGACTCATGAAGAGTGTAGTGGCATAGATCCGGAAGATTTTGTAAATTAACATTTCTCAATTTGAATAATTATAATATTTTATGCTCGACCATGCTGAAACGTAGTTCTTATACACCTGGTAGCAGACCTTTAATGCATGTCATTAAAGTACACCTACTCATTAAAGGTCAGGTCTTTCAGCCAATGACGACTCAGGTTACAACTATTCAGCCAATGACAGGTCAGCTTTCTACCGTTATAAAACCGCAAGTATCGATTATTCTCGGATATGCAATCGAAAGAGAATTAGCGAAAAGTCACGGAGGCTGGAAATCCAATACTGTCGCAGAAGGTTATGTTCTGTTACTATAATAATTAGCGTTAATTGTAAATAATATTCAAACAAATTCAATTTGTCATCTCGTTTTTAAATATCTAATTTTATTTCAATGTTATCTCTGTAGGTTCTTATGACCTAGCAAGGTCAATGTGCACATCTGTTCCTCGGAAGAAATCAATACTTTCGCGTCTGCGCACATCTCACAACATACGGGACATTGGTCAAGGTCAGATACAAAGAAAATTAATAATATCAATTTAGAAATATAGTCGAGCATAAAAAGTCGTATGAAACTCGCCTATATAGGTAATTAAGAAGCTCGTATGAAAATTATGAAACTCGCTTGCGCTCGTTTCATAAATATCCATACTCGCTTCTTAATTACCTTCATTATAGGCTCGTTGCATAATGTACTATATAATAATTAATAGCAATATAATGTACATATTGACATAGAAATGATTTCTTTTGTTCATACTCATGCTTTTTTTTTTTTTTCGTTGTTTGTAACTCTATAGCATCTATTAGATGCTTTATGGTTGTGCTAACAGATGGAGTTACTTGTCAACAATGTGACGCTGAAACGTGTGTTCAGGTTACTGCCCAGCGACAGTCCTGATGTATTTTTTATACTTGTGATGATTGGTTAATATTAACCTGGCACACTCACATTCATACAAATTTACAGACTCTAGACTCCCAGGGAATACTTCTTCAAGAAAAATTCACCGAGAGCCGAGTCCGGGAATCGAACCCGGGACCTTCGATCTGGAAGCCAACACGCTGACCAACAGACCACGGAGGCAGCCTATACTCATGTTTTGTGTGCAATTTTTGTGACTTATTCATTAATATTACAACAATTTAAATTGATTTATATAACTATCCCGTTTTATCCAATCAATTTGGCAAAAAGGGACACTTGAAAAACTTTGAATAAACATTATTTTCCTCTTAAGCATTGTGGTACAAATCACTTATTAAAATACATTCCTTAAGGGGAGGGGATGATATTTTTTTGGGAAAAAATGAGTTAATTTGCAAAAAAAAAAAATCTTTAAAGTACGCTATGATACGTGTGGAATGCATAGCATAACATTTTGTTGGTATTTGTGCCCTTATCGGATGTTGAGACGCCATTTTTAAACTTCCTGCGCTATGGATTTTTAAATCACTCGCCCTCTTTTATCGGTTTACGGTAACTTCATTTTAGTGCTACATTGCCAGACAAAAATGGATATAATTTCTGAACTATTAAAGATACATCCATGAAATTTAGAATACACATTCCTTAGACTATTAGGAAACTTTTCTCTGTAACATAATTTTGTTAATTGATTTCATTTTAACACTACGTCCGTTTGTTTGCAAGAAAGGAAATCAGAAAAGTGTTATTAAATTGTAATTTTTTTATTTTACAAACGTAGGGACCAATATCAAAATTCTGTTATAGAAAGTTTGTAGAGCATGCTTTTGCAAGTACATTGCAAAAAACTGGATGAATCTGCCTTTTAAAATGAATTAGATATATCGGTTTTAGTAGAATCCTGCATTCGGTATGTTTTTTTTTTAAATCTGGGTCCCAAATAATTTTTTTTTCAAAATATTTATTTTTGTTTGAGTTGCTACAGCTATGGGCTCTATACATGCAAAAAATTAATATTTTACACTAAATAGGAAAAAAGTTTTAAAACATATCATCCTCTCCCCTTAATTGTTTCTTAGTCCTCTCAGTGATCTCGAAGATATTAGCTATTTCGCGCTAAGTATCTTGTTTTTGCCAACTCTCCCCTAACAATTGTAAATCATCATCATCGTCCTTGCAAGTATTAGGCCAAGTGGCCTGTTATGGTCACCATCCATCTTTTCAGGGGGCGTCCCGAAGATCGTCTTCCGTGTGATATATAGCGGAGAATTTGTCTTGGGAGTCTGGAACGGTCCATCCTATTGACATGGTTAAGCCGTTTTTGTCTATAGTGGTTGAGATGTTCATAAATAGGTGTAATTTTCAATTCCTTTGTAATTAGTTCATTCCTTTTGTGGTCAAGCAAGCTGTAGCCGGCAGTCCTCCTTAGAAATCTCATTTCCGCAGTTGTTAGGCGTTGAACATCTGAGTTTCGGACAGTCCAGGCCCTACTACCATACATGAGGACAGGTCTTGCTAGAACTTTATATGCTTTTAACTGGTATGTTTTTGGGTTTTCGTGGTTGTGAAAACCTGGTTGATGGTTCTTAAGGCTCCATTAAAATGTTGAATATTTTCAGATATATCAGTAACAGGTAAATATGTCAAATTATAACCTAAATATTTAAATGAGTTTAACTGTTCTAACGTATGGGTTCCGAGGCAAATTTTACTCCTAACTTGCTGCTTACCTTGGAACGCCATAATTTTTGTTTTTTGTTTTTTCTTTGGTTTTTTTTTTTCCATGGGGGGGAAATTTTCATATTGAAATTTTGTGTTATTATATTCAGGTGATGTATTGAGTAAATAACCTATATGTACTAATAATAAATCTGTAGCCGAAATTTTTCTGGTAATTTTCGATTTTCCAAAAATAATTGGTCCTAACATATATAATTAACCACCCTGAAATCGAAAATCGCTTTTTTGAAATTTTTGTTTGTATGTCTGTCTGTCTGTCTGTCTGTCTGTATGTTTGTTACCTTTTCACGCGATAACGGCAGAACGGATTTCGATGAAAATTGGAATATAAATTAAGTTCGTTGAAACTTAGATTTTAGGCTATATGGCATTCAAAATACATTATTTAAAAGGGGGGTTATAAGGGCGCCTGAATTAAATAAATCGAAATATCTCGCTTATTATTGATTTTTATGAAAAATGTTACATAACAAAAGTTTCTTTAAAAATAATTTTCGATAAGTTTTATACCCTGAAAAATTTTGATAGGACTGATATTTAATGGATAAATGAGTTTTAATATTAAGATAACTGCCATCTAAGGCCGTGTAATGAATTAAAAAACAAATGACTTCGTCTATAAGGGGCCTTGGACAGCAACAATCGAAAGCTATGAAAGATAGCCTACAGAGAATGTTTCTGTGTTTGTATGAAGTAATATCGGAAGCTAAATTAACTGATTTGTATAATTTATTATTTCACCATTGGAAAATGTAGTTTCTCTAGATGGACATACTGCTGTAATGTTATTACAATAACTTCTGATATAATATAATATAATATAATATAATATAATATAATATAATATAATATAATATAATATAATATAATATAGTATAGTATAATATAAGGGTTCAGAATCATAGTGGGCCAAGCGCCATTTACTGAATACGTAGAAAACAAGGGTTAAAATTAAGTTATTACCATAATTCAATGGAAACATATAACAAGTAAAATAAAATATACACATTAAATCTAAATGATGTCAATCTTCATTAAACTATGGTTCCATCTAATAAAAATTAAGAAACATGTTAAAGGAATTGTCATTGCACCAAATGAGTGTCTCTGGACCAAAATGATCGCATTTTAATTATTTGGATGCAATTTAAATTAAGTAACATATTAAACGATTTATCCTTCTATCAAACACGAATGTTCCCTGGATCAAACGTCCTATTTTAATTACGTAATTACTTTATATTTATTTCTAACGGGTGCAGCGGAGCGCATGGGTACGGCTAGTTGTAAATAAATGTATATGATAAATGTAGGTAATATAGAAACAGTAAGCGATAGCTATATATATGTTAACTCCTATCTCCTGATTCTGACTCAGCACGCCCCAAGTTCCCGGTCTCAAAATGTTCTGTAAAGCATTCTCTATTTCCTGTTTAATTTTTAAATGCTTTTACTGAACACGCTGTGTCAGTGTTCATTCTTTATGGGTGTATCTGGCTCTCTCTTTCTTCTTGGCAGCGAAATAAATTGCCATACTCGTTCTGGAAATAATACGTTATCAATACCGGTAAATTTCTTACTGAGCTCGCGTAATATAATAACTGATAAAAGAAAGGAAAAGGTGACGCATTGCAATACAATTTATGTTTTCTTTAAGAAAAACAAGTACAATTATGATAAGTAACCTGTATTGAGCTTAAATTCCACTCCAACGTCAGCGACACAAACATAAACACTTACTTGTTATTATTTCCGTGTGAAACACAAACACTCCTTTCTACTTACTTACTTAATTACTTACTGGCTTTTAAGGAACCCGGAGGTTCATTGCCGCCCTCACATAAGCCCGCCATTGGTCCCTATCCTGAGCAAGATTAATCCAGTCTCTATCATCAAATCCATTTTAATATTATCTTCCCATCTACGTCTCGGCCTCCCTAAAGGTCTTTTTTCCCTCCGGCCTCCCAACTAACACTCTATATGTATTTCTGGATTCGCCCATACGTGCTAAACGCCCTGCCCATCTCAAACGTCTGGATTTAATGTTCCTAATTATGTCAGGTGAAGAATACAATGCGTGCAGTTCTGTGTTGTGTAACTTTCTCCATTCTCCTGTAACTTCATCCCTCTTAGCCCCAAATATTTTCCTAAGCACCTTATTCTCAAACACCCTTAAGCTATGTTCCTCTCTCAAAGTGAGAGTCCAAGTTTCACAACCATACAGAACAACCGGGTCCACACCTGTGGAGTAACGGTCAGCGCGTCTGGCTGCGAAACCAGGTGGCCCGGGTTCGAATCCCGGTCGGGGCAAGTTACCTGGTTGAGGTTTTTTCCGGGGTTTTCCCTCAACCCAATACGAGCAAATGCTGGGTAACTTTCGGTGCTGGACCCTGGACTCATTTCACCGGCTTTATCACCTTCATATCATTCAGACGCTAAATAACCTAGATGTTGATACAGCGTCGTAAAATAACCCAATAAAATAAAAATAAAAACAATCGGTAATATAACTGTTTTACAAATTTTAACTGTCAGATTCCTTGACAACAGACTGGATGATAAAAGCTTCTCAACCGAATAATAAAAGGCATTTCCCATATTTATTCTGTGTTTAATTTCCTCCCGAGTTTCATTTATATTTGTTACTGTTGCTCCCAGGAATTTGAATTTTTCCACCTCTTCAAAGGATAAATTTTCAATGTTTATATTTCCATTTCGTACGTACAATACTGTCGTCACGAGACATAATCATATACTTTGTCTTTTCTGGATTTACTTCCAAACCTATCTCCTTACTTGCTTCAAGTAAAATTCCCTAATCGTTTGCGGACTTTCTCCTAATATATTCACGTCATCCGCATAGACAAGCAGCTGACTTACTAGACTACAAAAATGCAAAATTATCATTCCCCTTCAGATAAGGGTCTTTATTCACAATTTCTTACCCTTATTGTATGTCACTAGGTCTGTTTCACAACGTTTTAGGGACCGCGGTGCGGTAAATTTTGTTTCCATAAGATGAGGCCAGATCTCAATATATTTACTCGTAAATACCTTTACAATTTTTTTTAAAGTTCATACATTTAACTAACATAAGTATTAATAATTAAGTGTGGCGTAATGCTATGACTTAAGGGGAGAGGATGGTATTTTTTGGTGAAAAATTAGTAAATTTTCAAAAAAAAAAATTCTTTAAAATACTCTGTGATATGTGTGGAATGCATTGCATAACATTTTGTGGGTATTTGTGCCCTTATCGGATGTTGAGACATCATTTTTAAACTTCCTGCGTTATGGATTTTTAAATCACTCGCCCACTTTTATTGTTGTTTCCGGTAAATTAAATTATTTTTTTCTCTAAAATACGCTTTGATATGTGTGGAATGCATTGCATAACATTTTGTGAGTATTTGTGCCCTTATCGGATGTTGAGACGCCATTTTTAAACTTCCTGCATTACGGATTTTTAAATCACTGCCCACTTTTATTGTTGTTTCCGGTAAATTAAATTATTTTTTTCTTTAAAATACGCTTTGATATGTGTGGAATGCATTGCATAACACTTTGTGAGTATTTGTGCCCTTATCGGATGTTGAGACGCCATTTTTAAACTTCCTGCATTATGGATTTTTAAATCACTCCCCACTTTTATTGTTGTTTCCGGTAAATTAAATTATTTTTTTCTTTAAATACGCTTTGATATGTGTGGAATGCATTGCATAACACTTTGTGAGTATTTGTGCCCTTATCGTATGTTGAGACGCCATTTTTAAACTTCCTGCATTATGGATTTTTAAATCACTCCCCACTTTTATTGTTGTTTCCGGTAAATTAAATTATTTTTTTCTTTAAATACGCTTTGATATGTGTGGAATGCATTGCATAACACTTTGTGAGTATTTGTGCCCTTATCGGATGTTGAGACGCCATTTTTAAACTTCCTGCATTACGGATTTTTAAATCACTGCCCACTTTTATTGTTGTTTCCGGTAAATTAAATTATTTTTTTCTTTAAAATACGCTTTGATATGTGTGGAATGCATTGCATAACATTTTGTGAGTATTTGTGCCCTTATCGGATGTTGAGACGCCATTTTTAAACTTCCTGCATTACGGATTTTTAAATCACTGCCCACTTTTATTGTTGTTTCCGGTAAATTAAATTATTTTTTTCTTTAAAATACGCTTTGATATGTGTGGAATGCATTGCATAACATTTTATGAGTATTTGTGCCCTTATCGGATGTTGAGACGTCATTTTTAAACTTCCTGCGCTATGGAATTTTAAATCACACGCCCACTTTTATCGGTTTCCAGTAACTTCATTTTTTTTTTGCCACATTGCCAGACAAAAATGGATATAATTTCTGAACTATTAAAGATACATGCATGAAATTTGGAACACACATTCTTTAGGCTATTAGGAAAGGTTTCTCTGTAACAGAATTTTGTTAATAGATTTCATTTAAAAACTACGTCCGTTTGTTTGCAAGAAAGGATATCAGAAAATTGGTATTAAGTTTTAATTGTTTATTTTACAAATGTAAGGACTAATATCAAAATTCTGTTACAGACAGTTTGTAGAACATGCTTTAGCAAATACATTGCAAAAAACAGTTTGAATCTATCTTTAACACGGTTTAGATATATCGGTTTTAGTACAATTCTGCATTGGGTATAGTTTTTTTCAAATATGCGCCCCCATTTTTTTTTCAAAATATTTTTATTTGGTTGAGTTGCCACAGCTATGAGCTCTCTACATACAAAAAATTAATATTTTACACCAAATAGGAAAAAAGTTTTAAAAAATACTATCCTCTCCCCTTAAAGAGAATATTAGTGCACTATAAAAGGGGTATGACGTTTTGATAAATAATTTAATTATCAAATAGACCTACAGTAGCGTGCAAATTAATCCGAACAACGTAATTACTTATGCAAAAACACTCAAACGGGATAAAAAAAGGATCTAAGATATACCTCAGTAATCTATGTGGCCTCCCTTGTTCCTAATAACAGCTCTGAGACGATTTGGCATGGATTCCACTGATTTCCCACAAATATTCTTCATTTCTTCATCGCGAAACCATACACCAATAAGGGCAGAAATCATCTTCTCCTTTGTAGAACAATCCATTTTTTGCATTCTTCTTTTGCAAATTGACCACAAGTTCTCAATGGGGTTGATATCGGGTCAGTTGCCTGGCCAGGGTAGTACTTGAATATTCTTCTTGTTGAAGAATTCTGTATTTTTTCGAGACGTATGGCATGGTGCCAGGTCTTGTTGGAACACACCTCTGCCATCCGGAAATGATTTTTGCAGCTGGGGTACGATTCTGGTTTCCAATAAGTGAATATATTTGTCAGAATTCATCATTCCCTTGATAGGTATTAATGCTCCAGGCCCTTCATGTGTAAAACAACCCCAAAACATTACTTTAGGGGGGTATTTGGGTGCTTGTTGGAGATGAGCTGCTGTTACTTTTTCGGATCCTTTCCGTACGTAAGAAACACGGTGGCCGTGGACCTCGAAATGAGACTCATCGGAAAAAAGTACATTCTTTCAGTCATTCACTGTCCAGTGTTGATGTAATTTTGCCCACCTTAAGCGTTTTTTGCACATAACAGGGGTTAGCAGTTGCTTCTTAATAGGCTTACGAGCCCTTCGTCCAGCTTCCAAAAGCCTACGCCGCACTGTTGTGACGTGAATATTCGCCCCAGTGGTAGCCATTAACTCGCGGGTTAAGTCGACAGCACTTAGTCTAGGATTTAATTTACTTTTCCTGACAATTAAACGATCATCTGCAGGTGAAGTCTTCCTTTTCCGGCCACAGTTTCCTTTTTTCTGGCGTGTGATGGATCCAGTCTCCCTGTATCGTTTTATGATCGAATTAACAGTAGCCAAACCGATGTGACGTTCTGCAGCAATTTGCCTCTGTGTCATAGAAGAATGCTCTGCTAATGTTATAATTTTAGACCGTTTTCGTGGAGTTGTATCCATTTGTGAAGACGACAGAATGTACACAGGATTGCAGTATTAAGTCTTCAACACAACTGAAATGCTTATAAGTACAAAACGACAGGCAAAATGTCACACATTATAAAAAAAATAATGACAGACCTTCAACAATGGAATTACACGTACTACAGATGTCAATTAAAGCAGTATGAGCAGTTGTGAGGCCAACAATGACAGAAAATATAAAAATATGTCGTGTTCGGATTAATTTGCACGCTACTGTACTTGATTAATGAAATTGTGTAGCATGTTGTAGTTTTCTGAAACCAAAATCATTACTAAATTTATGCTAATGTTCATTGACGTATTATCCCTTTCTGACCACCAAAGATTTATAAAATTTATAACATTGTTCGTTGTGTTATTAAATTAATTTTAATGATATTGGTCTGCAAAAGAATGGAAATGTGAAATATTTGCTAGCTTATCTACATTGAAGTAACGTTGTAAAGAAACTTAACATATGAACTCCATTTATTAGTGTAAAATACGAATTAACTGTCCTTCATGGTGTAATATGTTATACTCAAAACAACAAATTATATACATTGTACGTATAATAAGCAGCTGTATTTCTTCCACGGAACTAAATACTTGACCTTAAGACTCGCAAGACCTGAATATGTGAGGAGAAAATTCACAAACTAATAGGGATAACACCGAAATTTACGTGAAGCAAGCATAGAGACAGGATTGGAAGTAAATCCCGAAAAGACAAGGACTCGTGACCAAAACATAGTACGAAATGGAAATATAGAAATTGGAAATTTATCCTTTGAAGAGGTGGAAAAGTTCAAATATCTTGGAGCAACAGCATAAATGACACTCGGGAGGAAATTAAACACAGAATAAATATGGGAAATGCCTGTTATTATTCGGTTGAGAAGCTTTTGTCATCTAGTCTGCTGTCAAAAAATCTGAAAGTTAGAATTTATAAAACAGTTATATTACTGGTTGTTCTGTATGGTTGTGAAACTTTCACTTTGAGAGACGAACAGAGACTAAGGGTGTTTGTAATAAGGTTCTTAGGAAAATATTTGGGGCTAAGAGGGATGAAGTTACAGGATAATGGAGAAAATTACACAACAGAGAACTGCACGCATTGTATTCTTCACCTGACATAATTAGGAACATTAAATCCAGTCCTTTGAGATGGGCAGGACATGTAGCACGTATGGCTGAAACCAGAAATGTATATAGAGTGTTAGTTGGGAGGCCGGATGGGAAAAGACCTTTGGGGAAGCCAAGACGTACATGGAAGGATAATATAAAATGGATTTGAGGTAATGATAAATATAGGATTTATCTTGCACAGGATAGGAACCGATGGCGGACTTATGGTTCTCTAAAAGCGATTTGTTATTAAATATGTATTAATTTGTTTACTAATTTATGTGTTTGCGTTTATCTGCCTGCCTGCCTGCCTGCCTGCCTGCCTGCCTGCCTGCCTGCCTGCCTGCCTGCCTGCCTACCTACCTACCTACCTACCTACCTACCTACCTACCTACCTATCTATCTATCTATCTATCTATCTATCTATCTATCTATCTATCTATCTATCTATCTATCTATCTATCTATCTATCTATCTATCTATCTATCTATCTATCTATCTATCTATCTATCTATCTATCTATCTATCTATCTATCTATCTATCTATCTATCTATCTATCTATCTATCTATCTATCTCTATCTACCTACCTATCTATCTATCTATCTATCTATCTATCTATCTATCTATCTATCTATCTATCTATCTATCTATCTATCTATCTATCTATCTATCTATCTATCTATCTATCTATCTATCTATCTATCTATCTATCTATCTATCTATCTATCTATCTATCTATCTATCTATCTATCTATCTATCTATCTATCTATCTATCTATCTATCTATCTATCTATCTATCTATCTATCTATCTATCTATCTATCTATCTATCTATCTACCTACCTACCTACCTACCTACCTACCTACCTACCTACCTACCTACCTACCTACCTACCTACCTGCCTATCTATCTATCTATCTATCTATCTATCTATCTATCTATCTATCTATCTATCTATCTATCTATCTATCTATCTATCTATCTATCTATCTATCTATCTATCTATCTATCTATCTATCTATCTATCTATCTATCTATCTATCTATCTATCTATCTATCTATCTATCTATCTATCTATCTATCTATCTATCTATCTATCTATCTATCTATCTATCTATCTATCTATCTATCTATCTATCTATCTATCTATCTATCTATCTATCTATCTATCTATCTATCTATCTATCTATCTATCTATCTATCTATCTATCTATCTATCTATCTATCTATCTATCTATCTATCTATCTATCTATCTATCTATCTATCTATCTATCTATCTATCTATCTATCTATCTATCTATCTATCTATCTATCTATCTATCTATCTATATCTATCTATCTATCTATCTATCTATCTATCTATCTATCTATCTATCTATCTATCTACCTACCTACCTGTCTGTCTGTCTGTCTGTCTGCCTGTCTGTCTGTCCGTCTGTCCGCCTATCCACCCACCCATTTATTTATTTATTTATTTATGTATTTATGTATTTATTTATTTATTTATATATTTATTTATTTATTTGTGTATTTATTTATATATTTATTTATATATTTATTTATTTATATATATTTATTTATTTATGTATTTATGTATTTATTTATTTATTTATTTATGTATTTATGTATTTATATATATATATTTATTTATTGATTGATTTATTTATTTATTTATGTATTTATTTATTTATATATATTTATTTATGTATTTATTTATTTATTTATATATATTTATTTATTTATTGATTTATTGATTGATTGATTTATTTATTTATTCCGGCAGAGAATATCCACTGATACATTCACTGTAAGTGCAAATTATGAAATGATATCAAATTCTTCAGAGTGTATGTCAGATTATAGAAGCTAGTTTTGAGATAGTTATGATCGAAGGTAACTACATTTTTTTACCCAGGTCATAACGTTGAACACCAATTTCATGAAGGGATGCACAGAATTTTTTCACTAAGCAGAATGCGTATTCAGAAACACTGAACTGCTAATTCTTTATGCAGGTGCTTGAGAACATTCCCAAATCCCAACACTGCCACATATTTGAATATCATAAAAGCCTCACATGTTCTGTGGACACGATCCTTTAAAAGTGTTCCTTTTTCACAACGGAAAGCAGTTACATTCAACGACATTTCTGTTACAATTCATAGACTTAATACCAATAATAATAATAATAATAATAATAATAATAATAATAATAATAATAATAGTAATAATAATAATAAAGGAACCATCTTCTAACGAAGTCTAATAGTTACTATGTTACGACAATATAATAGTGTAACAGACAAAGCCTGCCACGATAAATTAAGTTGGAAAGTCAACGTGTATACTAAACTCTAAAACAAACGAAACAGTCACAGCTGTAAATTGCCATAACAACCGACAAACTGTCAGTGCTATCATGATTAGTTGACACATGAGGCTATTATATTTAGGACATTTACTTTTTATTCGAATCTACATGTTTTGAGGAAACATGGGAGTCCGCGGACCCTACTGTGAGAACCGGTTCTTCAAAATATATTTCATTCTGGGGTTATTACAGGAAAAGGATCTGAATTTACGTCCTATTAGTCAAAGTCGCGAAACCATTGCCGCAATCGTATTTTTTAAAGTCCTAGCTAAAATAAATCATGATTACCTGGAGTTATAAAACGAGTAACGTCGAGTGATTTATAGGAGAGACCATGCAACGGTGGGCAGGTCGAGTTGCTATGGTGACGGGCGCCAGTTCTGGGATAGGAGCGGCCATCTCCCAGGAGCTAGTCAAAAAAGGACTCAACGTCGTAGGAATTGCGCGCAGAGTGGAGAAAGTCCAGGTACCCAATTAATTAAAGTCAAATTTCTATTTTTCCATAATTAAAAACCTGATTTTATTGAAATAGAGATAATAATACAAAATAATACAAATAAGCGTGTGTAAGTTTTACGAAATGCATGAAATTATTTCTTGTATTTATTATCTAACTAGCCGTACCCGTGCGCTCCGCTGCACCCGTTAGAAATAAATATAAAACAATTACATAATTCAAATAGGACCTTTGACCCAGGGAACATGCGTGTTTGATATAAGGATAAATCGTTTATTATGTTACTTAATTTAAATTGTATTTGCATAATTAAAATGCGATCATTTTGATCCAGATACCACTCATTTGGTCATAAAAATTATTTTAGGAAATACAGGAAACGAATGTACAGAATAGCCTATCAAGTTTTCTGTGCATAAAAAGCTATTTTAATCTTACCTGTCCTCGATTCACTCAGAAGTTACTGTAATAACATTATAGCATTATGTCCATCTAGAGAAACTACACTTTCCAATGGCGAAATAATAATTAATTATCAAATCGGTTAATTTAGCTTCTGATATTACTTCATACAAACACAGAAACATTATCTGTAAGCTATCTTTCATAGCTTTCGATTGTTGCTGTCCAAGGCCCCTTACAGACGAAGTCATTTGTTTTTTAATTCATTACACGGCCTTAGATGGCAGTTATTTTAATATTAAAACTCATTTATCTCATTAAATATCAGTCCTATCAAAATTTTTCAAGGAATAAAACTTATCGGACATTATTTTTAAAGAAACTTTTGTTATGTAACATTTTTCACAAAAATCAATAATAAGCGAGATATTTCGATTTATTTAATTTAGGTCCCCTCATAACCCCCCTTTTAAATAATGTATTTTCAATGCCATATAGCCTAAAATCTAAGTTACAACGAACTTAATTTATATTCCAATTTTCATCGAAATCCGTTCAGCCATTATCGCGTGAAAAGGTAACAAACATACAGACAGACAAAAATTTCAAAAAAGCGATTTTCGGTTTCAGGGTGGTTAATTATTTTTGGAAAATCGAAAATTACCAGAAAAATTTTGGCTACAGATTTATTATTAGTATAGATAATCAAATAACTTAATTTTGTAGTGAACACTTTCTATTGCTGAAAGACGGAGCATTTTCAGCAAATCTTTCTTAAAGTATGGTAAAACTTTATATGGTGATTCAAATTAGTACATTATGCAACGAGCCTATAATGATAGTAATTAAGACGCGAGTATGTTTGTTTATGAAACGAGCGCAAGCGAGTTTCATAATTTTCATATGAGCGTCATAATTACCATTATAGGCTAGTTTCATACGACTTTTTATGCTCGACCATATTTCTAACTTGAAATTATTCAAAAGTATTCATTTTATTCGCATCTGAATGAAGATCGGAAGTGACCTTGTGCATAGCTCGTTAATTGTGAGATATGCGCAGACGCGAAAGTATTGATTTTTTCCAGGAACAATAATGTCATTGACCTTGATATAATTTAGAGAATAACATAAACTAATTTTGATATAACGTGGAAATTAATTTAGGATTCAAAAACGAGATGACAAATTGAATTTATTTGAATATTATTTACAATTAACGCTAATTATTATAGTAACGGAACATAACCTTCTACGACAGTATTGGATTTCCAGCCTCCGTGACGTTTCCCTCGTTGTCTTTCGATTGCATATCCAAGAATAATCGAAAACCTGAACTTTAATGAATAGGTGTAATTTAATGATATGCATTAAAGGACTGCTACCAGGTGTATAATTACTACATTTCGGCATGGTCGAGCATAAACATATTTAAAGAACCTAACAGCTTATTTTTATATCAGGATATGTATGATAAGACTTTCTTGTGTTAAATTCTAACGTACCTTGTGTACATGTTCCGACCTATTTATGGGTCATCCTCAGAACACACACAAAATTGCAACCTCATTCAAGAAATTAAATTACAACATCGCATACAGACAAAATAACACTCTACAAAAACATCTCAACACACAAACAACACAAACAAACAAATACAACCACACAGGCGTATACAAACTCAAATGTAACACCTACAACAACTTCTACATAGGACAGACAGGCAGATCATTTCAAACACGTTACAAAGAACACATCACAGCCATAACAAAATTACAAAACACCTCCACATATGCAGAACACATCACAAATGCTAACCACACCTACAGAAACATCAACACAGACATTGAAATACTACACATACAACCAAAAAGCCAGAAACTAAACACACTAGAACAATATGAAATATACAGACACACAAAAACACATCCCAACGATATTCTCAACACACAACTCAATTTCAGAACACACACACTCTTTGACTCTACATTATACCACACGACCACACCCTCACAGGAAACAAAACAAGAGACGCCAAGACCAACAACGACCAGTTCTGAGGATGACCCATAAATAGGTCGAAACATGTAAACGAGGTACGTTAGAATTTAACACAAGAATGTCTTATCATACATATTCCGAAGTGATAAAGTTTTAAAAGTTGTGTAATCAAGATGTAACATTTTTATACTTTCCTATTTTACTTATATCCATAATTGAAGTTATTTTATAAAAACAGAAATGTTTTTCACTCTTACGTCTTATCTACATTAAAATGCCTGCTTTCTTACAAATCTACACTCCAATAAATTAATTTAGAAAGAGTACAGGTGTATAATAAGACATTTAGTTATTTCCCCATAGCACATAGAGATGGGTGACACTGATAGTTCGTTACTTTTAAATTTACTTACCGCACGCGTATCAACAACATCGGTAAGGTTGTTAACCCTCCTGCTATGAAAGTTTATTACAACTTATTAATACCAAAACGGGTAATACAATTACCCCTATCAAAATCATATACCAATCTTTGTTAAGCATTTGAAATGTTTAACAACTTGTGTTATTATTGATTGTAGACCTCCAGAAGATTTTAAATGTAAAATAATCTGCCTATTCTTAAAAAGACAGAGTGTATCAATAGTTCCGTTCGATATTGTTGAAAACGTATGTGCGACTAGTTGCAGGAAATTTATTTATTTATTTATGTATTTATTTATTTATTTTGCTAATAATTATAACATAACATATAATAGAAAAAAACTTTAGCTAGCCCCTGAAAGAGTAGAACTCGTGCTCAGGGGCGGATTCCTGAATTGAAATTAATAATTATACAATACAATTTGTCTTATGTCTACTATGCAATTATAGTATATAAATTTAAATTTACAATTTTTAAATTTTTATAAAATCCATACATAACTTTTTAAATGTAATACTAGAACTATGAGAATTGACAAGATTAGGACATTTAAATATAAATTTGTTATATATTCTTGGGCCTAAATTACTGCTAAGATTAAATACTGTAACAGTGTTGCATTTTGATTCAAACCATCTTAAAGAATTCATACCTTTTGTTTCATAACTATGAGAATACAATTCAAAATTATTTCGATTTTTATGTTTGAATTTTATTAATACAAAATAATAAATCTGTCTTACGTTAAGTACATTAAAGTCTAAAAACAAATTTTGAGATGGAAAATCAGTACGTTTATGAAGACATATTTTAATTATTTTCTTCTGTAATAAATAAAGTGGATTAAAATTGGATTTAAATGAGCTGCCCCATCCTATAATTTCATACATAATTACCGATTGAAATAAAGTTAAATATATTGTGGGTAATAAACTTATTGACAAGTAATTCCCCAATAAAACAAAATAATATAACTTACTATTTTACGTAATTTATTACGAAGGTAAATTAATGTGTTGGTTCTATTTTAAATGATTATCGAAAATTATGCCTAAATACTTAACTTCAGAGGACCTAAAGTCGGATTTTTCATTTTTTTTGTGCTTTCAAAAAAAAGGATGAAATACTGAGTATTAAAAAAATTCATGATTCTAGGTGCTATAGTTTTTAATATATTACTTATTGAATATTGATATTACATTATGTACTTTTCAAGAAAAATGCAAATTAAAGTTTTCATTTGTTTCCTTAGCAACTACAAGAAAGATTTAGGTATTTAAGAAGCACTGTGTAAAACTACGTCCTAGTTAGTATGTTAAAAAAGCCTACAGGTAGCGCAAAATGTCAAAAATTAGAAATGCAGTTTTTACACCGCAAATTCGGTTTTCTGTTCTCTTGTAAAATTTCCTTCCACGACTTGGCGCAACGGGTCACATTTTGAAATTGAAGAGGTTTAGATATGCTACTGGAGACGCTATGACGTAACATACAGGTATACAATAAATTTAAAATTCCCTCCCTTTCATTTGAAGTTGAACTCTTCGACGGTGTATAGTTTTCACATAGTGGAAAACACAACTATAAGCTATGAATGTAATAGTACTACAACATAAATGGGTTATCATTTTATTTATTTGTTAAAATTTAAATATTGGAATACAATCTACTCGTATACAGCCATGGACATCCCCAAAAGATGTGTTTATAAAACAATAAAATTGCAAAAAGTATATAAAAATTTATAAAAAAAATTAAATAAAAATCATTGATTAAAGTTCACGTTAACACTTAAAAACATAAAATATACCCTGTCACACGTTAAAAGTGTTAAAATTGTTTAAAAAGGTATTTACCTTCGACAGACGGCCCGTTTCGACGCTATTTGTCGTCGTCTTCAGTGTCTCTTGAACCACTGCTGATTTTGGCTCTGCGATGTGCAGTTGTCGATGGTAGGGGTGGGGGTGTGTTGTTCCTATGGTGGGGGTTGGCTGTCTGTATGTTATGACGTATTATGATGTCAAATAATGTGTGCGTATTGAACTGTAGTTGCGTATTAAGTATGTAATGTGGGTGTGCTATTGTGTTCTTATATATTTCGTATTGTTCTAGGATATTTAACTGTAAACTTTTTGGTGTGATGTGTAAAATTTCCATATCTGTTTCTATATTATTGTAGTCATGATTAATGTCGAAAACTAAAGTACAAAATTGCATACAAAACAAATAATACAACACAGAAATACTTAAATAACCACACTAAACATTCAAATATATATAATTCAACTGGAGTTTACAAATTAAAATGCAATAGTTGCCCACATTTTTACATAGGACAGACAGGAAGATCCTTTCATACAAGATACAACGAACATATCAAAGCTATAACCAAACCCTACATTACATCAAATTATGCAGATCACATTATCGACAATAATCATGACTACAATAATATAGAAACAGATATGGAAATTTTACACATCACACCAAAAAGTTTACAGTTAAATATCCTAGAACAATACGAAATATATAAGAACACAATAGCACACCCACATTACATACTTAATACGCAACTACAGTTCAATACGCACACATTGTTTGACATCATAATACGTCATAACATACAGACAGCCAACCCCCACCATAGGAACAACACACCCCCACCCCTACCATCGACAACTGCACATCGCAGAGCCAAAATCAGCAGTGGTTCAAGAAACACTGAAGACGAAGACAAATAGCGTCGAAACGGGCCGTCTGTCGAAGGTAAATACGTTTTTAAACAATTTTAACACTTTTAACGTGTGACAGGGTAAATTTTATGTAAATAAAAATAAACCAACAAAATGGATTTTAATTCTTTGCTGAAATTCAAGAATTCGAACACCACCTACACTACAATGGGCATCTCGAAAAAGAGGCTTCACTAATAAATTATTTTTTAAGAAACTCGCTTTTAGAATAACGATAACGCACAGGAATAAACAAAATAAAAATTGGAAACCAAAGATCTTGATAGTATAAATAACAGTATGAATAATGATATATATAATACAAAAGAAAATAATTTTGAAACCCGAAAAACTAGGAATTGAATAAAATTAAACTACAGAATTTTCATAATTTTCATAACACATACTACCAAAAGAGGTAACAAGATTATCCCACATGAATAAAGCGAACTACGTCTTAAAGTATTTATGTTACTCTTATTTCAAACTACTTTACTTTCCTCCTATACCTAGTAAAGTGATTTGTTTGTATATCACGCCAGTATCATCGAACTCCAGTCGTGGAAGGGGGTAGCACACGGTGTTTCCGATTCTTAATCGTTGATCCAAAGGTATAACCAGGTTAATATTAGAAATGTTAGTAAAAATAAAATGATGTCCCTGTATAATTCCTTAGTTGTTCAGAATACTTTATCCTTAAGTTATCTCATTTCAAACTGCAGGACTTGGCATCGAGCCTCAAGTCGGAACCGGGCAAACTGTACCCTTTGAAGTGCGACATTTCGGAAGATCAAGAATTGAAGGATGCGTTCAGCTGGGTTAAGGACAATCTCAAAGGCGTCGACGTCATGGTCAACAATGCAGCAGCGAATGGTCCTCATTCACTGATTGGTAAGAGCTGTGAAAGCAGTCATCCACGTGCAAGAAGTGTAAAATGCTTAGTTCTTTATCGTTCTAAACGGATGAAATTTGTATTGCTGATATAGGGATTTGGCGGGTATTTTTAGCACTCACGGCGGCAAAATAATCTAATTTTACATTGACAGTATAGCAATTTCGAGGAATATGACTTTTGTTGACGTCGTACAAAATTTTGTCCAATATTATTTTGAAAAGATTAGCTCCGCAAGTAGATGAAATTATTGGGGATCATCAGTGCGGTTTTCGGCGTAATACATCGATTATTGATCAGATTTTTTGTATTCGACAGATAATGGAGAAAAAATGGGAGTATAAGGGTACAGTGCATCAGTTATTCATAGATTTCAAAAAGGCATATGACTCGGTTAAGAGGGAAGTATTATATGATATTCTTATTGAATTTGGTATTCCCAAGAAACTAGTTCGATTAATTAAAATGTGTCTCACTGAAACATTACGCAGAGTCCGTATAGGTCAGTTTCTATCTGATGCTTTTCCAATTCACTGCGGGCTAAAGCAGGGAGATGCACTATCACCTTTACTTTTTAACTTCGCTCTAGAATATGCCATTAGGAAAGTTCAAGATAAGAGGCAGGGTTTGGAATTGAACGGGTTACATCAGCTTCTTGTCTATGCGGATGACGTGAATATGTTAGGAGAGAATACACAAACGATTAGGGAAAACACGGAAATTTTACTTGAAGCAAGTAAAGCGATCGGTTTGGAAGTAAATTCCGAAAAGACAAAGTATATGATTATGTCTCGTGACCAGAATATTGTACGAAATGGAAATATAAAAATTGGAGATTTATCCTTCGAAGAGGTGGAAAAATTAAAATATCTTGGAGCAACAGTAACAAATATAAATGACACTCGGGAGGAAATTAAACGCAGAATAAATATGGGAAATGCGTGTTATTATTCGGTTGAGAAGCTCTTATCATCCAATCTGCTGTCCAAAAATCTGAAAGTTAGAATTTATAAAACATTTATATTACAGGTTGTTCTGTATGGTTGTGAAACTTGGACTCTCACTCTGAGAGAGGAACATAGGTTAAGGGTGTTTGAGAATAAGGTGCTTAGGAAAATATTTGGGGCTAAGCGGGATGAAGTTCCAGGAGAATGGAGAAAGTTACACAACACAGAACTGCACGCATTGTATTCTGCACCTGACATAATTAGGAACATTAAATCCAGACGTTTGAGATGGGCAGGGCATGTAGCACGTATGGGCGAATCCAGAAATGCATATAGAGTGTTAGTTGGGAGACCGGAGGGAAAAAGACCTTTAGGGAGGCCGAGACGTAGATGGGAAGATAATATTAAAATGGATTTGAGGGAGGTGGGGTATGATAATAGAGACTGGATTAATCTTGCACAGGATAGGGACCGCTGGCGGGCTTATGTGAGGGCGGCAATGAACCTTCGGGTTCCTTAAAAGCCATTTGTAAGTAAGTATAGCAATTTAGCGGTTTCTGCACGGTCTCATAGCGGATTTTTAAGAATCGAGTTGGCAACACTGCACGGAGCTTGTATTTGTCAAACTTCAACGAACTTCACCGTAACTAAACGTAACGCAAACTATAGTCCCGTCGCTCTAATTTCCGGCAGCCAATCGCGTTGCAGGTCGGCTACATTTAAACGTGTGCGTCTTATGATTCGCTTATGAAGACGTTATTCGTTTCTTAAGGTTCGATAAAAGCTTAATATAATCGCCCGCCATTTTGGCTCTTTCGTTGGCGTTCGCAGAAAGCACACGGAGATGTTATTTGCCGCTCAATTATTTACTGAATTACATTGCGTTTGATTTATTATCATAGGAGCTACGACATGATAATGTTTAACGGTGTGGCAAATAGATTCCTCGTATGGTTGCTCGGCAACGGAAGAACAAAAATTGCGAACGATACTACCTACCTAGACTTTATAGAGCCTTCACTTCCTAAGGCGTAAGCAAAGAGGAGGAGTCACGCCGGGAATAACAGCGTCGCGACTATAACGTCGATCGTAATCCTGGCCTTACAAGGTTCCGACGTGTCTTCGGACAGCCGATTGAACAAAAAATATTAATGCAAATCACATAAAAACTGCGGTGAAGATCATATTTGCTTCCTACTACAGAATACTTGCGGTATTTGTCACAAACGTCACCTCGATTAATGCTGTATTTTCAGATGGTCCGGATGAAATGTGCAAAAGAATCGTTGATGTGAACATTCTAGCCGTCGCCAGATGCACCAGAATGGCGATCCAGTCCATGAGGGAGCGAGGGGTGGACGATGGACACATCTTGCACATCAACAGGTGACACCTCACAGCTCATATTATCAAGAGTAACCTCTGTTAGCCTTCAACCACACTGCAATGCCAACTTTTTAGTGCAGGGAACTGAATTATACATACGGGCTATTCCATATGAAATCGATCAGTAAAAAGCCTCGCATTTTTTATACTCTAATTTTTTCCCTATTTATAAAAGGTGCTGAAGAGAGTGCATTTTCAAAAACATACTATCGAAAGTCAAACGGTTTTTGTACTATTGAGCGACAAATTTAGCGTATTTTATAAAAACAAGCCTTTCTCAGCGCTCAGAACTCTGGAACCATTTACTGCAGAACATTGAACGGGAGCTCATTTTGAAGCTGGCATTTGGTAGGTTATGATAAGAAGTAATCATTTTTATTGTATACAGAGAGACATATAATCTGATTTTACTTACTTTTAGGCTTTCTGTCCATTTATAAAAATGTAAAAAAAATATTGAGAAAAAACCTTGCGTTATTAAGAGGGATTCGGCATTGTTTGCTTAGTGGCTCGGCAATAAGTTTCGAGGGTATTAAATAAATTATTTTTCACACGCCTGGACTTGAACGGCGCAGTACCCCACACACTGGCCGAGAGCTGAAGATAAGCGAGCGTTGGGCGTCATTTTACTCCTGTGTTTATGAAAACACTATGCGCTACTAGACGAAACATCACGTGTTTGTCTCCTGGCCTTGCTTGTCTCGGCTAGCTCCCGCCTCACAGTCAGCTGGTTAGTTCACGCGCGTACTATTTATTTTCTTTATTTGATATTTTCAATACTTTCTTATCAACATACCATCAGTAAAAAATATGTGTTTATTTGTACTTTCAATGGGGAATTTAACTATATATTTTTAAAATATTTTTTTTTTTTCCTTGGCAAAGGCGTCTTAATGAGACAAAACCTAAATTTCTCCATTTCCATAAAAAGTAAGAAAAACTGTTTACATGTCAATATAAACTTTAATTTCTCAGCAACAAAATAAACCATGATTTTGATCATTGGGTGAAAGGGTTTCGGAGCTACAACAGTTTAAAGTTGCAAATTTTATGAAAATGCGATAAATTTAAATATTTTAAATTTAAACACTGTGAAGTTCTGATGCCTCAAACTTTGCACAAAGCATTGTATCACAGTTGTCAACGGACAGAACAAAGTTTTATTGTATTTATAAATTATAAGGTAAATTTTCTTTATATTTCGGTCGATTTGAGATGGAATAGCACATACATACATACTGTACAAACATGGACCTATGCAAGAGGGGGGGGTTACCACCAGGTTTTTTGTACTCTTAAAAAATTACTAATTTAGATTTGAATATTTTTTATCCATAATCGCTTATTTCTTGAATAATCTAATTAAATTGCACTCGTGCAATTACTACAGATAGTCAAACTGCATCATAACATAAACATGTGTTCCAGCATCGCCGGCCACTACATCCATCCGGATGTTTTCATGTATTCGGCATCTAAACACGCCGTCACGGTCATGGCTGAGGGACTCCGGCGTGAGTTGTGGAACGAGAAGTCCAAGATTCGAGTCACGGTGAGTGAGAAAACATTACGACTTGAGATGTAGGTCGTCTACTACTACTACTACTACTACTCTTACTACTACTACTACTACTACTACTACTACTACTACTACTACTACTACTACTACTACTACTACTACTACTCTTACTACTACTACTACTCTTACTTCTACTACTACTAGTACTGCTGCTGCTGCTACTACTACTACTGCTGCTGCTACTACTACTACTACTACTGCTGCTACTGTTGCTGCTACTACTACTGCTACTGGTACTACTACTAGTACTGCTGCTGCTGCTGCTGCTGCTGCCACCACACCACAGCACCACACACCACCACTACTACTACTACTACTACTGCTGCTGCTACTACTGCTGCTGCTACTACTACTACTACTACTACTGCTGCCACTGTTGCTGCTACTACTACTGCTACTACTACTACTACTACTGCTACTGCTACTACTGCTGCTGCTGCTGCTGCTGCTGCTGCTACTACTACTGCTGCTGCTGCCACTGTTGCTGCTACTACTACTGCTACTGGTACTACTCTTACTTCTACTACTACTAGTACTGCAGCTGCTACTACTACTACTACTACTGCTGCTGCTGCTGCCACTGTTGCTGCTACTACCACTACTACTGCCACTACCAGCACTACTGCTACTACTACTACTACTGCTGCTGCCACTGTTGCTGCTACTACCACTGCCTACTACTACTACTACACTACTACTACACTACTACACTGCTACTGCTGCACCACTGCTACTACTGCCGCCGCTGCTGCACTACTACTGCTGCACTGCTGCTGCTGCTGCACCACCACTACCACCTTACTACCACTACCACTGCCACTGCCACACCTTAGCTACCACTACCAGTACCGCTACCACACCACACCACCACTACTACACTGCTGCTGCTGCCGCCACTGCTTGCTGCCACTGCCACTGGTGCTACCACTGCTACTGCACTGCTACTACTACCACCACCACCACTACCACTACCACCACTACCTACTGCTGCTTGCTGCTGCTGCTGCTGCTGCTGCTGCTGCACTACTGCTACTACCACTGCTGCTACCACTGCTGCTGCTGCCACTGTTGCTGCACTACTACTACTACTACCACTGCCACTGCTGCCACCACCACACCACCACCACCACCACCACCACCACCACCACCACCACCACCACCGCCACTGCTGCCACCACTGCTGCTGCTGCTGCCTGCTGCTGCTGCCACCTGCTGCCACTACCACCTGCTGCTGCTGCCGCTGCCGCTACCTGCTGCTACCTACTGCTACCACCACTGCAGCAGCCGCTGCTACCTACTACTACTCACTGCTACTACTACTGCTGCTACCACTACTACTACTTCTACCTACTACTGCTGCTGCTGCTGCCACTGCTGCTGCTGCTGCTACTACTACCACTACTACTACACACACTACTACCACTGTTCCGCCACTGCTGCTGCTACTGCTACTACTACTACTACTACCACTACCACCTGCTGCTACCACCGCTGCTGCTGCCACTGCTGCTGCTGCCACTACCTGCTACCACCACTGCACTGTTGCTGCTGCTGCCACTACTACTACTACTACTACTACTACTACTACTGCTGCTTCTGCCACTGTTGCTGCTACTGCAACTACTACTACTACTGCTACTGCTGCTGCTACTACTGCTACTGCTACAACTACTGCTGCTGCTGCTACTGTTGCTGCTACTACTACTACTGCTACTGTTGCTGCTACTACTACTACTACTACTACTACTACTACTACTACTGCTGCTGCTGCTACTACTGCTACTGTTGCTGCTACTACTACTCCTACTTCTACTACTACAACTACTACTACTACTACTACTACTATTACTGCTACTGCTACTACTCCTACTCCTACTTCTACTACTACTACTACTACTACTACTACTACTACTACTACTACTACTACTACTAGGACCACATGGTTACAGTAGGACAATTCCGTATTTCGAATTCTATCAACATGGCTTGGAAAGTGGAGACTGGTAGCGCAGTCCAGTAGAGATGAGCTTGAACGATATTTTCAAGTATCTGTAACTGTGACACATATCTGTGACTTTTATCGGTGATTTTGTCACACCAATATTTTATATCGATAAGTAAGCACAATATGCATGAATTACACCGATAAAAATTAACAGGAACTATTGAAGAGCAGTGAAATTGAAGACGATTTCTCTATACACACCTCACATCAGCAATATAGGCATGGGAAAATCCAACAAATAAATTATGTACATGTACCATTAACAAATAAATATTTACCTAACTGAACAGTAACATGTCAAAAGTTAAACTCATGTACCAAAAGGTTATATCAAATACAATATTTGGTTGTATTATAGATATTGAATCAGTTGATAATTTTTAAATAGTCTACTACACATCCAGCCAAAAAAAAAAAAAAAAAAAAAAAAAAAACCAGAACTTTGACACTTTAAAACAATATGCATATGCTAAACAGTCAATTCAATTTCAAAACACACACCCTTTTCGACACAGTCATGAACACACTCAACCACAACAGGGAGCCAGAAGATAGCGCGGGACGTTCACTAGGTTTCGATAATGGAGGATTTCACCTCGAAACTAGTCAGCCAGGTAATGTCCTCATGTTAACACAGTAGGCCTAAATAAGTTGTAAAGTTAATCAATGACAATTTTAAATTTGAATCCTTTAGTCTCGGAACAAATCAACGATCAAAACCTTGGAAGGAATGAAGAAGACTTTAATGTCAGAAGAAGGCAGTGGTAAACATTACCACACCTTTTAAGGGGAGAGGATGGTATTTTTTAAAACTTTTTCCTATTTGGTGCAAAATATTATTTTTTTGTATGTAGAGAGCTCATAGCTGTAGCAACTCAACCAAAAGTAAATATTTTGAAAAAAAAATTATTTGGGGGCGCAAATTTGAAAAAAAATATACCCAATGCAGGATTTTACTAAAACCGATATATCTAAACCATTTTTAAAGATAGATTCATCCATATTTTTGCAATGTACTTGCAAAAGCATGCTCTACAAACTGTCTGTAACAGAATTTTGATATTAGTCCCTACGTTTATAAAATAAACAATTAAAATTTAATAACACTTTTCTGATTTCCTTTCTTGCAAACAAACGGACGTAGTTTTAAAATGAAATCAATTAAAAAAATTCTGTTACAGAGAAAAGTTTCCTAATAGTCTAAAGAATGTGTGTTCTAAATTTCATGCATGTATCTTTAATAGTTCAGAAATTATATCCATTTTTCTCTGGCAGTGTAGCAAAAAAAAAAAATGAAGTTACCGTGAACCGATGAATGGGAGCGAGTGATTTAAAAATCCATAGCGCAGAAAGTTTAAAAATGGCGTCTCAACATCCGATAAGGGCACAAATACCCACGAAATGTTATGCAATGCATTCCACACATATCAAAGAGTACTTTAAAGAACAAAAAATTTAATTCAATATACCGGAAACAACAATAAAAAGGGGTGAATGATTTAAAAATCCATAACGCAGGAAGTTAAAAAAATGGCGTCTCAACATCCGATAAGGGCACAAATACCCACAAAATGTTATGCTATGCATTCCACACATATCACAGAGTATTTTAAATATTTTTTTTTAATTTACTCATTTTTCACCAAAAAATACCATCCTCTCCCCTTAATAGTTCAAATTGTTGTCATATCTTCGTACCTATATCTTTAATAAAATGTGTTGTCTAGCCTTTTAATAAATGCTGTAATCGTTTGCAGAGCTTGAGTCCCGGGTTGGTAAACACCCCATTCATTCCAGGCTTCTATCTGAACAAGCACTCTTCTCTTGAACCCTCAGACATCGCAGACGCCGCCATGTTTGTTCTGGGGACTCCGCCACACGTTCAGGTACGACTGGTAACGCCCAGTATCCAGTGAGGCAGACATCTTCAAAAAGTATCATAGTAACTCCACAGTCTACTATATACAGTCACGAAGCTTGGGATGATTTTTTGCAAATCTCGCGATAGTTGCTAGCCGCTTGGAGCGCTGTGAGTACTAGGAACAATAGACTGTGTCACTGCCATCGTGATCTAATACAGGCCGTAAGGCAGACCATGTGACTCGCTTAACCCGATCACGAAGGGCGGCGTTTCAATCATATAAATTAGTTGGAATGTATAAACAGTAACATATGTTTCTATAAAATGTAGTATAATTCCATTAATAAAATTTAAAACATTTAAAATATTTCGCATTATTGTGAAAAGCTATGTAAACTGTGAAATGTTCGTTATCGGTTGTAATAACTGTAAATGGCTAAAATACAATAATTTGAATAATAATATGGAACAATGAGACGTTTGTAGTAACATAATTTGTAAGAAAAATAGGTTGGAGTTATCCTTCTTCCGAAAGATCCAGGAAGGTGGGTTTGTGGAATATTATATATATATATATATATATATATATTTACGAAACTAATATATAAACCTTATGTATTTCATATTTCAATAGTGGAAGGAAGGTGTTAATTTTTTCAAAAGAACACGATATCGAAAGTACAATACATTTTATGGTCTGCTAAGGAAAGAGTCTGTGATGAGGCGATAGTAGCGATCCTGGTGGTGAGCAACTATCTATGGATGTATATTTCAATGTCTACCTTTGCATATTTAGTAAGTATTAAGTTTCGTGACTATATAATAGACTGTGGTAGCTCCCATTCATTCATTTATTCATTCATTCATTCATTCATTCATTCATTCATTCATTCATTCATTTATTCATTCATGTATTAATTTATCCCTGTATTTATTGACTGATTTGTGTATTTATTTAATTTTTTATTAATTAATTAACTAATTTATTTATTAATTTATGCATTCATTTATTCATTTCATTTTTGTGCCCCTTTTGATCAAGAAAAAAAATTATTTATTCATATTTTTCTCCCTTTGCATAATATTTTATTTTATTGGGTTATTTTACGACGCTGTATCAACATCTAGGTTATTTAGCGTCTGAATGACATGGAGGTGATAACGCCGGTGAAATGAGTCCGGGGTCCAGCACCGAAAGTTACCCAGCATTTGCTCGTATTGGGTTGAGGGAAAACCCCGGAAAAAACCACAACCAGATAACTTGCCCCGACCGGGATTCGAACCCGGGCCACCTGGTTTCGCGGCCAGACGCGCTGACCGTTACTCCACAGGTGTGGACCTTTGAATAATAGAGATATACAGTATATATAAAGAGTGTTTTAAAAAAAAAGTAGCCAATATTTTAGGAGGTGACAGTATTCATCGAAACAAGAAAATAATGTCTAATAAACATGGGTCCTACAACACATACTTTCCGAGATCTGAACACTTGTTCATAGGAGGTGCTCAATGTGACGTCCAATCATGGCAATGCATTTTTCTGCCCTACAATACAGCAGGCTACCAGATAATCAAACCGTAGTTGAGACCCCTGGCGTGGAATACTGATACGTCGCAAGGAATACTGAAAAGAAAAGTCTGGTTGCGGATATGAGCGGAGTAGGCAGAGATGGTGTTGTGAATTTTCGTAATCAGCATGTGTGGGCTGATGAAAATCCCCATGCAGTTGAAGAAACAAGGCATCAGCACCGATTCTCAATCAACGTATGGGCAGGCTTTCTTGGCGATAGATTAATACGGCCATACGTGCTACCACAAAGATTAACTGCGGATCGTTATCAGGACTTCCTTATTGACGTATTAAAACAAATTTCAAAGAGTGCGTGATTCCTTACGGCGAGGGGCAGAGGAATGCATTGCCATGAATGGACGTCACATTGAGCACCTCCTATGAACAAGTGTTTTGATGTATACTAGCATCTCCTAAAATATTGGATACTTTTTAACACCCTGTATATGTAAATATTTACTCGTACTGTATATCTCATGTTCTATGTATGATAAGTAAATATTACAACAGTATATTACATCCATTAACAAGTTTCAACAACACGTATATGGTCTACGGCTTAAAAATATATAATAGTTTGCCTGACGAAATTAAACATATGAATGATTTAAGGTCTTTTAAAAGATACATCACAAGAAGTTTAACAAACCTCTGTCCCTACAGTTTAGATGAACTACGTGTGGGTTTACATTGGTCCTAATTTACTGTAATTTTATATATTTTAATTATTGTTTTCTGTTTTCATTATTGTTTTTCTTTCTTTCTTTGACATGTCCTATAGTTTTAACTCTTTCATGATAAATAAATAAATAAATAAATAAATAAATAAAAGGCAAAAAAAAAATAAAACAAATAAATCAATAAATACATGAATGAATAAATAAATAAATAAAATAATAAAAAAATTAAAAATTAAATAAATATATAAATAAATAATTAAACAAATAAATCAATAAATACATGAATAAATAAATACATGAATGAATAAATGAATGAAACAATAAATAAATGAATAAATAAATAAATAAACAAATAAATAAAATAATTAAATAATTAAAAAATTAAATAAATAAAAAATTAAACAAATAAATCAATAAATACATGAATAAATAAATACATGAATGAATAAATGAGTAAATGAATAAATAAATAAATACAATAATTAAAAAATTATAAAATAAATAAACAAATAAAAAAATTAAACAAATAAATCAATAGATACATGAATAAATAAATAAATAAATAAATAAATAAATAAATAAATAAATAAATAAAATAATTAAGAAATTAAATGAATAAATAAATAAAAAATTAAACAAATAAATCAATAAAGACATGAATAAATAAATAAATGTATGAATAAATAAATGAATGAATAAATAAATAAATAAAATAATTAAAATATCAAATAAACAAATAAACAAATAAATCAATAAATACATGAATAAATAAATACATGAATGAATAAATGAATGAATAAATAAATAAATAATTAAAAAGTTAAAAAATGAAATAAACAAATAAAAAATAAACAAATAAATCAATAAATACATGAATAAATAAATACATGAATGGATAAATGAATAAATAAATAAATAAATAAAATAATTAAGAAATTAAAAAAATAATTAAATAAATAAATCAATAAAGACATGAATAAATAAATACATGAATGAATGAATAAATAAATAAATGAATGAATAAATAAATAAAATAATACAAAATTAAAAAATAAATAAATAAATAAAAAATTTACAAATAAATCAATAAAGACATTAATAAATAAATACATGAATCAATAAATGAATGAATGAATAAAGAAATGAATGAATGAATAAATGAATAAATAAATGAATAAATAAAATAATTAAGCAATTAAATAAATAAATAAATAAAACATTAAGGAAATAAATCAATAAATACATGAATGAATAAATGAATAAATAAATAAGTAAAAAATTAAGCAAATACATCAATAAATACATGACTAAGTAAATACATGAATGAATAAATGAATGAAAAAATAAATGAATAAATAAATAAATAAATAAATTAATTAATTAATTAAGTTACTGAGTAAGAAAGTACTATAGCAGTACATGCTCAACACTCCTCTGAATCTAACTACTGAATTCCATTGTATCTTAAATCTCAGGAGACAACAAGTTGCAACTAAAGAAAAATTACGAAACTACATAGTGAAGGACGGGGCGGTGTCTGGAGAAATTTAAACGCAGCGCAAGCTTTTCAAAATGGCGACATAAACACATGTTCTAGTGCCCTAGGAGCACCAAAATTCATAGATATGCTATTTAAACTGTCGAGAATTTTTTAACAAAAAAATTAAAAATGTGACTTTTGACCCCAAAACTAAAATTCTTCAGTGATCCATCGTCTTAATGTCGTCTATCATCTGATATCTTCCTTCCCTATCTCTTCTCTGGTTCACCATTCCTTCCAGTGCACCCTTAAACACAGTTTCTCCTCAGCCAATGATCCAATCAAATCTTTTTTCTGTTCCTGATCAGTTTCAGCATTATTCTTTCTTCACCCACTCTTTCCAACATAGCTCCATTTCTTATTACTTTGTTTTAAACATAATTGAGTCATCCAAAGCCTACTGTAATTAATGATCTCACCGTGTTAACAGACATTTTGACCACTTTCATAGACGTCAAGCGCATGAACATTTGACGTGAAAAGTAGATTGTTATTTTGACTATACTTTTGACAGGGAAAATTTGCAACAGTAGACTATATCAAATGATTTCATTTACAATGTTGAAGTAACCTATAATTTTCATTTTTCTCTCTTTTATGTGCAATTTTGTTAACAGATACACGAGTTAACGATTCGACCGATTCCCTTAACCAAATCAGAGACCACCAGTTCATAAAGAAGAACTGGACCACACTGGATTTCAATTGGATTATGTTAGCTTTGTTACAATTTCATACTAATTTATTGGCTGAGAACCTATTACATATTTTGAAGAGAATTTCCTCTGTTGAAAATTGGAATGTGTTGGAGTTATTGGCTGTAATTACTACACTTGTGTCATCTGCAAATAACATGGGATGACCTGCATCTTTTATTAGGGGCGCAAGATCATTTATGAACACTAGAAAAAGTACCTAGGGACCTAACAATTAGAATACAGTCTGAATTTTCAACATTTTCTCTTTTAAATTCAATACGAAAATTAAACAACTGCTTATGAAGGATACTTAAATCGATTCTTTGTATAAAGCTTTCTTTCATTTCTTATTTTTATGTTTTATGTACACATATACAATATTTGTGTGTATTAATTTTTGTATTTCTTGTATTAAATGTAACTAACGACACACGAATTCTAGCTTTGCTCTTACGATTGTTCTTGATGTTTTATGTTTTGTGTAATAAAATTAATTTAGAATAAATAAATATCAAGATCAAATACATTTTAACACAAATTTAAATAGTATGTTCTCTGGAAATGTTAAATTATTTTTAAAACACTTAAAAATACTGCAAGTATAATTTTTATTCATAAAATTCAAATATCCTGAAGCAAAAGTAATACATATAAATGGTATTCCGGAGGAAATTAAACGCAGGATAAATACGAGAAATGGCTGTTATTATTCGGTTTTGAAGCTTTTATCATCTAGTCTGTTCTCAAAAAATCTCAAAGTTAGAATTTATAAAACAATTATATTACCGGTTCTTCCGTATGGTTGTCAAACTTGGACTCTCACTTTGAGAGAGGAGCAGAGGTTAAGGGTGCTTGAGAATAACGTGCTTGGGAAATATTTGGAGCTAAGAGGGATGAAGTTACAGGAGAATGGAGAAAGTTACACAACACAGAACTGCACGGATTGTATTCTTCACCTGACATAATTAGGAACATTAAATACAGACTTTTGAGATGGGAAGAGTATGTAGCACGTATGGGCGAATCCAGAAATGCATATAGAGTGTTAGTTGGGACACCGGAGGGAAAAAGACCTTTAGGGAGGCCGAGACGTAGATGGAAGGATAATATTAAAATGGATTTGAGGGAGGTGAGATATGATGATAGAGACTGGAGTAATCTTGCACAGGACAGAGACCGATAGCGGGCTTATGTGAGGGCGGAAATGAACCTTTGGGTTCCTTAAAAGCCATTTGTAAGTCAGTAAGTAAGTAAGTAAGTATGCGCGTAATTTACAGACGAAGGAATCTGGAATTTTCAACATCATCTGCCGTTACTGAAAGGAATTAGTGTTTAAAATATCAATGAAACCAAATAAAAATTGTGGATCTTTTAACAACTTAAGTAGCGTGCAATCTTAATAAAAGCATAGAGTTAGAAGGGAATATTTAATGTCGTCTGCCTTGAATCCCAGGTAATCATAAAAGGTCCAGAAATATATGTATTACTTGAACCAGAAAAAAGAATACTGGTTAGTGCTGTTTGCAGTTTTTTCGCTTATAAATACGAACATATAAAATATTTCTTTCTTCTGTTTCTATCAAACACAGACTACTGTTCTTTGCACCGTGTGATAAACAAATGCTGCCCCCAGAAAGAAATTATTTTTCATTGTTTTTATAAATCGGCGTGGTAGAAGAAAAAGTTTTGCGATTGTCAACAGTTAGGAATACCTATTACAAAACGTTTTAATATCACACTTTTCAAACTTTCTCTCCATGTCAAAAACATATTATTTTAGAAAATGAGTGAAATAAAAGTAGTACTTTTTCAATTACACAAGCACAATGTGGCAAATCCCCATTTGCTACTATTTATTTACTTATGGCTTTTAGAGTACCCGGAGGTTCATTACCGTCCTCACATAAGCCTGAGCAAGATTAATCCATCATATCCCACCTCCCTCAAATCCACTTTAATATTATCCTCCCATCTACGTCTCGGCCTCTCCAAAGGTGTTTCTCCTTCCTGCCTCCCAACTAACACTCTATATGCATTTCTGGATTCTCCCATACGTGCTACATGTCCTGCCCATCTCAAACGTCTGGATTAAAATGTTCCTAATTATGTCAGGTGAAGAATACAATGCATGCAGTTCTCCCTTCACCTGTAACTTCATCCTTCTTAGCACCAAATATTTTCTTAAGCACCTTATTCTCAAATACTTTTAACCTCTGTTCCTCTCTCAAAGTGAGAGTCCAAGTTTCACGAATTCCCATGCCTTTATTTTGTACTATAAAGATGTGACATGTCTCTCTACATTTTCACTATTTAAATTGAATATTTTAAGATAGGTAGTCCATTCATTTTGAAGAACTACATAGTCTACATTAATATACAATATTTCAACCCTTTATTTTAAGCAGTTTCTGAGTAAATGGTTTCTGAACTTAGAAGATATATATATATATATATATATATATATATATATATATATATATATATATATATATATATATATATATTTATTTATTTATTTATGCTCGACAATTCCGAAATGTAGTAATTATACACCTGGTAGCAGGCCTTTAATGGACCTCATTAAAGTACACCTATTCATTAAAGTTCAGGTGTTCCACCAATCAGAAAACACCATTGTAGCAATATGAAAGCGCAAGTATCGATTATTCTCGGATATGCAATCGACAGACAACTAGCGAAACGTCACGGAGGCTGGAAATCCAATACTGTCGCAGAAGGTTATGTTCTGTTACTATAATAATTAGCGTTAATTGTAAATAATATTCAAATAAATTCAATTTGTCATCTCGTTTTTCAATGTCTAAATCAATTTCAAGGTTATATCTAGATTACTGTTCACTTTACTCTCTAGATTATATCAAGGTCAATGACATTTGTTTCTCGGAAAAAATCAATACTTTCGCGTCTGCGCACATCTCACAATTTACGAGATATTGCACAAGGTCAGTTCCGCTCCCCAGTCAGATAAGAATAACATGAATACTCATGAATAATTTCAAGTTAGAAGTATGGTCGAGCATAAAAAGTCGTATGAAACTTGCCTATAATCGTAATTAAGACTCGCTTGAGCTCGTTTCATAAACATACTCGCGTCTTAATTACTACCATTATAGACTCGTTGCATAATGTACTATTTTCCATTACTCTTTTTTTCTTTCATTCCTGTATTAAAACAACGAAAGATAAATTGTTTCTGTTAAACTGTAATACAATATGGCACATCACAAGTCATCTAATAAAAATTATCATAATGTTTACTTCCCTAATTGCAGAAATTATATATTTTTTTCACATGGTATGGTTTTGTAAAAGAATCAAAAGCGTAGAGTTGAGAAATACATCTGACCAAATTTGCAAGACTTGAACCAAAAGCCGACAGGATCGACAGCTGATGTCAGTGAGTGAGGGTAAGTCAACGACGACGTGGACGAGGATTGTGAAGTTTCTGTTCACAAGGTTTGTGATAAGCTATTTACTTATTTTGCAGAATTTCCTGGTGTACCTGATGGCATCGTTTAAATTTTGTATAGGCCTATAAAAAAACGACTTTCGGTAAGTTGCATTCTTGTGAGCTAAACGATTTTTGCAGTTTCCCAAAGAATAAAATGAAGATAGGATTTATGATTGATCACAATGAAGAGTTATGAAAATGTTACAAGAAAAGAGGAACAGCCTACATCGCTTAAAACCTGGATTTTGAAACTGATATAAAATGTTTTACAAAAAGAAAGATGTTTACTCTTTAAAGTTACTGTACACTGAGGAGAAAATCACATTTTCTTAACAGTTTGAGCTAGACATCGATATTTGAAAGTTTGTGTACAAATCATACTGCATATAAAAAACCTCTGTACAAAACTCCATCTGATTTGGTCTAATATTATCTGTAGTAATGTCACGAGAGGTCTGAGATTTCCCGATAAATCCACGGGCGAAGCGACCTCGAGTGACATTTATTAGGACTATTTCGTGAATAAAATAAAAATATAAATAATACTAGTGGCTTGTGCAGCAAATGCTGCAAACAAAGTCCATTAGACTTTCAAATAATCATTTTCCAGATTTATTTTCAATGAAGAATATCAGACATTCTGAAAGTTATTTGCTTCCATAACAATGAACTCCCTCTGAATGGTTTTTTATGCCAAATACTTTTCCTTGAACCTATTCACCTTCAGTTTTTTTAGTTTGAACGCGAAAACGAAAGTAACAATGTCAGGACGATCAATCGGTTTTTCATGTGGGAGTAAAGCAGTAGCTATTTCAGGTCATTGTGGATTGTAGGTGAAAGTTAAAAAAAATGTCAGGTTTACTATGCTTTCGAACAATAGACATAGCATCTTGGTATAGCTGCTGCATGTTTCGTAAACTACATGGAAATGTAGAGATTAAAATCATTTTATCCTGCTAAGAGATCTTGCTGAAATGATCGGGAGACTACAAAATTTTGTAGGCCTCTTATTTTATCAGTAAGTAATACCTTTTGGTCTTTCCTTAGGAACTCTAATTTTTGCGCTCTCTCGAGCCAATACTGAAGAGAATCACGCATATAAATCGACACCACACCGCCATTAAATATATGAAAAAGACCCAAACCCACTTGAGTAGTAACTACAAAAATATGTGATTTTTAATAACAATATTATCTTTTGTAAGTTTTACAGTTTAAAATAACATATACTATATAGCCGCCACTCAGAAAATTATATAAATCAAGATCTAATTTAAGATATCCTCTACATCTACTTATATAACCCCAAACGTTTCACTTTTATATCATCAATATAGCATTAATAGTATAATTAATGAAAATAGTCACATCATGGCATTAACTACAATAATATTTCATTTCTAATGGTAATAATGTCATCAAACCACTTTAAGTTTTGTAGTTTATAATATCCAATACACAGCTGTACTCAGAAAATTACACACCACAGAATCAGACCCGTAAATCAATTTTAGTAAGTCTTGAAATTTTAATAACCAATTTAATTTGAATTCTAAATACGTCAGCATTCTTGCAGATCATGGCCTTCGTATAATATTGTTTACTGTAGTGTGTGTTTTGTTTTATTCTGAAATGCAATTAGTGACGACAAATGGATTTTAGAAAATAGGAAAATTATGTTGAAAAATTGACATTTCACTCAAAACTGCTATTTTTTTTTAAAAACTTTGGGTTCCAAGCTTCAGAATGAGGGGTCATTTATTAAAATCCGTTCAGCCGTTTTCCCGTAATTTCCACTACCAGTTCAAATTATATATATAGATATCCCTAAAATTCGCTCACAAAATGTTAATAATTGTATATTTACGAATACTTAACCTATTCAGACATTATGAAGTTGAAATAGATGAATATCGATTACTGCAATAAAGAAATACGACGTTATTCAGTAATGCCAATTGCGAAAAGCGAAATACAGGTTTAACAATGTTAATTACATGTACTGCACTTTTCTCTTGTAATTATAACAGAAATGCATTTTCATTATCTGCTGAAATCATAATTTAATTTAAACATTTTACAATAATTGCAAGTAACCTGATTAATACATTAATTAAATGAATTGCTGAAAAAGCGGTTCTCAAATCTGAATGAAGGAGTGTAATTTTCTCCAGATAGCCTACAATGGACATGGAATTAAAAGATGAAGTTGTAGATGTGGAAGTAAGATTTCGGACTTCATTTATACTGTAGTACTTCATCGTTACATTATACACTACACCGAGAATCATGAACTATGTAATATGTGTGGAAACAACTAGCAATGCTTATGTATTCACACTACAGCGAGACATATGTTGCTACACCATCTCTGTAGAGGTAATTCAAAACACAAATTTTATTACGCCATACGGAAGGCAGTTTGATCAAAGACCTTGGGTTTGATATTCGCTGATGTGACATATATTTGAACATCTGACTTTCTATTAATTGTTTAATTTCATTCACAAGATACAAATTTTATACCGGCATGTTAAATTAGGTTAGGTTACCTGTGGGAGCAGGACCAATGTCAGCTGTGCCTTATTTCGACCATTACTCCGTGCTACAGGAAAGCATTTTCCATAGTTCGACATACACATTCTCGCTGTAGTGTGTAAAGGAACTAAAGCTACATCCAAATACCTTACTATAATAATACCGGACAGCTGTATACTAGCAGCATTGGCGTGAGTGCGAAAAATCGCGGACCTGACATCTAGCGGAGAGGGATGGAATTACGTCCACATATACAAATATTAATATAGCGAGATTCGGACTATTGTTTAAAACGTGAGTTACTAATGTGGAATTATATATGAAACACTTAAGAAATGTTGAATAATATTTAATGTAAAATTATTATCTTATATCAAAGCTACATATTATGAGAAATATTGCATACTTCATATTACTTTCCGTAATTATTATTACATATTTTTTTCTTTGGTTTACCGAGACAAAATCAATCTGATATTAGGAATGAATTTACAGTAATGTTTTATATACGCATTTCTGACAACTGCAAAGATAAAATGGATAGTAATCTGATGCTTGTAATAATTAGTAAAGGCATGTGGACAACAATAAAACTTAATTTGATAAAACCTTAAAATCCAATACATTTTAACTTCTATTTATTTATTAGGTCAAAATAAAAAAACTAATTTTTATTTTTCTATCAACACAAAGACGAAGGAATTAGGCCTACTAAAGAATGTTGTTGACTTACGTTTTATGAACTGTCGGAAATCGAAAGTACGATTTGGAGCAATTTGTAATGCTGTAATTGTAGCAATTATAAACAGCACATATACACCCTGACATTTTAACACTAGTACTAATTCATAAAACTATTAACAAATTAACTAGCCCAGCAACAATATACTGTACATTGCAGTTGATTACAGCTTGTTTCGCGAGAATCTCCATCCCGGCAGGTAGGTAGCAGCACCATCGTCGTTCGCACGTAAAACTGCTAGATGTCCGGTATTATTATAGTAAGGTATTTGCTACATCTACACAGTTCAATTTGCCATGCGTGTATGCGTGCAATCTGGGAAGAATATTGAAAGAATCAAGTTTAAAAGGTACGTTCAATTAAGATGCATGAAGATTTTGTGTCTACATGGTGCGCCGTTTTGAACGTCGTCTTCACTCCGTAAATATATTAATTAATATTAAATATCAATCTTGCATTTATTGCTTGAATGCGTAAAATTGAAAGAAAAGTGTAAAGTGTAGATGCATCTTAATGGATTCATACTCATTGATTTACGGGGAAACAGTTGGCGATACTGACTAAACAAAAGAACGACAATGCGATAAATTGATAGCGATAAAACCAGCTGCAAAAATTATCGCGATGTCTGACTGTGATTGGAATTCAAAATTTCATTACAATTCATTCGTCGAAAATGGAATGACGTCACGATGTATTAATGTCTTTTTATTTTGCACACGTAGAGTCAAGGCTTTCATATGACATTTGTTTTTTGGGATCTGGAACCATGCTGAATGATATATTTATTGCTCAAAAGCGTATTGTCAGTTGCATAGCGGGCGTTGACAGTAGGACCTCTTGTAGGGAACATTTTTTACAGTATAATATTCTCACTGTTTATGGTATGTATATTTTTAATGTTGTACAACTAATTTATACAAAACTGTCTGATTTTCACCAAAATATTGACTTTCATACTTATGATACTCGTAACAAAAATAGTTTAACTATTCCAGTACACTATCTTACAAATATTAGCAGAACCTATATGGTCTTTGGAATCAAAATCTACAATAGGTTGCCCGAGGACATCAAATTTACTAAAATACTCACAAATTCAGAAATTATATAAAATTGAAATTAATAAATTTGTGTTCCTACAATCTAGAGGATACACGCATGGGCCCTTGAAATGAATAATGTATTTTATATTTGACATATTTTACATTTAATGTAATGCATATATCTGACCATGTCTATGCATATATTATGCCTTCGACAATAAAAGTTCCATCCATCCATCCATCCATCCATCCATCCATCCAAGCAACCATCCATCCATCCAACCATCCATCCATCCATCCATCCATCCTTCCAACCATCCATCCATCCATCCATCCATCCAACCATCCATCCATCCAACCATCCATCCAACCATCCATCCATCCATCCATCCATCCATCCATCCATCCATCCAACCATCCATCCATCCATCCATCCATCCATCCATCCATCCATCCATCCATCCATCCATCCATCCATCCACCTATATAAACGAAATAATCTTCGAAAATGTTTAGTATGCGTTGGGTTCAGAATAAATTAATACAAATCCAACGGGGTTTCGTTTTGCGCGTCATAAAAGCATATCTACGGATGCAGCGTTAATGATTGCAGGTATCGAGCCCTGCAGAAAAGTATATTCTACTACTGGGTTCAAAAAGTTCCCGGAATTTTACTACCATTTTTCATATTAATATATAACAGGGGATATTATACATTTGTTTTGTTGGTAACATTCATGATGTCATTTCCTTAAAGTTTGTTGATAATGGCGATTGTTGGTTTTAAGTTGTAGGCAATTGTTTATCATAGTGTTTTGTTTGTTCGTCGCATTTTGTAATTATGTCCACAGAGCAACATACAAACATCAAGTTCTGTGTTTTGTTACACAAAACTCCTGCAGAGACATTAAGATTGTTGGAAGAAGCATATGGCGAAGCAGCAATGAAAAAACTCAAGTGTATGCCTGGCATAAACGCTTTTCTGGTGGCCGCGATAGCATCAAAGATGACGTACGCAGCGGCCGACCAACAACTGCAACAAATGAAGCAATCGCTCAGCGTGTGCGTAATGTTGTGAGGGACGACCGACGTAAAACCATAAAAGAGATAGCAGCAGAGGTCGGAATATCAGTCGGAAGTGTACACAATGTTATTCACAAGCATCTCAACATGCATTACGTGTCTCAGAAGTTAGTTCCGAAAATGTTGTCGGCAGAACAGAAAGAAACAAGAATGACTCTTGCTGGGGACATGATTAGTATGGCTGATGAAGATGGTGATTTCTTAAACAAAATTATTGCTGGTGATGAAACTTGGTGCTACTTGTACGACCCAGTCCCTAAACGACAGTCATCTGAGTGGAAATCGAAAACATCTCCTCGGAAGCAAAAATTTCCTAGGGACACTTCCAAAGGCAAAGTTATGTTGGAAGTTTTCTTCGACTCTCAGGGTCTCATCCACCATGAGTTCATTCCAGAAGGTCGTACTGTAACGAAAGAATTGTACGTAGAAATCCTCCGTCGCCTCCGGGACGCAATGAGAAGGAAACGTCCAGAAAAGTGGGTAGAAAACAACTGGTTCCTTATGCATGACAATGCACCTGCTCATCGCGCAATTATTCTAAGAATTTTCTTGCCAGGCACAACATAAGTGCTTTGGATCACCCACCATACTCTCCTGAGCTCTCACCACCTGATTACTTTCTGTTTCCCCGTCTGAAAAGTCATCTGAAAGGACGGAGATTCAATGCTGAAGAGGTTATTGCAAACGCGACGAGAGCACTAAGACGGTTTCACAAAATGGCTTCCAGGAACTCTACACGCGTTGGCAAAAGTGTGTTGTTGCGGAAGGCAACTATTTTGAAGGGAATGTTGTAGAATAGTGTTTAAGGTACGTTGTTTCTATGATATTAGCAAATTCCGGGAACTTTTTGAACCTAGTATGTATTATCCATGTGCTAAAAAGAGTAAATGTTCATCTTCCCTCTTGCTTAAAAAAAGTCCCTTGTGCAGACCCTTGTATTTCCCTATTTTGACTGTGCTGACATTTTACTGACTGACCTCTCCAGCGACAACAAAACGAAACTTCAACGTGCTCATAATTTGTGTGTACGTTTTGTAAGCAATGTTCGTAAATATGATCATATTACCCCATCCCTGGAAACCATAGGTTGGCTTAAACTAGATAAGAAAAGAAATTTACATTCACTTCTCCTTCTCTTCCAAATCTTGAACTCTTCTATTCCTTCGTACCTGTCGTCTCGGTTCACTTACCTTTCTTCCCACCACAATCTCAACACACGCTCTCGCCATGAAACAATACTAACAATACCATCCCATCGCACCTCCTCATACTCATCCTCTTTCACAATAGCCCTGCCAAGACTCTGGAATTCGTTACCTGCTAGCATCAGGGACTGTCGAAATAAAATTGAATTCAAACGCAAACTTACTAGGCACTCGGTCAGTAATTGAGACCCGTTCAGACATGGTTTCCTGTAAATAGTTCTCTTAACCTATCACAAAATATTTCAAAATCCGGTAATTTCATCACTATAGAATTTTGTTATTGTAGGTTTAATTTGTAATTCAGTAAATACAAAAATATTCTTTGTTCTTAACTTCTATGATAAAATGTCTAGCTTGCATTAATCAGGTATTCTTGCGTACTTTAATTTTTATTGTAATTGTAAATTTAATATTAATTGTAATCTTATTGTTCATGTTATAGTTATAATCACCTGGTAGAGGGGCAGAGAAGGCCTGACGGCCTTATCTCTACCAGGTTAAATAAATAAATACTAAATAGTAAATACTATACTTGATTCAAACAGCTAATGCAGAACTTACATTACTTCGAAAGGGGCACACATATGAGGATACACTTTTAAAGATTGAGGTTGAGAAACCGGCCCATTTCTTAACATCCGGACACCCAGTTTATTTTCACGACTTCGTCAAATACACCAATTGCATGAGCAACCACAATGTACAGATCTTTACAGATGGATCAAAAATATCTAAAGAAGGTGCTATTGATCAGGTCGGATGCGGTTTTATTGTACAGGCACATCATTTTATTTTTACTTCAATTTTTATTGTACCTGAGTTTTTAATGTACTTTACTCCCAACCCTTCTACTAATGAAGTTCCAGCTGTCCTCCACACAGAACCAAGGCCGCATATAGTAAACAGTACTGAATTAGTGAGTATAGTACGTTCCAGAAATATGTTCGCGTTTTCCAGTGACGAAAGAGTTTTCAATATTGAATCATATTTTCGCACAGGTACTGTCCGTTTGCCTACATCGCATCCCGATTTTCCCCACCTTCTTCTGTTCGCCCCTCTGTAAAGTCTAGTGGCTGGGCTGTCTTAGCTCTTTTCTGAAAACATTAATTTCTGTTAGGAATTGAACGTCTACGTAATATTATCATACAACTGTTTAAAATAACTTAAATAAAAGGGCCTCGTTATGTAATTAACTGTCACGTGATTTCCCCCCTTTCTACGATCCTGCGACATAACTACTTGGACGGACAGTAGATAGCATGTCTGAGGAATTTTATCTGTGCGGGTCGGGCAGAAGTGAAGATTTAATTTACAGTACGTAAGGTACTCTTTTATAGAGTAGGTACAGAATTATTTCAACATGAGTTACTAGTACGAAGGACGAAACTGACAATTGGAATTAGGTACAATAGTCTATAGTGCGATAAAATGCACAAAAGAACTGAAGCCTGTATTGAAATGAACGGCCACCATTTTAAAAAATGTGTTTAAATATTCATATTATGATTATTTTTCAATTTAACTTCATTCTCTATATTGTACGCTAATGTGCTGTAGACAGTATAATATACACTGCATAGTGAATACGCCCGAGTGGACAGGTCAGTTCGTGAGTAAAAACACTCATTATTAATACTGCAGTGTGTTTTGATTAAACAAAAACCTAATGAAAATTATCGAACTCAAAATCGCGATATTTCCTAGTTTACGTAAATGGATGAACTACTTTTCTTTCCTCCTATATCCAGTAGAGTGATTTGTTTGTGTTTTACGCCAGTATCATCGAACTCCAGTCGTGGAAGGGGATAGCAAGAGGTTTTTCCGGTTCTCTAAAGGTATAGCCAGGTAAATATAAAAAATTTTAGTAAAAATAAAATGATGTCCCTGTATATTGCAACGGCCAAGAAGTGTAAACACAGAGGAACAAACTTTCACCTGAATGCGCCATTGTGAAAGCTGAATTATTAGCTATTAAGGAAGCACTGATATGGACTAAAATTCATAATTATAATTGTTGTATCTACAGCGATTGTCAAACAGCCCTCAGATCTATAGATAACAAGTTTAACTTAAATCCTCTGGCAGTGGAAATCAGAAGAAATTTAAAACCTTGCGACAAACAAATTTGCTTTCCATGGTGCGAGGACATAGTGGAACAGCAGGAAATGAAAGAGGTGATGAACTGGCAAATAGTGCTGCAGTTTCGAACTTTAATTTGAGCTATAGTCTGTGTCCTTATTCGTAAGCGAAAAGAAAAACAAATCAGCACATAGGTGGAACAATCAGTGGCTATGCAGTACACAGGGTTCAGTTACGAGAGAAATCTTTTTTCCTAGGGTCGACACCCGCTTAAATAGCAACCAAATTTTACCGGACTTTATACTAACGCTATTTTTATCGGGTCATGGGAAATTTGGGTCTTATTTAGAACGATTTAAATCACATAAGGGAAATGGCTACTTATGTATCTGTGAGAAACAGCAAGCTGTGGATCACGTTTTGTTTCATTGTCCAGTGTTCGAAAACAGAAGATATTTTTTGGTCGGACATTTACATTTTTGTAATGTAATATTATGACAAACCATTATTCAACGTGTTCAGAAAAACATACTGTTATAAACAGTTTTGTAACTTTATATGTATTATATTTAAGAATTTGTAATTAATTCAAATTAATGCAGTAGATATGTATTAATTTCAAGTAGCAAGACTGGGTTACCCATGTCAAATGAATTCTCCTTGTAAACTATCAGTAAGTTACAGCCTAGATCATATATGTAACAGATAACTCATCTCTATGTTAAAATTGGCAGCACTTTGAAGAGAACAACCGCCAGGATCGCCACCCGTCCGCCGTAAACGAACACGAGATGGCAGTACATTCGCTAATGCAATTCAAATGAGAATTATGACGTGACTACTTATGTAACAACTAGATGGCAGCGTAGTAAACCTGAGAAAAGTTGTTAACGTCAAAGCCTATAAGGCTGACCTATTTATTACATATATGATCTAGGGTTGTAGCTACAACTATAACCCTAATGTACTTCCGGGTAAACTAGGGTTGAAGAAATTGTACATATAAAAGAATAAATAAATAAATAGATAAATAAATAAATAAATAAATAATTAAATAATTAAATATATAAATAAATAAGTAAACAAATAAATGAATGACTGAATAAATAAATAAATGAATGGATAAATGAATGTATAAATAAATAAATAAATAAGTAAATAAATAAATAAGTAAGTAAATAAATGAATGAATAAATAAATAAATAAATAAATAAATGGATAAATAAATAAATAAATCCATTAATAAATAAGTAAATAAATGAATGAATAAATGAATGGATGAATGATTAAATAAATAAATAAATAAATAAACATATAAATGGATAAATAAATTAATTAATTAATCAGTAAATAAATACATAAGTAAATAAATATATGAATGAAGGAATAAATAAATAAATGAATGGATAAATAAATAAATAAATAAATAAATAAATAAATAAATCAGTAAATAAATAAGTAAATAAATAAATGAATGAATAAATGAATAAATAAGTAAATAAATAAATTAGTAAATAAATGAATGAATGGATAAATAAATAAATGAATGGATAAATGAATGAATAAATAAATAAATAAATAAATAAATAAATAAATGGATAAATAAATTAATTAACTAATTAATCAGTAAATAAATAAGTAAATAAATAAATAAGTAAATAAATAAATGAATGAATACATAAATAAATGAATGGATAAATAAATAAATAAATAAATAAATAAATAAGGAAATAAATAAATAAGTAAATAAATAAATGAATGAATAAATAAATAAATGAATGGATAAATGAATGAATAAATAAATAAATAAAATAAAGAAATAAATAAATCAGTAAATAAATAAGTAAATAAATAAAATAAATAATAAAATAAAATAAATAAATAAATAAAATAAATAAATAAGTAAATAAATAAATAAAATAAATAAATAAATAAATAAATAAATAAATAAATAAATAAATAAATAAATAAATACACAATACGCGTACTGCAGTTAGAAAGAACTGGAACATGGCAAAATCTAAACCCGTGAAGAAATGCTACTTCCAAAGCAAATGGGAATATGATTATTTTGTTGTTGAAGACGAAAGAATTGCTTGTTTACTGCGTCCCATTCAATTTATTTCTACTTTTCATTTCAATATATTTTTAAGACAACATTTCGAAATTTATTTTCCATACCAAGGGCATATTACTGAATCGCACAAATATTCCTCAGTTTTCCAAATGTTACAATTATACATTAAATTACATCCTCATCCCAATGTTGATATTTTTAATATGAATTTCTCTAAATACAGATTTTTTAAATTTCATTTCATTTATTTAATACTTTACACTTGAGCTACATTAGGCATTGCAGCCCGAAAGAGCAGAAGCTCGTGCTCGGGCGCAGTTCAGATCAGTTATACAAAATATATCACAAAATTAAGAGAGTTCATTGAGCACAATAACATTAATAAATGGTAAAATAATACAGCATGTAATAATAGGGTCTGTATACAAATAGAAAATACAAAAGTACATGAATATTAGAGTATCAATTTTTAACTCAATTAGCTTAAACAATTAAATAATTAATCTGATTTGTTTCTCAAATCTATGTGTTTTAAGTGTACTTAGCTCAGGGTAAGCTCTAATTAATGCATTATATATTTTGGGTCCAAAATTTCTGTTCTGTTTTAATCCAGCAGTTGTGTGGCATTTGGGAGTATTTAGAAAGAAACTGTAGTTTTGTCTCGTCTGGTTTCATGAGGATCAAATTTAAATTTAAAACCACATTTCAACAAACCCATATTAAGAATTATGGAATGCACAAACTTTCGGGTAAGTTCATTATTACGAACTGTATATTGATTATTTATTTATATACTGTTAAATTAAGGACTCACTCGTTGTGTTCATTTTGCATTGAAATTAATAGTGACTTTCAAGGTTCGTTACTTAAATGCTATAAATTTATGTTTCCGTAGGTGATGATAGGAGGAAAGTTTTCGAAAATCTAAAACAGGTTAGGTTCAAAGAAATCTCAGAGAAACTGACTGACTGACTTACTGGCTTTTAAGGAACCCGGAGGTTCATTGCCGCCCTCACATAAGCCCGCCATTGGTCCCTATCCTGAGCAAGATTAATCCATTCTCTATCATCATATCCCTCAAATCCATTTTAATATTATCTTCCCATCTACGTCTCGGCCTCCGTAAAGGCTTTTGCCCTCCGGCCTCCCAACTAACACTCTATATGCATTTCTGGATTCGCCCATACGTGCTATATGCCCTGCCCATCTCAAACGTCTGGATTTAATGTTCCTAATTATGTCAGATGAAGAATACAATGCGTGCAGTTCTGTGTTGTGTAACTTTCTCCATTCTCCTGTAACTTCATCCCTCTTAGCCCCAAATATTTTCCTAAGCACCTTATTCTCAAACACCTTTAACATATGTTCCTCTCTCAAAGTGAGAGTCCAAGTTTCACAACCATAAAGAACAACCGGTAATATAACTGTTTTATAAATTCTAACTTTCAGATTTTTTGACAGCAGACTGGATGATAAAATTTCTCAACGGAATAATAATAACAGGCATTTCCCATATTTATTCTGTGTTTAATTTCCTCCCGAGTATAATTTATATTTGTTACTGTTGCTCCAAGATATTTGAACTTCTCCACCTCTTCAAAAGATAAATTTCCAATTTTTATATTTCCATTTCGTACAATATTCTCGTCACGAGACATAATCACATACTTTGTCTTTTCGGTATTTACTTCCAAACCTATCTCTTTACTTGCTTCCAATAAAATTCCCGTGTTTTCCCTAATCGTTTGTGGATTTTCTCCTAACATATTCACGTCATCCACATAGACAAGCAGCTGATGTAACCCGTTCAATTCCAAACCCTCTCTGTTATCCTGGACTTTCCTAATGGCATATTCTAGAGCAAAGTGCATCTCCTTGCTTTAGCCCACAGTGAATTGATCTCAAAGATACTACCGACTGGAAATCTAGCATAATAGTAAACCTTGAAACGAGATAACGCATTATAAATACAATGAATTTATTACAATCCTTTTTGATGGACCTTGCACGGGCAGAGAATGTAAATAACTCTACGCGGAAGTCGATCATCCCCAATAGAAGTGGAGTGAGGCTGACGTCATATTTCCCCTGTTACGGGTTCTACAGGCCTGTGCTAATCAAAGAACACGAGATACTGCTGAACAGGCCACGTGGCTAGTTTTACTGAGCTAATTAAGTTATTTATTTATTTCTCCATGGCAACCATTGTTACATAAATTGCAAGATTTGCACTACCAAACCTGACTAGATAATTTTCCCTTTTGCCATATATATTTGGAGTTGTCATTATATATTTTATTGGTGTTTGAAGTGGGACATAGTATATATAGAATAGATAAATCAGATAATAATAGTCCAAAATAAATTTCCCTTTGTCGTGTATTTACGAGTTGTGCAAAACATTTTCTTTCAGTTCGATGAATAAATCATGAGTTAAATTGTCATACCACGTAATGTTCACTGTAAATTAGACTGGAAACTGTCAAGATAAATTTATTAATGTACACTAATTCATTTACCTGGCGCCATGGTAGAGTTTGTGACACTAAAGGGAATAAATAATACTTATTATTTATTCATATTTATCATCATCATACGGCTTTGAGGTAGTGGTTTCCTTCACATTTTTGCATACGGTACAGCACTACCCTGGATTAAATTCAATCACATTCCTGTTTGTGATTATGTATTCAATCTTTTTTATTACATATATATATATATATTTTTATTATTATTATTTTTAAGTTACTACTGATTGTGTATATGTATTCAATCTCCTTTTTTACTTTATTATTATTATTATTATTATTATTATTATTATTATTATTATTATTATTATTATTATTATTATTATTAAGTTAATGTATGTATTTTCTGTATGTGATTTGATCCTGGTTGAGTGGAAGAGAAGGCCTGATGGCCTTAACTCTGCCAGGTAAAATAAAACTATTATTATTATTATTATTGTTATTATTATTATTATTTTTATTATTATTATTATTATTCACTACCCTGGATTAAATTCAATCACATTCCTCTTTGTGATTATGTATTCAATCTTTTTATTATATATTTTTATTATTATTATTATTTTTAACTTACTACTGATTGTGTATATGTATTCAATCTCCCTTTTTACTTTATTATTTTTAATATTATTATTATTATTATCATTATTATTATTATTATTATTATTATTATTAAGTTAATGTATGTATTTTTCTGTATGTGATTTGATCCTGGTTGACTGGAAGAGAAGGCCTGATGGCCTTAACTCTGCCAGGGAAAATAAAACTATTATTATTATTATTATTATTATTATTATTATTATTATTATTATTATTATCTTATTAACTTTGCTCTAGAGTATGCCATTAGGAAAGTCCAGGATAACAGAGAGGGTTTGCAATTGAACGGGTTACATCAGCTGCTTGTCTATGCGGATGACGTGAATATGTTAGGAGAAAATCCACAAACGATTAGGGAAAACACGGGAATTTTACTGGAAGCAAGTAAAGAGATAGGTTTGGAAGTAAATCCCGAAAAGACAAAGTATATGATTATGTCTCGTGACGAGAATATTGTACGAAATGGAAATGCAAAAATTGGAGATTTATCTTTTGAAGAGGTGGAGAAGTTCAAATATCTTGGAGCAACAGTAACAAATATAAATGATACTCGGGAGGAAATTAAACACAGAATAAATATGGGAAATGCCTGTTATTATTCGGTTGAGAAGCTTTTATCATCCAGTCTGCTGTCAAAAAATCTGAAAGTTAGAATTTATAAAACAGTTATATTACGGGTTGTTCTTTATGGTTGTGAAACTTGGACTCTCACTTTGAGAGAGGAACATAGGTTAAAGGTGTTTGAGAATAAGGTGCTTAGGAAAATATTTGGGGCTAAGAGGGATGAAGGTACAGGAGAATGGAGAAAGTTACACAACACAGAACTGCACGCATTGTATTCTTCACCTGACATAATTAGGAACATTAAATCCAGACGTTTGAGATGGGCAGGGCATGTAGCACTTATCGGCGAATCCAGAAATGCATATAGAATGTTAGTTGGGAGACCAGAGGAAAAAAGACCTTTAGGGAGGCCGAGACATAGATGAGAAGATAATATTACAATGGATTTGAGTTAGGTTGGATATATGATAGAGAATGCGTTAATCTTGCTCAGGAAAGGGACCAATGGCGGGGTTATGAGAGGGCGGCAATGAACCTCCGGGTTCCTTAAAAGCCAGCAAGTAAATAAGTATGTATGTAAGTATTATTAATATATTTCTCCTATCATCTATATATCCCCATACCTTCCCATTACATAAAGCTAAACCCTATTTCCGTCTACTTCTTCCTCCATACTTTCAGATGTAGAATTATTTTCAACTCTTCACCCCAATCCCATTCCCGGATATTATGCAATACTATCTACCTTACTCTTATATACAAACATTCTCAGCTACAATCGACTCATCCATCTCTACTAACATCGTCATCTTACATTACTATTCACCCTAATATTCTGTTTATCTTATAAACTTTTATCTCGACTAGTTTTCACAAAATTTTTTCTACTTTCTCATCGACATTACCGAATCATATTATTTGTCTCATTTAATAAATAATATAGACATAGCATATTGTAGTATTAAGAATGGAATTGAGGTGTCAAAAATTAACAAAATGGGGAAAAATAATTAAAATCTATGCGAGAAATCTGGAAGAATTCAAGAAGCAAAGTTAAAAAGTGTGCGTGAGCACATGTTTTATACAGACGTGGACAAATTATTAGACTAAATTAATTATATGTGCAACTAAGCTGTATTTATCGGTAGAAATAATGAACAAAAATGTATTTTACACAGATATAATGAACAGAAAATTGAGTCTTGAGGTTACTAATATGTTGTGAACATTCCCTTTTTCTTTATTAACACGTTTATTTTGTCAGGGATTATGAAAACCAGAGTTTGACACTTCCTTTGAATATCAGCATCATTTAGCCAGATATCAGTCAGTAATTAAATGAGTCCATGTTTTGTTGTAAGCCTCTTTTTGTTCACTTTCTTCTTCAGTATAGATCACAGATTTTCAATTTAGTTCATGTCCGGTCTTCTTGCAGGCCATGGGAGAATATCTTCTGCAGTATGTAATTAAAACACCAGTAGTACCAACATAGACAAAAAAAATATATTTAACCATTGGAAAAATATACCAGAAGATGTAAACAATCATATTTACAACAATAGAGACTCTGTGAATTATACTGATAGTTGATATGACGAATTATATTACGTTTCCAAGAAAAACGTTTTAGTCTAATAATTTGTCCACGTATGTAAGTTTCATAAGTCAACTACTCTTACTATTAACACATAGTTCGTGAATATGCCACCAGAACAAGAAAAAATTATAAAAAAAAAATTTACTGCAAAAATTTCGCTGCAGTGTTTAATTTTTGTCGATTGAAAGAAAATAATCCTACTTATTTATTGTGGGTATCAATCAACTCGTATGGAGAGGAACAGAGGTTAAAGGTGTTCGAGAATAAAGTGCTTAGGAAAACATTTGGGGCTAAAAGGGATGACGTTACTGAAGAATGGAGAAAGTTACACAACGCAGAACGGCACGCATTGTATTCTTCACCTGACATAATGACGAACATTAAGTCCAGACGATTGAGATGGGCAGGACATGTAGCACGTACGAGCACCTACTGGTTCATGGATGACACTTTGACATCCATCGGCTGTTATCAAGGGAAAATAATATAGGCTTCTTACATCCATCAGTCAAAATTACGAAACAGATGTCGGACTTTATAAGTCCAGGAAGCCCTCTGTCATATTTACCGTGTTATATTTTCTGAACCGTGACACACCAGTGAGCCTCAGGTGATATAAAACGAACACTGACTGGGATATGAGGCGGCAAAACGATGCATCGCTGGGCAGGACGAGTTGCCGTGGTGACGGGCGCTAGTTCTGCGATAGGGGCAGCCATCACCCAGCAACTCGTCACGAATGCAGTCAATGTCGTTGGAATGGCGCGCAGAGTGGAGAAAGTACAGGTACCCATTTATGGAAAAAGAAAACTTCTGCTTTTCCGAAATTAAAATTTGATTTTACCTGTATATTGGCCTACAAAACACACAATTAAAGACAAGTGTAGTTTTCTGAAGTCTGAATTAGTAATTCCCTGGTTCTTTATTCTCGTAAATATGTGAGTAAAGAGTATAAAACAATGCTTATAGCTTTCCTATATTTAATTTCATGAAAACTTTAATTTGCATTTTTCTCGAAAAGTAGCCTACATAATAATATAATTTATTTCCAAGAAATAGTCTGCCCAGGCATCCTGGGTTCCCAAAAAAACAGAATAACACACATATAAGAATAGTAATGATTACAGTAAAATAGATGAGTCAAATTGAAATGTGAACTAGGAGCTTAAATTTAAGAAATAATAAATTTGTACATATATATATATATATATATATATATATATATATATATATATATATGTAACAATCACACACTAACGAATAGAAAGAGGGGGGATTATGATATTCCGTATAAATGATTTTTCCGAACCACCACAGACCCTTTAATGCTAGAAGTAATTATTTTTGGAATGATGTCATGGATTCCAAATGTTTTGATAGTGTTTACAGTTGATCGTGGGATGGTGCCCCTCGCTCCGATCATTAAACCATGTACTTCCCAGGTGCCTTCCATCTGATATTTTTCTCGAAAATACGGAATAGTAGGCTCATAAATTTGTTGTTTCTCTTTGTTGACCTCGGATGATTGGGTCTGGCTCATCTCAAATCTAAAAGTTGGGTCCAAAGTAATAAGTAATATATTAAAAACTATAGCACCTAGAATCACAATTTTTTTTAATACTCAGTATTTAATCTTTTTTTTTAAACCACAGAAAACAAAAAAAAATGAAAAATCCGACTTTAGGTCCCATTTCCTGCAACTAGTCACATATACGTTTCCAACAATATCGAACGGAACTTTTGAACCACTCTATTTTTTAGAATAGGCCGATTATTTTATATTTTAACATCTTCTCGAGGTCTACAGTCAGTAATACATAAGTTGTTAAACATTTCAAATGCTTAACAAAGATTGGTATATAATTTTGATAGGGGTAATTGTATTACCCGTTTTGGTATTAATAAGTTGTAATAAACTTTCGTAGCAGGAGGGTTAACAACCTTACCGATGTTGTTGATACGCGTGCGGTAAGTAAATTTAAAAGTAAAGAACTATCAGTGTCACCCATCTCTATGTGCTATGGGGAAATAACTAAATGTCTTATTATACAGCTGTACTCTTTCTAAATTAATTTATTGGAGTGTAGATTTGTAAGAAAACAGACATTTCAATGTAGATAAGACATAAGCGTGAAAAACATTTCTGTTTTTATAAAATAACTTCGATTATGGATATAACAAAATAGGAAAGTATAAAAATAATACATCTTGATTACACAACTTTTAACACTGTATCACTTCGGAATATGTGTGATAAGACTCTGTGTTAAATTCTAACGTACCTTCTTTACATGTTTCGACCTTTTATGGGTCATCCTCAGAACTGGTCGTTGTTGGTCTTGGCGCCTCTTGTTTTCTTTCTTGTGAGGGTGTATTCGTGTGGTGTAATGTAGAGTCAAAGAGTGTGTGTATTTTGAAATTGAGTTGTGTGTTGAGAATATCGTTGGGGTGTGTTTTCGTGTGTCTGTATATTTCATATTGTTCTAGTGTGTTGAGTTTCTGGCTTTTTGGTTGGATGTGTAGTATTTCCATGCCTGTGTTGATGTCTCTATGAGTGTGGTTAGCATTTGTGATGTGTTCTGCATATGTGGAGGTGTTTTGTAATTTTGTTATGGCTGTGATGTGTTCTTTGTAACGTGTTTGAAATGATCTGTCTGTCTGTCCTATATAGAAGTTGTTGCAGGTGTTACATTTACACAAGAAGCAAAACAAGAGGCGCCAAGACCAACAACGACCAGTTCTGAGGATGACCCATAAAAGGTCGAAACATGTAAACAAAGTACGTTAGAATTTAACACAAGAAAGTCTTATCATACATATTCCAAAAAAAAAGGTTTAATAAAATATTGCTCTTTTTTGCTTCATTTTCCAGAAAAAAAATATATATATTTTTTTTTATTAAGCATTTCATTGTGTGTTTGGAAAAGCTACTGAATTAATTCCCAATATGCTCAGTCAATTTAAGAAAGCACAAACTAAATTTCCAACTATTTTACTGTGTTGAACTTTAGGATTTACCTTGCTTGAATAGTTTCGAAGTTTTGTGCTTCATTGTCCAAAGACTAGTAAAGATCCTGCACTATCTTCTGGTTTTCTGTTGTGGTAGAGTGTGTTCATGATTGTGTCGAAAAGGGTGTGTGTTTTGAAATTGAGTTCAGTGTTCAGGATGTGTTGTGGGCGTGTTTTTGCATGTCTATAAATTCCATATTGTTCTACTAGCCGTACCCGTGCGCTCCGCTGCACCCGTTAGAAATAAATATAAAGTAATTACTTATTAAAATAGAACATTTGATCCAGGGAACATTCGTGTTTGAAAGAAGGATAAATCGTTTAATATGTTACTTAATTTAAATTGCATCCAAATAATTAAAATGCGATCATTTTGGTCCAGAGACCAGTCGTTGGTGCAATGACAATTCCTTTAACATGTTTCTTAATTTTTATTACATGCAACCATAGTTTAATGAACATTGACATCATTTAGATTTAATGTATATACTTTATTTTACTTGTTATAGGTTTCCATTGAATTATAGTAATAACTTCATTTTAACCCTTGTTTTCTATGTATTCAGTAAATGACGCTTGGCCCGCAATGGTTCTGAACCCTTCAAATAACTTAAATTATACTATATATTACATTATATTATAAATTATATTATATTATATTATATTATATTATATTATATTATATTATATTATATTATATTATATTATATTATATTATATTATATATTATATCAGAATTTAGTGTAATAACATTATAGCCTGGCATTATGTCCATCTAGAGAAACTACACTTTCCAATGGTGAAATAATAATTAATTATACAAATCGGTTAATTTAGCTTCCGATATTACTTCATACAAACACAGAAACATTCTCTGTAGGCTATCTTTCATATCTTTCGATTGTTGCTGTCCAAGGACCCTTATAGACGAATTGATTTGTTTTTTAATTCATTACACGGCCTTAGATGGCAGTTATTTTAATTTTATAACTCATTTATCTCATTAAATATCAGTTCTATCAAATTGTTTCAAGGAATAAAACTTATCGCAAATTATTTTTAAAGAAACTTTTGTTATGTAACATTTTTCACAAAAATCAATAATAAGCGAGATATTTCTATTTATTTAATTCAGGCCCCCTTATAACTCCCCTTTTAAATAATGTATTTTGAATGCCGTATAGTCTAAAATCTAAGTTGCAACGAACTTAATTTATATTCCAATTTTCATCGAAATCCGTTCAGCCATTATCGCGTTAAAAGTTAACAAACATACAGACAGACAGAGAGACATACAAACAAAAATTTCAAAAAAGCGATTTTCGGTTTCAGGGTGGTTAATTATATATGTTAGGACCAATTATTTTTGGAAAATCGAAAATTACCAGAAAAATTTCGGCTACAGATTTATTATTAGTATGGATGGTATCAAGTTTCTGTTTTTTTTGGGGGGGGGGGGGCTGGATGTGTAGTATTTTCATGTAAGTGTCTATGTTGCTGTAGGTGTGGTTGCAGTTTGTGATGTGTTCAGCGTAGGTTGAACTGTTGTATAGTTTAGTTACGGCTGTGTTATGTTCCTTGTAACGTGTTTGAAATGATCTTCCAGTTTGTCCAATGTAGAATTCTTTGCAACTATTGCATCATAGTTTGTATACACCTCTTAAGTTATATTTATTTGTATGTCTTGTCCATGTGTTAAGATGTTTTTTGTAGTGTGTTCTGTGTTCTTTATATAATGTTGTATTTTACTTTCTTGAACGGTGATGCAATTTTGTATGTGTTCTTGTTTTCATATGTTAATGTGATATATTAGTTTTGTTCTTTTTTGTGTTATGATATGATATATGATATATATTTCTTCACAGCACTTCTTTACAAGTAATGGTGAACCTCACATTTCTGTATCCGGTGCCACCATTAACATATTATTACAATAACACATTATTTGCAGTACACGTCTACAAAAATACTCCCAATTACACTATGTACCTTTTTTATTACTTGTTCAATCTCCCCTTCAGTATTTCTCCTACATTTCATTTGCTATTCTCTATTTGTTCATTAATTCTAATATATCTAATATTATATACTACTTTCACACCCCCCTTATCCTCTAACTACTATTCACTAAAATCTCAATTTCAATTTTTCTCTATAAATTATCATATTGAATTATTTATCCTATTTTTCCCTTGACCTTTTCTCCTATCTTTCTCTTATATTCATTTACTGTTCCAACGTTCAAATGTAGTACCAATTTTATGCTGTCACTTGTTCACTTCTCTTAACCCTTTCTCACTATTTTCACTCATTCCTATTTGCGCACACTTTCACTTTCTCACTATTCTGCTTACACCTAATCCATTGTCACTATTCCCACTTCCTATAAATACTTATATTTTATTCTACACATCTGCTTATACACTTTCTCTCTCCCATATACTTCTCGATCTTTTCCAGTTTCACTTTACTTGCACTTTTTGATCACATCCCCAATTTTTCTACACATATCAAATATCTCTGCTAAATCCTCAACTGTCGCAAGTTCTGACCTTTCATTACTGTTCGTCTCTGCCTTATTTCTGTCTTTGTCTTTCTTTCTATTTATTTCTTCTTCTATTCCTCTTTTATTCTTTTTTTTTGTTGCGTTTCCTTGTTTGCAAATAAATTTCTAAATTATAGACATCAGGTCAAAGAATTTTGAGTGACCACAAGGGTCCTGAATACAATAAACATGTACAGGGACATCATTTCATTTTTACTTCAATTTTTGTTGTACCTGAGTTTTTGAATGTACTTCACTCCCACCCCTTCTACTAAGGAAGTTCCAACTCCATACAGAACCAAGACCGCAGATAGTAAGCAGTACTGAGTTACTGAGTATAGTACGTTCCAGAAATACGTTCGCGTTTTCCAGTGACGAAAGAGCTTTCAATATTGAATCATATTTTCGCACAGGTACTGTCCGTTTGCCTACGTCGCATCCCGATTTCCCCCACCTGCTTCTGCTCGCCCCTCTGTAATAGCTGGGATGTCTTAGCTCTTTTCTGAAAACATTAATTTCTCTTAGGAATTGGAAGTTTACGTAATATTATACAGCTGTTTAATTTAACTTAAATAAAAGGTCCTCGTTAAGTAATTAACTGTCACGTGATTTCCTCCCTTTCTACAAACCTGCGGCATAACCACCTCGACGGACAGTAGATAGCATGTCTGAGTAATTTTATATTTTCGGGTCGGGCAGAAGTGAAGATTGAATTTACAGTACGTAGAGTAGGTACAGAATTATTTCAACATGAGTTACTAGTACGAAGGACGAAACTGGCAATTGGAATTAGATGCAATAGTCTATAGTGCGATAATATGTACAAGCCTGTATCGAAATGAACGGCCACCATTTTAAAAATTGTGTTTAAATATTCATATTATGATTATTTTTCAATTTAACTTCTTTCTCTATATTGTACGCTAATGTGCTGTAGACAGTATAATATACACTGCATAATGAATACGTTCGCATGGATAACTCACTTCGTGAGTAAAAACACTTATTCTTAATACAGTACTGTACTTTGATTAAAGAAAAGCCTAATGAAAATGATCAAACTGAAAATCGCGATATTTCCTAGTTTACGTAAATGGATGAACTACTTTTCTTCCTTCCTATACCTAGTAGAGTGATTTGTGTTTTACGCCAGTATCATCGAACTCCAGTCTTGGAGGGGGGAGCAAGCGGTGTTTCCGGTTCTCTAAAGGTATAGACAGGTTGATATTAAAAATGTTAGTAAAAACAAAATGATGTCCCTGTACAATATAATGTTATGTGATACATTAAAGAAAAAAGAAAGTTAATTGTTGAAGGCAAATATAAGTGGATTAATTGAAATACAGATGATGATGTGATATTTGAAGAGAATCCTTGATAATATTTATAAGAATAGACATTACATAATCAAAAGGAATGTGAAGTTCCTTAAGATAATTCCACGTGAATTTTGTGATTGAACCTCTACTGCCAAACAGCTAACCAATGACGGACCATTGTTTAAGAGGGACGTTGTACTTTTGAGAAAGATACGGCAGACAAGGTTCATATATGGACTTCTTCTCAATATCAACTTCGGTGGCCTGATTTAGGTTTCTTTCGAAACGGATAGTAGGGTCAAGAACAAGAGCCCGTTTTAAGCGTCCGTTGATAGCAATAATGTCTGCCCGTCTAAAAGAACCATCTGATGATATACAATGTACTTCCTCATGAATCTCCCAATTTAAGGAGAGTTGGTTGTTATTGCATGAAAAATAATGGTAAAAAATAGCCTATCTTCAAGCAGTCATAAATATAATACTATTTATCAGGGCTCTTTCATTTTTTGATATGTGTATACATATTAAGCTTTAAGATGAAAAAGAATGGTTACTCTACAATAAATCTTTACCATTAAATTAATTTTTGAATTTAAACATTTTTTTTTATAAATTCACTACATTAGGTACATTCTGTTTACTTATTGTAGCATACATTGAATTGAAATTTTGGCTGCTTACTACTAATAGATACCAAAACATACCCTACTAAAATTATTAATATATCTGTAATATTATGGGCATAGGGCTTATACAAATCAACACCGTCAATAAATTAAAAGAAAATTGACGATGAAGATTGGTACAAGTCCTTTGCCTACAATATTGCAGATATATTAATTTTGGTAGAGAGTGTTTTAGTATTTATTAGCAGTTAGTGGCTAAAATTTCAATTCAATGTATGCTATGATAAGTTAATAGGATGCACCTAATCTCAGGCATGCAGTGAATTTATAAAAGAAATATATTTAAATTCAAAAATTATTTTAAGGATAAAGATTTACTCTATAGTAACCATTCTTTTTTACTTTAAAGCTTAATGTGAATACATACATAACTAAAAAAATAAAAAAGGTCTGATAAATAGTATTACATTCATGGCTGCTTGAAGATAGGCTATTTTTATCATTACATTGCATGCAATAACGACCAACTCCCCTTAAAGTTTTTAACGATGTCGCCAAAGCATGTCGTACACGATGATGTCTAGCATTGATCAGCAGCTCGCCTTTAGGGCATTACCCAAGCACGTGCCCAAGTGTTTCAAGCTCGCTACAGTCTGGATGACGGCATCGGGTTGTGCTTAGAGTTCTTATGAAGTTGTCTATTATGTTGGGGTTGTATCCATTTTCCTGTGCTGTGTATTTGATAGTGTGTATTTCTTTGTTATAGTCTTGTTGGCTCGTAGGAATGTTGACGAGTCTGTGTATCATGGATCGGAATGCTGTGTGTTTGTATTGTGTATGTGTTTTACTGTGGTGGTAGGTTTCCTGTATATTTTGAACGTGTCTGTTGTCTTGTTCTTGAATGCCAATGCGAGTCATATTTGAAACTGCTGCGCATCGATTGGAGTGGTTTGTAATTTTTTTTTTTTTTTTGACGACCAGACCAGTGCAGTTTGAAATGTTGGCAAACAAAGAAACAAATGCTAGGGTAGTGATAAAAATAAACAAATGCTAGGGAAGCGATAAAATTAAACAAATGCTAGGGACGCGATAAAATTGTGCGATAAGCATCCATGATTGGTTGAAAGACGTCCTTTCGTACCGTTTTATTGGTCAAAAGTAGTATGACGTAGTAAAAGTGTAATATTCAACAGTAATCTCACTAGACGTTTTGATTTATCTAGAGAAAATCAAAACTCGAGTGGGATTTAATTGACTATTACACGATTAGAAGAAAGTACATAAAGATTAGAAGTAACGAAGAACTCCAATACAATAAAATATTAATTGACTTACGAAAATACAACTGTATTATTGTACAATCTCAACATTACAAATATTACGCTAGATGCATGCTAGATGGCAGTAGTGAGTTATGATTACTAGCAATGTCTTCTCGTCGAGAAGTTCTCCATCTATACACGATGGCAATGTTACTAGTCAAGAAGGCTTTGTTTGTTTCAGTTTCATTTTTATTAAAACAGTTGCATTCCACTTCAATTATCCGAATCCCAGTAATCAACGTCACTTGATAGATGATTTTCAATAAATCTTAATATTAAACAATCTCTGATACGTGATTATCCATAATATCATATAGCAGAAGTTATAACATAACCTAACTAATATACACAAGTGTTAGAAAAGTTTTAATTCACGACGGTGACATAAAAAATAAACATGAATAATTTTAAAAGGAATAATTATTGAATGTACAATTTTCAAATTTGAATGTGGTTGGTGGTTGAATTGATGTTATATTGGACGTGTGCGTAATAGAAGTGGAACTCGTTGATTTAGGCCTACATGGTGTATTCAACTTATTCAGGATTTCCGAATGAATAATTTTTAAAAGGAATAATTATTTAATGTACAATTTTCAAGTTTGAATATGGTTGGTGGTTCAATTGATGTTATATTGGACGTGTGCGTAATAGAAGTGGAACTCGTTGATTTAGGCCTACATGGTGTATTCAACTTATTCAGGATTTCCGAATGAATAATTTTAAAAGGAATAATTATTGAATTTACAATTTTCAAATTTGAATGTGGTTGGTGGTTCAATTGATGTTATATTGGACGTGTGCGTGATAGAAGTGGAACTCGTTGATTTAGGCCTACAAGGTGTATTCAACTTATTCAGGATTTCCGAATGGTGCACTTCATTTATTTGTAAATCGGATTTCAGAAGATGCATAGGTATGATCAGTGATTTTTATTAATTCTTGTTCTTGAATGCCAATGCGAGTCATATTTGAAACTGCTGTGCATCGACTGGAGTGGTTTGTAATTTTCTGTTTCTTTTTTTTTTGACGTCCAGACCAGCGCAGTTTGAAATGTTGGCAAACAAAGAAACAAATGCTAGGGACGCGATAAAATTAAACAAATGCTAGGGACGCGATATAATTAAACAAATGCTAGGGACGCGATAAAATTAAACAAATGCTAGGGACACGATAAAATTAAACAAATGCTAGGGACGCTATAAAATTGTGCGATAAGCAGCCATGATTGGTTGAAATATGTCCTTTCGTACCGTTTTATTGGTCAATAGTAGTATGACATAGTAAGAGTGTAATAGTCTAGAAAAGAAAGCAAAATATCTCAAAGAATAACCCCCAAAATTAATGGCATTACTTATGGTCCACTGTGTAAACGTGCATTCAAATTTAAAGAATTCTCACCTTGAAAAAAATTTAGATGTGTAAGTGGTAAGATTGTTTTAAGGAAAGCACGTCGATTTGGTTTTCGAGGAGTAGTTCAAAATTCACACCTTATTGAATTTTCTGCTTCACAGTGTCATCCCCAACCACCCCAGTTTTGAATTTCAAATTACATCGTCTATCTTCTGACGTATAATTTTAAAGGTTATATGTCCTAATGAAATTTTTTGTAGGGATACTGACAACGTTGACGAAAGCGAAAAAATCAACACAGACATTTTGTCGTACTGCACTGTATTCTATAATTAGAAAACTTCTTTCTTTCTTAAATACAGTTCCATCTTTATCGATTCTTACTTCGCTTCTCTTTCAAACTACAGGACCTGGCATCGATTCTCAAATCGGAACCCGGAAAATTATATCCGATAAAGTGCGACATCACGAAGGATCAGGAATTGAAGGACACGTTCAGCTGGGTTAAGGACACACTCGGAGGCGTCGATCTCCTGATCAACAATGCCGGAACGAATAGACCTCACTCACTGACTGGTAAGCGCTGTGACGGCAGTTGTCAGCATTAAGGGGTTTAAAAAAAATTGAACTATATAAAACAACTGTAAATTGAGCTAATGCTAATCTGGAAATGTGCCGTTACATCACTCATTTTATTAGATTTGATAGACAGAAGTGAAAATAGTAGTATATTAAACATTAATTCATTCATAGTTTTCTGCCCAAGGTGAGGTCTTTCACTGCAAACCCATCATTCTCCAATCTTTCTTATTTTGTCTTCTTCTTTGCCTCCAGATATTATCCATATATCTTAATGTTGTCTATCATCTGATGTCGTCGGCAACGGCAGTGTAATCGGTATAGCGCTGGCCTTCGGTGCCCGAGGTTGAGTATTCGATCCCGACCCAGGTCGATGGCATTTAAGTGTGCTTAAATGTGACAGGCTCATGTCAGTAAATTTACTGGCATCTAAAAGAACTCCGGAGGGACAAAATTCCGGCACACCTGCGACGCTGATATAACCTGTGCAGTTGCGAGCGTCGTTAAATAAACCATAATTTTTTTATCATCTGATATCTTCTTCTGTCACGAACTCTTCTCCCGTTTACCATTCCTGATTTACTATTTTCTTTTTTTATTGAATTATCGGCTTCTGTTTTTATGTGATTCGTATTTGATTCTAACAAATTAATATGTATTCCACTATGTTTATTTTTATTTTATGAGGTAAATTTTATGTAACTACCTCTTTTGATCTCATTATGTAATCAGTATGTAATTACTTAATTCTGATCAAGTTTTATGATCAACTGTGTAAGCAAGTTTTAATCCTGGTTGAGTGTAAGAGAAGGCCTTAAGGCCTTAACTCTGCCAGGTTAAATATTATTATTATTATTATTATTATTATTATTATTATTATTATTATTTTCAGATGGTCCGGATGAAGTGTTCAAGCGAATCGTTGATGTGAACATACTGGCCCTCGCCAGATGCACCAGACTGGCGATCCAGTCCATGAGGGAGAGAGGGGTGGACGATGGACACATCTTGCACATCAACAGGTGACACCTCACACATCGACCTACCACGAGTAGTCTGTGATAGCCTTCGACCACACTGCCATGCCATCTCTTTATTACAGGGAATTGAATGATAACACATATAACCCTTTGAAGAGGTGGAAAAATTCAAATACCTGGAAGCAACAGTAACAAATAAAAAATTATAGTCGAGAGGAAATTAAGCGCAGAATAAATATGGGAAATGCCTGTTATTATTCGGTTGAGAAGCTTTTATAATCCAATCTGCTGTGAAAAGATCTGAAAGTTAGAATTTGTAAAACAGTTATATTACCGGTTGTTCTTTATGGTTGTGAAACTTGGACTCTCACTCTGAGAGAGGAACATAGGTTAAGGGTGTTTGAGAATAAGGTGCTTAGGAAAATATTTGGGGTCAAGAGGGATGACGTTACAGGAAAATGGAGAAAGTTACACAACAAAGAACTGCACGTATTGTATTGTTCACCTGACATAATTAGGAACATTAAATCCAGACGTTTGAGATGGGCAGGGCATGTAGCACGTATGGGCGAACCCAGAAATGCATATAGAATGTTAGTTGGGAGGCCGGAGGGAAAAAGACCTTTGGGGAGGCCGAGACGTAGATGGGAGGATAATATTAAAATGGATTTGAGGGAGGTGAGATGTGATGGTAGATACTGGATTAATCTTGCTCAGGATAGGGATCGATGGCGGACTTATGTGAGGGCGGCAATGAGCCTGCGGGGTCCTTAAAAGCCAGTAAGTAAGTAAGTGTAAGAAAGAAAGTAAATAAGTAAGTACACATATAAGCCTATCCATAAACTTCGCTCTTGATTTTACGCGGATTGTCAGGGCATTCACGAATAATAACCCATGTTTTTGGAATCAGTTCTACAGGCCATTTTGAGCATAAAATGACATGTGAACATGGGTACGATTATTATTAGTTTGAAAGTTATTCATAAAAATCGAAACGCAATATTGTGAATAAGGCTTTGGAGTTGCTTGCATCGTAAGACAAACTTTTGAATGTAAGCTAAACGCAAGATTGCGCTGTGAAGTGAAGTACGGGGTCAAGGGGAAGATAGATCTGGTGATTATCAGCTGCGCCAATCAAGTACATCCGTGACGAGATAAGGAAGCTACGCGCCGTTCACATCCGCGCGGCCAAGTGCATTGAAGTGGAAAGAGGGATATTTTAAAATCTGCTTCCAAACTCAGGTATGTGTATGTTAAGAATAATACAGTATTTTTCGTTAATAGTTCTGTGTGTTTTAAGTAAATAATTCTTAGTTCCGGTCAAAACCACTGCCGTTTTAATACGATTCAATCAGCTGTAATTCTTCAACAGTTGATAATCGGAACAATGTTCATATGACTTTTAGTGCTAAAAATGACCTGGACCTAGAGAACTGATTCCTAAAGAATGGAATCGTGAATCACACTGTATATTCTGGTCGATGATTTTTTTTATTGTGGACGGTAGTTCGGTAAATTTGATGAGATCCAAACAACAGTAAGGGGGCAACACTAGTAGAGTTTTACTAAATTTCTACATTTTTTTCCTCTGAATCCATAGGTACTTTGTGCATAAGAATTAGCATGCGTAATATACATCATCTGTACATTAGTAACAAACAATTTTAATGTTTTTGAAAACCTGATAATTATTTATTTTTAAATTATGAAATTTTTTAAGCAGGACAGCGCTTACCTGATAACTCAAACAGTACTTAGATAGTTTAATGAAACTTTTCGTGCATTTACAATTTTCTCCCGTATGAACAATATACTATAATATATTTTATGTAGGATGTATAATTTATTTTTTTAAATAATATTTCTGAAATACTTTATCAAATAAATAAATAAATAAATAAATAAATAAATAAATAAATAAATAAATAAATAAATAAATAAATAAATAAATAAATAAGTAAATAAATAAGTAAATAAACAAGTAAATAAAATAAAATAAATAAATAAGTAAAGAAATAAGTAAATAAATAAATAAGTAAATAAATGAATAATAACTAAATAAATAAATAACTAAATACATATATAAATAAGTAAATAAATAAACATATAAGTAAATAAGTAAATAAGTAAATAAACAGATAAATAAATAAATAAAATAAATAAATATATAAATAAATAAGTAAATAAGTAAATAAATAAGTAAGTAAATAAGTAAATAAATAAATAAGTAAATAAATGAATAAGTAAATAAATAAATAATAACTAAATAAATAAATTAGTCAATAAATAACTAAATACGTATATAAATAAGTAAATAAATAAATAAGTAAATAAATGAATAAGTAAATAAATGAATAAGTAAATAAATAAATAATAACTAAATAAATAAATTAGTCAATAAATAACTAAATACGTATATAAATAAGTAAATAAATAAACAAATAAGTAAATAAATAAATAAGTAAATAAATAAATAAGTAAATAAATAGATAAACAGATAAATAAGTAAATAAGTAAATAAATAAATAGGTAAATAAATAAATAAGTAAATAAATAAATAAATAAATAAATAAATAATGTCTTTGAACTGATATGTTACAGATTGTACTGTATGTAATATGGTTAATAAAAGTTTCTCAAAACAAGAATTAGGTCCCTATATCAAAACACTTAAGTTTGAGTACTACTTCATGCAAACGCTACCCTGTTGAATAAAATACTATATAAATGTTCATAATTTAAAAAATAACTATTAGCTTTCGTAAAATAAAAACCAATAGAATTGTTTAGTGATGTACAGGGAGTGTATATTAAGCGCGTATATTTTCATTTCAAAAATACCTAAAGATTCAGAGGGAAAATTTTTTTATATGCAGTCAAATTATACTAGCGAAAGATCCTTCCATGTCATGTCCCTTAAAAGATCGTTACAGAACTGAACTATCGGCAGAAAGATGAGAGATTACATCGAAGAAAATATTGATTATTGATCTGTGATTTTACTAGTTTCTGAATAAATTATATTATGTTCATGTCTGAAAGTTACGAATCAACTTTGTATTGCAACTGATTTATCTTCTTTGGACCCAAGTATTAAAGTTTTATGAAACTTAATTTTAAAATAGTTTATATAATCAATTTTAAGGCTTGTAACTTTCGACTCAGTCATTTCCGGATCATGGTTTCTTATCTCAAATTGATACATGTGCCCTTCGCCATCAACCCTGAAAGTTTGTAACACCACCTCGGAAACATCCTGTATAGTACGTAATAATCCTACGCTTTTTAGATCACATATATAAAGGCCCTTGTCAGTACACTATGCAGATTCTGTTATAGAAGATTCCACATTAAGAAAAGAGCATTGGACATATGGGGCTATTCCATCAGATGACCAGTTTCCATAGAAACGCCTGCCTACCACATAGCTTGTACAATGTACTAGGCAAGGCCATAAAACCAATACTTCTTTCTTATCGTGGAATATGAAAGGAGGAAATATGTATTAAGTAAACACCCATATTCATTATTCACACTATGTTAGTTTGGCCTACAAACTGACACACATGCTTTGAATTATAGTGGTTGGTGCACAGCTTTGCAACTGTGTTCCAGTATCGCCGGACACTTCATTCATCCAGGCGTCTTGATGTATTCGGCGTCAAAACACGCCGTGACAGTAATGACCGAGGGACTCCGGCGTGAGCTGTGGAAGGAGAAGTCCAGGATTCGAGTCACGGTGAGTGACAAACATTCAGGCTCAAGACTTGACTCCACAGAAGAATTTATGAAGGTGGAAATAGTGAAACCAATAATAATAATAATAATAATAATAATAATAATAATAATAATAATAATAATAATAATAATAATAATAATTTACTGCAGTTCAAATTAAATTCTAAGACTAGCGGCTTGTGCAGCAAATGCTGCAAACTAAGTTCATTAGAAGTTCAAATAAAAAATTTTCAGATTTATTTTCAATGAAAAATACCAGACATTTTGAAATTTATTTGCTTCCGTAATAATGATACATACTCCCTCTGAATGATTTTTATGCCAAATACTTTTTCTTAAAAGTATGTATTCTATGTAGGCTATCTTGAGTTTCAACGCGAAAACGCAAGTAACAATGTCAGGGCGATCAGTGGGTTTTTCATGTGGGAGTAAAGCAATAGCTATTTCAGGTCATTGTGGATTGTAAAAGTCAGGTTTGCTATTCTTTCGAACAATAGACATAGCATCTTGGTATAGCTGCTGCATGTAGAGCTTGAAATGTAGAGGGTAAATCATTTTATCCTGCTAACATATCTTGCTCAAATGATCGGGAGACTACAAAATTTTGTAGGCCTCTTATTTTATCAGTAAGTAATACCTTTTGGTCTATCCTTAGGAACTGTAATTTTTGCGCCCTCTCGAGCCATTACTGAAGAGAACCACGCATATAAATATCTACACCACACCGCCATTAAGTAACTTATATGAAAAAGACCCAACCCCACTTGATTAATAACTATAAAAATATTTGGTTTTTAATAAAAATATTATCTTATGTAAGTTTTGTAGTTTTATATATATAATAGCTGCCATTCAATAAATTATAGAAATGAAGATCTAATTCAAAATATTCTCTATAATTATGTACTTACGTAACCCCAAAACGTTTCACTTTCATATCATCAGTATAGCATTGATATGTATATAATTAATGAAAAATAGTCACATAATGGCATTAACTATAATGAAATTTCATTTCTAATGGTAATAATGTCATCAAACCACCTCAAGTTTTGTAGATTTTAATAGCCAATACACAGCTGTACTCAGAAAATTACACACCGCAGAATCAGACCTGTAAATTATTTTTAGTAAGTCTTGAAGTTTTAAATAACCAATTGAATTTGAACTCCAAATATGTCAGCATTCCTGCAGGTCATGGCCTTCGTGTAATAGCTATTGTTTACTGTAGTGTGTGTTTTGTTTTATTCTGAAATCACGGCCGTGCTGAAATGCAATTAGTTCTCAAAACTGAAGAAAGATGGATTTTGGAAAATAGGAAAATAATGTTGGAAAATTGATATTTCACTGAAAACTACTATTTTTCTGAAAAACTTTGGGTTCAAAGCTTTAAAATGAGGGGTCATTTATTAAAATCCGTTCAACCGTTTTCCCGTAATTTCCATTACCAGTTCAAATTATATATATATATATATATATATATATATATATATATATATATTCTGTGCAAAATACTAAACGGAAGGTCAAAAATAGATGTAGGTGCGCTATAAAAGTAAGAATATACAGAGTGGACCATATTGATGGGACACATTTCAAATCTATGTATCTCTATCTCTATATGGTCTTAGAGACATGTGGTGCATAAGAGGATGGTGCCACTAGTCACACAGAATTACTGCCAATGACAACCCTTCCACGACTCTTCTCTGGACGCCTCATTTCCAGATTCGGCGATATCCAATGGCCATCTAGATCGCCGGATCTAATCCCACCGGATTACTTCCTGTGGAATTAACTAAAGGGGAAAGGGTACACCATAATACCGAATACGATTGATGAACTAAAAAAAAAAAAGCATCCGAAGGGAGATAGAGGTCATTTCAGCCCACGTGCTGCACAACGCTTTGGAAAGAATGACTAAGAGAACCCAAGAACGTTCTCTTCAAGGTTGAACTCCTATATTTTGGTTATATATTACACATTTTAATAAATGTGATTCTTTCACGCCTATTGAATGTGTACCATCAACATGGTCCACTCTGTATTTCATATGTCACTGAATTGGCTACTTAGCCTACTTTATCCGGTTATTTTATACTTACTTTCGATTCAATTAAGCGTATTTGAACTTCAATATGACAGCAACTCACATAAGATAGGCGTTAGCCTATGCATGTGAACCCAACAAATTAGTAGCATTATAATCTACCCAATCGCACCCGTATACGCCCGTAATTTTATAATTTTCGCGTAAAACGTTGAAGTGGAATTCTATATCACTACAATTGCCACATTTTTTTTTATCAATCAATTAGTTACCAAAGAGTTGAACTGGAATGAACTGCATTAGCAATAGGAATAATTATCTGCGGAAAATACCCTGTGCCTAGCAAAATATGTTTAGATTCAAAAATATTACAAAGGATAAATTATTTTACATATCTCGGATACACATTATCTTTTTTCGATGAAGTAGACATTTCACAGAAAATTTCTAAATACACCAAAACAATGGGAATAATTAACACCATTATGAAACCTTCCCTAGTACAAAGGCATACTAGAATTCACCTTTACAAGACCTTGGCGAGACCTGTACTTTGTTACGGCAGTGAGGCATGGACATTGAGGAAGAAAGACGAAAGCAGAATAACGGCCAATGAAATGAAATTTATGAGATATACAGCGGGATATACGAAATGGGATCACAAACGCAATGAAGATGTAATGGAAGAATTACGACTAGAACCTGTAATTAATCACGTAAAACATTATCAGAACAACTGGGTAAATCATCTGCATCGCATGCATAGAGATAGAATCCCAAAAGTCATGCTCCACTATCGTCCAAACGGGAAGAGATCTCTCGGTCGTTCAAAGAAGCGCTGGATTGAAAATTCAACTGTGAAATCGTAACAGCCATTTGGCCTAATACTTGAAGGGAAGAATGTTAATATTATAACAGTTTTAGGTTCAGATTTTTAGCATAATCAGGGTCGATGGACGCAGTTTTCTCTTTAATATTTTCGTCCCTATGTTTAAGCGGGATTCTCAAGAAGTATCCCCTGCGCTCGAATTTTTGGACACGCTGTATAACACTCAAATAGATTGGGAGAGGGCAAGAGTTTAGGTATCTCGCACATGCTTGAGAGTTAATTCGTTCCAGAGACTTCAACGTGAGAATAGAGCAGTAGCTGGAGTATGTAACAAGTGTTGAAATTATTGTTGTTATAGGCCAAGCGCTTCGTATATCTTTCCTAAAATGAGTGCCTAAGTAACATGTAAATGCTTGGTTTGTTTCCAGAGTTTGAGTCCCGGCCTGGCATGCACGCATTTGCCTTATGAAGAGGCTATTGGGGAGTATTCATCCCTCGAGCCGTCCGACATCGCAAAAGCCGCCATTTATGCATTGAGCTCCCCACCTCACGTTCAGGTAGGACCAAACACGAACAGCGTCCATTAAGGGACTATAAATAAGGACAAGTGTTTTTTTCTGAGAGAAGTATTCATATCGAGACTAATATTGTGTTATAATTGTTGTTATACTCTATCCAAGGAATAACCAGTTAAAATCTGGACTTCCACCTATGTACAGCAGTGGCATAAAAAACCGAACGGACCCTTGTAGCTGATTTCAGAGCCTTGTTCACTCCAGAGCACGATAGAATGGTAACTAAGACTTTCGTGGTTCGAATCCTGCCTGGGAAAGAAACTTTTTTTTTGTTCCTTATTCAAATTTATTCCAAATACTTTTCGATTGCTGGTAAAATTCATGTTCTGAGAATAATAAGTTAATTAAGTAGTAAAATATCGCTTCAATCGAAAAGTTTTAGCAATAAATTTGAATAAGGAACAAAAAAAAAAGTGCCTTCCCAGGCAGGATTCCAACCACGAAAGTCTTAGTTACCAGTCTATCATGCTCTGAGTGAACAAGGCTCTGAAATCAGCTACAAGGGTCGGTCCGGTTTTTTTGCCACTACTGTACATACGGCGGGCGGGTAGCTCAGTTGGTAGAGCAGCTGGCTACGGACTGGAAGGTCTGGGGTTCGATCCCAGGTGGTGACAGGATTATTTCTCGTTGCCAAACTTTCAGAACGGCCCCAAGGTTCACTCAGCCTTCTATAAAATTGAGTACCGGGTCTTTCCCGGGGGTAAAAGGCGGTCAGAGCGTGGTGCCGACCACACCACCTCATTCTAGTGCCGAGGTCATGGAAAGCATGGGGCTCTACCTCCATGCCCCCCAAGTGCCTTCATGGAATGTTACGGGGATACCTTTACCTTTTACCTTTACTGTACATACTAGGGCATTCCAAAAGTAATGACAACACAGTTACTGTTTCACACTAAATTTATTTAGGTTAGTTTTAACATTACATACTTCAAATAGTCTACAACTGTGGAGTAACGGCTAGAGCGTAGGCCGCGAAACTAGGTGGCCCGGGTTCGATTCCCGGTCGGGGCAAGTTACCTGGTTGAGGTTTTTTCCGGGGTTTTCCCTCAACCCAATATGAACAAATGCTGGGTAACTTTCGGTGCTGGACCCCGGACTCATTTTACCGGAATTATCACCTTCATCTCATTCAGACGCTAAATAACCTAAGCTGTTAATAAAGTGTCGTAAAATAACGTACTAAAATAAACAAAATACTTCAAATATAGTCTCCTGCCATGTCAACAATACGTTGCCAAATTCTTGGAAGATGGCGGACTCCATCTCTCTCACTGATCAATCTAAAGCTCTTCTGATGTCAACTCTTGATTGAAAGCGAATGCCTCGCTTCCACCCAACTTGCAATAGTTCAGTATGGTAGGACTTGTCTCCCACAGGCTTCTTGTAAAGCTCTAACACATGTTTTTCTCTTGCAACTTGGATTTTTATGAAGCACCTTTGTTCGATCTTTAAAAGAGTATTGTTTACTACAAATCAGAAACAACCATTATATTTAAAAAAAATATGCCTACTTCGAGACTTTCAACATTGCAAATTTATGAAACATTCACTACTCTATTACGTAGTACAGTCATGTCAATTGATGCCCATAGGAGCAAGAGCACGCTTTAGAGCTCAGGAGAGCCTGAGCGCTTTACAGCGGAAAGGAAAGAGACAGACGAAAGAGGTGGTATATGCCGCTTGGTCGAGCTATATTCAGGGATGGCCAGCACTGATTCAATAGATAAAGGGAAGAGAACTTATTAAAACTGTATCCATGTTAATTTTTAGATTTGCCTGAGAAGTATAAGTGCATTATAAGAATGTAAGTTTTAATATTAATGCTCATTTTTTACAAATTTCATTTATTAATTCAAAAGAAATATTTTCTCAAATTTTCGTATACAAAAATGAAATTTTCAGATATAGGCCTATTTATTTAGTAGCCTTACAGAATGTTTTCGTAAATCTAATATACCATAAATACGTATTACTGAAGATAGTGTATTGAAATTTTTGAAAATATTCGCATGGAAATTGTTTGTAAGGAAATGAATTAACAAAGCAACTACTGTTACATCATAAGCAAAAGATACGTGCCCATGTGTTGTAAAAATGTCAGCTCTATAGCTTCAGCAGATTTCGAGAAAATAATTTAATATTCTGATGATAGGAAGTTGCTCACCAATATCACCTTAAAAGCATAATGCGATAAAAGTTTTGTTATGTAATATTAGTTACGCTTAAAACAGATACAGTACCTAGGTAACTTTGCTTTGTACTGTAATATTGTTTTGATTAGTTTATTGATTATTTTTGTAAGGCTAAAGAGGTACCATCAATATCAATTCCAACTTATCATGGCATACTCAATCTCTTTCTTTGGAATATCACTTTCTTTATAAATGATGTGTTTCATCCACTTAATACAGTATAATATTATACTACTATGGAATTTAAGTGAATATTCCTTCTTAACTCTCTATTATGTTATTAAGATTTAAAACACAAGTGCAATATTAAGAAATCAGTGTTAGTACTTTTGTTTTACACACAATATAGATAATATTAAACAGAAAGAAGCCATATAAAAATAACGACATAAAATTTCATGTTCCGTTTGAAGTTTGTGCACCACTGTTTTCTTAATCCAACAGGCTGCTTATTCATATACACAACCCTTCCTCTTTCCATACTTAGCGCTTGATGCCCGCGCACGACGTCAAGGTCAGAAAAATGCGCTTGCTTTGACATCCCTATCCTAGTAGAATCACCTACTTCATGATATAAAATATAACGATAAAATTTAATATAAAACAATAAAACAAAAGCGTATTGACGAATGTTGCTTTTTTCTCGTATTTCCTAAGATTTTGCTTCTTGCTCTAATCTGGCGGTTTACATAAATTAATTCAAATCGCTTATTTTATAACTAGCCGTACCCGTGCGCTCCACTGCACCTGTTAGAAATAAATATAAAGTAATTACATAATTAAAATAGGACATTTGATCCACGGAACATTCGTGTTTGATAGAAGGATAAATCGTTTAATATGTTACTTAATTTAAATTGCATCCAAATAATTAAAATGCGATCATTTTGGTCCAGAGACACTCAATTGGTGCAATGACAATTCCTTTAACATGTTTCTAATTTTTATTACATGCAACCATAGTTTAATGAAGATTGACATCATTTAGATTTAATGTGTATATTTTATTTTACTTGTTATAGGTTTCCATTGAATTATGGTAATAACTTAATTTTAACCCTTGTTTTCTACGTATTCAGTAAATGGCGCTTGGCCTACTATGGTTGTGAACCCTTCAAATAACTTATATTATATTATATTATATTATATTATATTATATTATATTATATTATATTATATTATATTATATTATATTATATCAGAAGTTACTGTAATAACATTATAGCATTATGTCCATCTAGAGAAACTACACTTTCCAATGGTGAAATAATAATTAATTATACAAATCGGTTAATTTAGCTTCCGATATTACTTCATACAAACACAGAAACATTCTCTGTAGGCTTTCTTTCATAGCTTTCGATTGTTGCTGTCCAAGGCCCCTTATAGACGAAGTCATTTGTTTTTTAATTCATTACACGGCCTTAGATGGCAGTTATTTTAATTTTAAAACTCATTTATCTCATTATATATCAGTCCTATCAAAATGTTTCAAGGAATAAAACTTATCGCAAATTATTTTTAAAGAAACGTTTGTTATGTAACATTTTTCACAAAAATCAATAATAAGCGAGATATTTCGATTTATTTAATTCAGGCCCCCTTATAACACCCCTTTTAAATAATGTATTTTGAATGCCATATAGCCTAAAATCTAAGTTACAACGAACATAATTTATATTCCAATTTTCATCGAAATCCGTTCATCCATTATCGCGTGAAAAGGTAACAAACATACAGACAGACAGACAGACAGACAAAAATTTCAAAAAAGCGATTTTCGGTTTCAGGGTGGTTAATTATATATGTCAGGACCAATTATTTTTGGAAAATCGAAAATTACCAGAAAAATTTCGGCTACAGATTTATTATTAGTATAGATGTGAAAATAAACATATTTTTCACTGATCTTTCTTCATTTTTTCTTGAACTAAATGCATGCTCTGTTTACAGATACACGAGTTAATGGTCAGACCAGTTCCCGGAACCAGTTGAGAGACCACCAACTGACGGAACATCTCTGGACCACAGTATTTTCATTTATCGCTGTTAGTAAAACTCGTTATAATCCAAGCATACAACTGAATTATTTACACCGTTAAAATATTGCATTATCCATTCCTTTATCATTGTACTGTATTGTATTTATTTACATTTCATGGCATTCTTACATCACTTCACAGCTACAATATGGAACTTACTTACTTATTGGCTTTTAAGGAACCCGGAGGTTCATTGCCGCCCTCACATAAGCCCGCCATTGATCCCTATCCTGAGCAAGATTAATCCAGTCTCTATCATCATATCCCACCTCCCTCAAATCCATTTTAATATTATCCTCTCATCTACGTCTTGGCCTCCTCAAAGGTCTTTTTCTCTTCGGCGTTCCAACTAACACTCTATATACATTTTTGGATTCGTCGATACGTGCTACATGCCCTGCCCATCTCAAAAGTCTGGATTTAATGTTCCTAATTATTTTAGTTGAAGAATACAATGCGTGCAGCTCTCCGTTGTGTAATTTTCTCCATTCTCCTGTAACTTCATCCCTCTTAGCTCCAAATATTTTCTTAAGAACCTTATTCCCAAACACCCTTAACCTCTGTTCCTTCATCAAAGTGAGAGTCCAAGTTTCACAACCATACAGAACAACCGGTAATATAACTGTTTTATAAATTTTAACTTTTAGCTTTTTTGAGATCAGACTGGATGACAAAAGCTTCTCAACCGAATAATAATGGGCATTTCCCATATTCATTCTGCGTTTAATTTCCTCCAGAGTATCATTTATATTTATTTTGTTACTGTTGTTCAAAGGTATTTGATTTTTTCCACCTCTTCAAAGGATAAATTTCCAATTTTTATATTTCCATTTCGTACAATATTCTGGTAACGAGACATAATCATATACTTTGTCTGTCCGGGATTTACTTCCAAACCTATCTCTTTACTTGCTTCAAGTAAAATTCCCGTGTTTTCCCTAATAGTTTCTGGATTTTCTCCTAACATATTCACGTCATCCGCATAGACAAGCAGCTGATGTAACCCATTCAATTCCAAACCCTCTCTGTTATCCTGAACTTTCCTAATAGCATATTCTAGAGCAAAGTTAAAGAGTAAAGGTGATAGTGCATCTCCTTGCTTTAGCCCGCAGTGAATTGGAAACGCATCTGAGAGAAACTGACCTATACGGACTCTGCTGTATGTTTCACTGAGACACATTTTAATTAATCGAACTAGTTTCTTGGGAATACCAAACTCAATAAGAATATCATATAAAACTTCTCTCTTATGGAACACCTCAAAAAATTTTAATAGTACTACAAAGTCTGAAAGCTGTAACCATGGCGACAAGACTATATATGTTCGTACGCGAATTCCTGCTCTAATGTGCCTTGGGATGTGATTACTTCATAAACGGTAATTCCAGAGGAGTGTGGCCGGTGTCAGATGATATTATGTTTGTGAGGGCAGTGCATAACGTTCAGCCACGTCTGGAAAATGTGCAGCAAATGCTGGTGCTTACGTTGAATTTTAAGTAATGCTAATGACTGTACTACTGTTTCATTCTCATTTTATTTGACCCTCTAGTGTAATGTAATTTATGCGCAATAAACGGATGAAAAATTGGATGTAAATATTTGTCTTTTTATATATGGGTCTATATATGATGATTGTAGACTCTAGATAAATTGTACTATATTGTACTTATTTACATTCAACGGTATTCGTACATCGCTTCACAGTTACAATATGGAACAGGTAAAAAAAATCTTAATACTGTTACAAGTCTTAATTCATAGTCACAATCTAGTTGAAATATATACAGAAGAGTTTTACAATGTATTAGTATAGCACAAGGGGTTAGTATCGATACTTAATACAAGACAGAAATATTCATGAAGCGTTATTGAATGTCATAAATTCACCTACAGAATAGAAGGCGTGATAAATTAGATACTTCTTTAATTTGGTCCTAAATAATCCTATGTTTTGAGTTCGATTTTTTATATCCATAGAAAGGCTATTAACAATTTTTACTGCAATGCAACGCACTCCTTTTTGATAGCACGATAGAATTCCCGATGGATTATGAACACGTATCTATACTATGAACTGTTGAATTAGTTAAAAGTTTTCACGATTACATATGAGAAAGTTTATTAATGACTATTACACTCTTACTACGTCATACTACTTTTGACCAAGAAAACAGTACGAAAGGATGTATTTCAAACAATCATGGCTGCTTATCGCACAATTTTATCGCGTCCCTAGCATTTGTTTAATTTTATCGCGTCCCTAGCATTTGTTTAATTTTATCGCGTCCCTAGCATTTGTTTCTTTGTTTGCCAACATTTGAAACTGCGCTGGTCTGGACGTCAAAAAAAAAAAAAAAATATATATATATATATATATATATATATAATTACAAACCACTCCAGTCTATGCACAGCAGTTTCAAATATGACTCGCATTGGCATTCAAGAACAAGAATTAATAAAAATCACTGATCATACCTATGCATCTTCTGAAATCCTATTTACAAATAAATGAAGAGCACCATTCGGAAATCCTGAATACGTTGAATACACCATGTAGGCCTAAATCAACGAGTTCCACTTCTATTACGCACACGTCCAATATAACATCAATTGAACCACCAACCACATTCAAATTTGAAAATTGTACATTCAATAATTATTCCTTTTAAAATTATTCATGTTTATTTTTTATGTCATCGTCGTTAATTAAAACTTTTCTAACACTTGTGTATATTAGTTAGGTTATGTTATAGCTCTGCTATATGATATTATGGATAGTCACGTATCAGAGATTGTTTAATATTAAGATTTATTGAAAATCATCTGTTAATTGACGTTGATTACTGGGATTCGGATAATTGAAATGGAATGCAACTGTTTTAATAAAAATGAAACTGAATCAACAAAGCCTCCTTGACTAGTAACATTGCCATTGTGTATAGCTTGAGAGACTACTGCCATCTAGCATGCATCTAGCGTAATATTTGTAATGTTGAGATGGTACAATAATACATTTGAAGACAGTTGTATTTTCGTAATTCAATTAATATTTTATTGCACTGGAGTACTTCGTTACTTCTAATCTTTATATACTTTCTTCTAATCGTGTAATAGTCAATTAAATCCCACTCGAGTTTTGATTTTCTCTAGATAAATCAAAACGTCTAGTGAGATTACTGTTGACTATTACACTTTTACTATGTCATATTACGTTTAACCAATAAAACGGTACGAAAAGACGTCTTTTAACTAATCATGGCTGCTTATGGCATAATTTTATCAATGATGCAAAATTCTTCAACAAATAAATAGCAAAATACTTAAAAACATTTCTTTGTACAATTTGATATAATTAGAAACTTTTATTGTCGTACACTGTCTAGTTCTAATGTTTCTACACCCAGATACATTGTATATAGACGTATAGAACATTGTCGTGCGGGTTTCGGCTTTGCGGGCGCTGTTAGGGTTGCTTTCTCGATCGTTATTCATCTCTACTGCCTACACAGCTCTTTGTATATCGCGGGGATTCAAACTAGGTCCCCTGAGATAGAAGTTGTCGTCTGTACATGACGGTAATCGAACACTGGATGTCCACAGAACGCGTTGAACTGGTCGCTAACAATTTCACTGTTCCACTTTCACAAACACCGATGTCATGGACCACTTGCCTCTTCAGTTGTTGATGGGACAGATCGAGGCGAGGACAGGAGTTGAACGTGAAACTACCCCACTAAACAAGGTAAGAATCCAACTATCATTGCTTTCAGGAACAATCGCGATACGGTACTCCATTCAAAGGCACAGACAAAACATCAGGTTTTACAGGCGAAATATATAGATGGGTATCTCTCAATAATTGGAGAAGGATAAAATTAGGTACAGAAATTTTATCGATATTTTACTACAAATCATTTATCAGGACTATTTCGTGAATAAAATAAAAATGTAAATAATATTATCCCTAAAATTCGATCACAAAATGTTAATAATTCTTTATTAACGAATACTTAACCTATTCGGACTTTGTGGAGTTGAAATACTCGTAGATGAATATCGATTACTACAATAAAGAAATTCGATGTTATTATTTAGTAATGCCAATTGCGAAAAGCGAAATACGGGTTTAACAATGTTAATACATGTACTGCAATTTTCTCTTATTATTATAACATAAATACATTTTCATTATCTGCTGAAATCATAATTTAATTTAACAGTAACAGTGGGGACAGCTATATACCAATGCTTATGTATTCACAGCGAGACATGTTGCTACACAGTGAAGCCATCTCTGTATAGATAGGCCTAATTAAAACACGAATTTTATTACGCCATACGGAAGGCAGTCTGATCAAAGACCTTATTATTACTATGCAAGGTCTTTAGCTTTAATATGCGATGATGTTACATAAATTTGAACATCTGACTTTCTATTAACTGTTTAATTTCATTCACAAAATACAAATTTTATAGGCTACAATTACAGGTTAAGTTACCTGTGGGAGCAGGACCAATGTCAGCTGTGTCTTATTTCGACCGTTACAATCAGTGCTACACGAAAGCATTTTTTATAGCTCGACAAACGCATTCTCGCTGTAGTGTGTAACGGAACTAAAGCTGCATCTACACAGTTCAATATTCCAATCGCGTATGCGTGCAATCTGGGAAGAATATTGAAAGAATCAAGTTTAAAAGGTACGTTCAATTAAGATGCATGAAGATTTTGTGTCTACATGGTGCGCCGTTTTGAACGTGGTCTTCACTGCGTAAATATATTAATTAATATTAAATATCAATCTTGCATTCATTGCTTTAAAGTTGAAAGAAAAGTTTAACCGTGTAGTTGCATCTTAATGTATTCATGATCATCAATTTACGGGGAAACAGTTGGCGACAACGACTAAACAAAAGAACGACCATGCGATAAATTGATAGCGATAAATCTAGCTGCAAAAATTATCGCAAAGTGTGACTGTGATTGGGTGGAATTCAAAATTTCATTACACTTCATTGGTCGAAAATGGAATGACGTCACGTAAACGAAATAGTGATAACAATTGTTACAAATCACGCCACTCTTGTAAATTCTTCAAGACTGTACATTAGGATGCATAATTAAACTGTAATGAATCAAGTTCCTAAAGGCGTATAATTTGTAATAATTTTTGTGATAAGTACGTAAGAATGATGTCATGTTTAGTTAAAAATTGAAAAATTAAATCTGTACAAAGCAATTAACAACACATTTTTAGCTTCAGAACAATAGCCAATTAAAGAAATTACACTTCTGAATAGTTCATTCTCTATTTGTAATATTTTTTACCTTTAAAACTAAAGAAAAAAGGTATTTTACTAACAAGTTCAAGTTAGTGTAACTTTGAAAATATTGAGATTAGGGCAAATGTTTATATGACATTTTTTGTTCAGAATGTCTTCGGCAATAAGCTCCGTAAGTGACGGTAAATCCTCGTGAATCACCCTGTATATGCTACTATAGTGAGTTAAATTACGAGAGTCCAAAAATTCGATACAATTTTTGTTCCGACTGATATCATACCGCTAGGCAATTCAATTCAATTCAATTTATTAAGTCACTAGCCGTACCCGTGCGCTCCGCTGCACCCGTTAGAAATAAATATAAAGTAATTACATAATTAAAATAGGACGTTTGATCCAGGGAACATTCGTGTTTGATAGAAGGATAAATCGTTTAATATGTTACTTAATTTAAATTGCATCCAAATAATTAAAATGCGATCATTTTGGTCGAGAGACACTCATTTGGTGCAATGACAATTCCTTTAACATGTTTCTTAATTTTTATTACATGCAACCATAGTTTAATGAACATTGACACCATTTAGATTTAATGTGTATACTTTATTTTACTTGTTATAGGTTTCCATTGAATTATGGTAATAACTTAATTTTAACCCTTGTTTTCTACGTATTCAGTAAATGGCGTTTGGCCCACTATGGTTCTGAACCCTTCAAATAACTTAAATTATATTATATAATATTACATATTATATTATATTATATTATATTATATTATATTATATTATATTATATTATATTATATTATATCAGAAGTTACTGTAATAACATTATAGCATTATGTCCATCTAGAGAAACTACACTTTCCTATGGTGAAATAATAATTAATTATACAAATCGGTTAATTTAGCTTCCGATATTACTTCATACAAACACAGAAACATTCTCTGTAGGCCATCTTTCATAGCTTTCGATTGTTGCTGTCCAAGGCCCCTTATAGACGAAGTCATTTGTTTTTTAATTCATTACACGGCCTTAGGTGGCAGTTATTTTAATTTTAAAACTCATTTATCTCATTAAATATCAGTCCTATCAAAATTTTTCAAGGAATAAAACGTATCGCAACTTATTTTTAAAGAAACTTTTGTTATGTAACATTTTTCACAAAAATCAATAATAAGCGAGATATTTCGATTTATTTAATTCAGGCCCCCTTATAACCCCCCTTTTAAGTAATGTATTTTGAATGCCATATAGCCTAAAATCTAAGTTACAACGAACTTAATTTATATTCCAATTTTCATCGAAATCCGTTCAGCCATTATCGCGTGAAAAGGTAACAAACATGCAGACAGACAGACATACAAACAAAAATTTCAAAAAAGCGATTTTCGGTTTCAGGGTGGTTAATTATATATGTTAGGACCAATTATTTTTGGAAAATCGAAAATTACCAGAAAAATTTCGGCTACAGATTTATTATTAGTATAGATTAAACACAGTGATAGGCTTCGTCACAATATTTATTTATTTATTTATTTATTCTGGTGTAGTTAAGGACATCAGGCCTTCTCTTCCACAACACCAGGAATACATTAATACAATAATAGAAATAAACAGAAAAAGAATACACTAGCCTATATACAAAGTAAAGCTACACAAGAAATAAAGAGAGAGAGAAAAAAACACTATAAACAAAGTAAAGCCACACAAAAATATACACAGGTTGCAGTCACACAAACTTTAAATGAGTGATTAAGTATCATAATTAATTGTATCGTAACTAATTAACTAACATAAACAAGAAACTTGCATATTTTAATCTAGATTAAAAAAGAAAAACAAAAAAAAAAACAAATGAATACTTCTAGGAATACCTAAAAACATTAACTAAGACAACATTTTCCAATTTAATTTTGAATTGTGATAAAGAAAGTAGGAAAAAAAAACATACATTTGAAAATACACATATGATTGAAAACGGTGAAGTTTAATTAGAATGAAAACACAAAACATTTTGAAACTCTAAAATTAATGAAAACACTTCAGTCTTATTTAATAGATAATTGTAACTAAATGTAAATGACTTTATTTATTAAAAAATAATTTCGTATAAATTTATGTTAAGAAATTCATCTGCAGAGTAGAAAGGATTAATTAAAAGCCAATTATAAAATCTAGCTTCGAAACTATTGCTTGGTAACTTATAATATTGACTGGGAAGCTTATTATATTATTTCATCACCATGACAGAAAAATTTGTATTAATTTTATGTAATCTACAGTATGGAATATTAATTTGTTCACTATTTCTAATTTCATGATCATGTATATTGGCTATTAATGAGTAATTGTCTATATTTTGTCGAGTGTAAAGGACTAGGTCTTATATATATAAATTTATGACAGTTAATATCTGTGATTGTTTGAAAAGAGGTAGACAATGTTCAAGATAGTTTGATTGGCATAGAATTCTAATGGCAGGAAGACGACATCGGGACTGTCCTCCGAAAATCGGGCAATCATGGTTAAAAAGTCGTCAATAATGCCCTGCCGAGATCTAGTAAAATATTTCGTGCGGGACATTATGTTATAGAACGATTTTCGGTCATTTCTGTTTACCTAATACCGAATTATAACGTCCGAAATACAGAAAAGCTAATATCTCCGAAGTTTTTGATGTGTGGAACGTAGTGTAAATCGAAACCTTAAAATACAAGAGTGAAGAGTAACAGTGAAAGCTTCGAAGACGCCTTTAATCCTCTGCAACCCGCAGTACACAGTCCCACTTTCTGCAGCTACGGAACAATTGACACACTTCAAGGCCAAGGACGCGAAAGTTGTTAGTTACGGGTTTCGCCAGTAGGGGAGCCACATTCCAGCGCTCTGACCTACATCACGTTTGAAGTATTTATCAATAAAGGGAAATGAAATCTTCAATGTGCACCAATGTGTCTTAGTGATAACGATATGCTTTAAACTATGTAATTCTGCCACAATAGTATGTGAACTACTACTGCAGTTTCGAGGTCAAATTTTTACCGAGTTCAAGAAAGCATTACGAATGACAAAAACTTCAGTGGCGGCTCGTTACCTTTAGAGGACTTTGGCGAAAGTTGCATATAAAAGAACTATCAGAAAAAAGCAAAAATGTTAAGGAAGATTTTCTCAAATGATTTTTGGCTTGGGTTTATTTCATACTGAGTTAATTCTGAATTTAAACTAAAAATTATTTTCCTCACATTAGTTTAAACATGGTTCAAACTTAAAATTCCTGTATTATGGGTTTAAACTATTATATTGAACCTTACTGACATTATATTAATATGTATGTAATCTTTCTTTAGCAAAGAGTTACTTTTGAATGGGTTACCAATATTATTTATACTCGAACCCAAACTTTCTGAAGTCGAAATTGCGATCGGAAAGGTGAAAAAGTACAAGTCTTCCAGGCATCGATCAAATTCCAGCAGAATTAATACAAGAGGGTGGAAGCGCATTATCTAGTGAAATTTAAAAGCTTAGGGGAGAGTTGGGTAGTATCGGACAACGGGTAATATCGGACAGTAAGTTTCTTTCCTCCACCACCAGATGATAGTACCTGAGTGAAATGGTAACGTTTCTGTGATGTCGCATAGAGAAACGTAACCATGTCATTCAGGTACTACCGTCTGGTGGTAGATGAAAGAAAAGCATTGTCCGATATTATCCGATGTCCGATACTACCCAACTCTCCCCTATATTTGCCATTTCGGAAAAGGAAATAGTACATGAACAATTACGATAACGCAAATAATAGTAAAAGCAATAGGCCTAAATATATTTAGGCCTACCTAATAGGAAAGCGGGAAATGGAAGGAAGACAGTCTAGGTATGACAGAGAATAGAAGAGGATAGATAGGGAAGGATAGATAACAATTCAGTTAAAACAGGAGGGTAGGAATTAAACGGGAAATACTTGGCAAATGGATATATTAACACAAAACGGTGGTATGTGGATATATATTGAAGGAATTGTAGATCGAAGAGCAGAAAAGTAAAGATCCACCATAACTATGAATTGTAAAATTGGTTTACAAATAAATATATCATATCATATCATATCATATATCATATCATATATATATATATATATATATATATATATATATATATATATCATGCCATACTTACTTACTGCTTTTAAGGAACCCGGAGATTCATTGCCGCCCTCACATAAGCCCGCCATTGGTCCCTATCCTGAGCAAGATTAATCCAGTCTCTATCATCACATCGCACCTCCCTCAAATCCATTTTAATATTATCTTCCCATCTACGTCTCGGCCTCCCCAAGGGTCTTTTTCCCTCCGGCTTCCCAACTAAAACTCTATATGCATTTCTGGATTCGCCCATACGTGCTACATGCCCTGTCCATCTCAAACGTCTGGATTTAATGTTCCTAATTATGTCAGGTGAAGAATACAATGCGTGCAGTTCTGTGTTGTGTAACGTTCTCCATTCTCCTGTAACTTCATCCCTCTTAGCTCCAAATATTTTCCTAATCATCTTATTCTCAAACACCCTTAACCTATGTTCCTCTTTCAAAGTAAGAGTCCAAGTTTCACAATCATATAGAACAACCGGTAATATAATTGTTTTATAAATTCCAACTTACAGATTTTGATAGCAGACTGGATGATAAAAGCTTCTCAACCGAATAATAACAGGCATTTCCCATATTTATTCTGAGTTTAATTTCCCCCCCGAGTATCATTTACTCGTATATTTGTTATTTTTGCTCCCATGTATTTGGATTTTTCCACCTCTTCAAATGATAAATTTCCAATTTTTATATTTCCATTTCGTACAATATTCTCGTCACGAGACATAATCATATACTTTGTCTTTTCGGGATTTACTTCCAAACCTATCTCTTTACTCGCTTCAAGTAAAATTCTCGTGTTTTCCCTAATCATATCATATCATATCATATCATATCATATCATATCATATCATATCATATCATATCATATCATATCATATCATATCATATCATATCATATCATATCATATCATATCATATATCATATCATATATCATATCATATCATATCATATCATATCATATCATATCATATCATATCATATCATATCATATCATATATCATATCATATCATATCATATCATATCATATATCATATCATATCATATCATATATATCATATCATATCATATCATATCATATCATATCATATCATATCATATCATATCATATCATACTATATATCATATAATATATCATATCAAATATTATGTCATGTCATGTCATATCATATCCATATCACGTCATATATCATATCATATATCCTATCAAATCAATATCCCGAATTTAAAAGAAAACTTACAAATCAAACCAAACCCTGTAACTCTATTAAATATACAGTATAATCTAAATTTAACAGAAAAAATAATGAAATGAGACGTAAACACTGAAATACTAAAACAATTGTCTTTAGAGACAATTAATATTAGGTACCCTCCACAAAACTGGCTTCATTTATACACCGACGGATCCTTGATCTCCAGAGAACAAGGTGCCGGTGCAGGTGTTACGTGCTGTCTCTTCTCACTTTATAGATCTCTTGGATATGGAACAACAAGTTTTGATGGAGAAATCATTGCAATAAGTGAAAATCTCAGGAATCTTCTATGCCACATCAATAAATTTAAGAATGTAGTTATATTGTCAGACTCCAAAGCAGCTATTCTATCAATAGTCTCTAAACACACACCTTCATCTCAAACTGCAGAAATAACTAAAATGCTCTCTCAATTAATATCACTCAATAAAAGAATTGTATTCCAATGGATACCATCCCATTGTGGAATTCTGGGAAACGAGAATGCGGATGCTTTAGCAAAGAAGGGCAGCACTGCTACTTACAGACCTGTTACTAAATCTACGTATTACTCTGTGAAAAGATTTATTAAATCTACATACTTAGACTTCAACAAACAAAATTTGATAATTCAATCTCAAGGGAAAAAATGGAACTCTCTGCATCATAATCCACAATTAATTGCCGATTTACCACGAAAATCATCTGTAGCTGCATTTAGATTGGCAACAGGCCATGATTGTTTGGCCAAACACCTGCATAGAATTGGAATATATCAGTCCCCTAACTGCTCAATGTGCAACTCAAACCAAGAAATGGATTCCGAACACCTCAAAATCTGTGCTTCAGTGGCTGGTCATGATAATATCTATGAAAAATATTGGAGTGCAAGAGGTCAAATGACTTTATTATCAAACGCCTGGCATTAGAAATACAACAACATATCATATATGTGTAACAATTTACTGTTTATTCTTTTCTAGTTCAGGGTATAATGGATCGTTGGTCAGGACGCGTTGCCGTGGTGACAGGGGCCAGTGCCGGTATAGGAGCAGCCATCGCCCAGGAACTGGTCAAGAAAGGACTCAAAGTCGTCGGACTGGCACGAAGGGAGGACAGAATAAAGGTGAATATTAATTTAAACAACGAGAAACATCGTTGAAATGTGACATGCAGGAAGTTTTGTTACTATTTTCATTCTAAATACCTGTAGGCCTACACAAAGTTTATGGAGTTGTCTGAATTATAGAGGATTTCAGACTAATAAAATTGCATTGGGCATATGGGGCTATTCCGTAAAATGACCAGTTACCATAGAAACGCCTACTTACCAAAGAGCTTCTACAGTGTACTAGACAAGGCTCATAAAACCAATGCTTTTTTCGTGACTTGGATTATTCTATACTTTTCAAAAGTGAACTTCAACCATCGACTTGATTTAGGGGTAGCGAAAGATACTTGTACTCCGAGGTTGTGCTAGGGCGTAGGTTTAGGCCTCGCTGGTTTTTTATAAGCTTTTGTCCAAACTGTATTTAGTAGTATTTATTTATTTTGTATTTATTTATTTAACCTGGTAGATATAAGGCGGTCAGGCCTTCTCTGCCCCTCTATCAGGAGATTCCAACTATAATATGAAGAACAAAATTACAATTAGTATTAAATTTACAATTACAATTAAAATAAAATTACAATTAGTATTAAATTTACAATTAAAATTACAAATAAATTTACAATTAGTATTAGATTTACAACTACAATTACAAATAAAATTACAATTAGTATTAAATTTACAATTACAATTACAAATAAAATTACAATTAGTATTAAATTTACAATTACAATTACAAATAAAATTACAATTAGTATTAAATTTACAATTACAATTACAATATAATTACAATTAGTATTAAATTTACAATTACAATTACAAATAAAATTACAATTAGTATTACAATTAGTATTAAATTTACAATTACAATTACAATAAAATTACAATTAGTATTAAATTTACAATTACAATTACAATAAAATTACAAATTAGTATTAAATTTACAATTACAATTACAATAAAATTACAATTAGTATTAAATTTACAATTACAATTACAATAAAATTATAATTAGTATTAAATTTACAATTACAATTACAATAAAATTACAATTAGTATTAAATTTTATTACAATTACAAATAAAATTACAATTAGTATTAAATTTACAATTACAATTACAATAAAATTACAATTAGTATTAAATTTACAATTACAATTACAATAAAATTACAATTAGTATTAAATTTACAATTACAATTACAATAAAATTACAATTTATTAAATTTACAATTACAATTACAATAAAATTACAATTAGTATTAAATTTACAATTACAATTACAATAAAATTACAATTAGTATTAAATTTACAATTACAATTACAATAAAATTACAATTAGTATTAAATTTACAATTACAATTACAATAAAATTACAATTAGTATTAAATTTACAATTACAATTACAATAAAATTACAATTAGTATTAAATTTACAATTACAATTACAATAAAATTACAATTATTATTAAATTTACAATTACAATTACAATAAAATTACAATTAGTATTAAATTTACAATTACAATTACAATAAAATTACAATTAGTATTAAATTTACAATTACAATTACAATAAAATTACAATTAGTAAAATTTACAATTACAATAAAATTAAATTTAGTATTAAATTACAATTACAATAAAATTACAATACAATTAGTATTAAATGTACAATTACAATTACAATAAAATTACAATTAGTATTAAATTTACAATTACAATTACAATAAAATTACAATTAGTATTAAATTTACAATTACAATTACAATAAAATTACAATTAGTATTAAATTTACAATTACAATTACGATAAAATTAAATTAGTATTAATTTTACAATTACAATTACAAATAAAATTGCAATTAGTTTTAAACTTACAATTACAATTACAATAAAATTACAATTAGTATTAAATTTACAATTACAATTACAATAAAATTACAATTAGTATTAAATTTACAATTACAATTACAATAAAATTACAATTAGTATTAAATTTACAATTACAATAAAATTACAATAAAAATCAAAGTACGAAAAGATTACCTGATTAATTAAAGCTAGATAATTTATCATAGAAAAACAAAGAATATTTTATATTTACTGAATTACAAATTAAACCTAGAATAACAAAATTGTATAGTGATGAAATTACTGGATATTGAAATATTTTGTGATAGATTAAAGAAACTATTTACAAGAAACCAATTACTGACCAAGTGCCTAGAAAGTTTGCGTTTGAATTCAATTTTATTTCGACAGTCCCTGATGATAGAAGGTAGCGAATTCCAGAGTCTTGGCAGGGCTATTGTGAAAGAGGATGAGTATGAGGAGGTGCGATGGGATGGTATTGTTAGTATTGTTTCATGACGAGAGCGTGTGTTCAGATTGTGGTGGGAAGAAAGGTAAGTGAAGCGAGACGACAGGTACGAAGGAATAGAAGAGTTCAAGATTTCGAAGAGAAGGAGAAGTGAATGTAAATTTCTTTTCTTATCCAGTTTAAGCCAACCTATTGCTTCCAGGGATGGAGTAATATGATCATATTTAGGAACATTGCTTACAAAACGTACACACAAATTATGAGCACGTTGAAGTTTCGTTTTGTTGTCGCTGGAAGGGGTAGCGAAAGATACTTGTACTCCGAGGTTGTGCTAGAGCGTAGGTTAGACCTCGCTTGTTTTTTTTTTTTTTTTTTTTTAGCTTTTCTCCAAACTGTGATGTAAATGCCACATAATTTCACACAACGTCAAAAATAACGAGAAAGAAATTCACGTTGCTTCGGAAAATCTATGGCTAATTTAAAGTTTTTTTGCGTTGAATATTGTCCCTGGGCGCTATTGATATTAAAATAATCGTTTACCAAAATATTAAGCCCTTTGCAAAGGTCTGTGAAGTAAATATTTGAACCCGTTTCAACCAATTCTAACCAGATACATAACCTAACACGTCCCTCGTAAATTCATTTGTACGATTGGCTGAAACATATTAACCATAGAATGCTGTCGTCATTCAGTAGTACTATATTGCTATTAATACATAAAAATGACGTAAAACGTGATAAAAAAAGAGTTTTTGAGCTCTATTAAGGGGAGAGGATGGAATATTTTTTGTAAAAAATGAGTAAATTAAAAAAAAATTCTTTAAAATACCCTTTGATATGTGTGGAATGCATTGCATAACATTTTGTGGGTATTTGTGCCCTTATCGGATGATGAGTCGCCATTTTTAAATTTCCTGCGTTGTGGATTTTTAAATCACTCGCACACTTTTATTGTTGTTTCCGGTAAATTAAATGTTCAAAAAAAAATTTTTTTTTCTTTAAAATACCCCTTGATATGTGTGGAATGCATTGCATAACATTTTGTGGGTATTTGTGCCCTTATCGGATGTTGAGACGTCATTTTTAAACTTCCTTCGCTATGGATTTTTAAACCACACGCCCGCTTTTATCGGTTTCCAGTAACTTCATTTTTTTTGCTACATTGCCAGACAAAAATGGATATAATTTCTGAACTATTAAAGATACATGCATGAAGTTTAGAACACACATTCTTTAGACTATTAGGAAACTTTTCTCTTTAACATAATTTTGTTAATTATTTCATTTTAAAAATACGTCCGTTTTGTTTGCAAGAAACGAAATCAGAAAACTGTTATTAAATTTTAATTGTTTATTTTACAAACGTAGGGACTAATATCAAAATTCTGTTGCAGATAGTTTGTAGAACATGCTTTTGTAAATACATTGCAAAAAACTGTTTGAATCTATCTTTAAAAACGGTTTAGATATATCGGTTTTAGTACAATCCTGCATTAGGTATATATATTTTTTCAAATTTGGGTCCCCAAATAATTTTTTTTCAAAATATATTTATTTGGTTGAGTTGCCACAGATATGAGCTCTCTACATACAAAAAAATAATATTTTACACCAAATAGGAAAAAAGTTTTAAAAAATTGTATCCTCTCCCCTTAATTTAAATATACCTTATCGTTCCTTTCAATCTGCAGGATTATTTCACTTCCACCCTGTATAAACTGTATCATATTATATATGAAGTTAGAAAGTTATTTATTTCTGCTGATGTACTAATTCGTCTCTTGTATTCTAGAAATCTCTGATTCACTTTCATTTACAGGAATTATCGGAAACTCTCTCATCTGAACCAGGTAAACTTTACGCCCTTAAATGTGACGTCACCAAAGAAGCAGACGTCAAAGACGCCTTCGAATGGATCAAGTCAAACCTGGGAGGAGTTGACATTCTGGTAAACAATGCAGGAGTTGCCTCTGAGAACAGTCTAACAGGTGATGCGATATTATGGAACTGGCTACAATAATACTGCCAATGTTGTTTACTGTATGGTGTCATATGCGAATGATGTATAAGTGTCGACTACAGGAACTCCCATGGTTGTTTGCTGCATGGGCCCTTCACTGTTCTTAGGTATTACATATGAAGTATGTCTCCTGAAATAGATGATACGGTGCTGCACTTTTGTGTTCATATTGTATTGTATTACAGTCCACAGTGTTCTTACATCGCTTCACGCTAGAATATGGAACATCTAAAAATCTTAATAGTATTAAAGAGTTTTAATTCATAGTCATAGCCTAGTTGAGATAATATATACAGAAGGGTTTTACTATATACTAGTACAACACAAGGGGAGAAAATTCACAAATGATTAGGGAAAACAAGTTTATTTTACTTGAAGCAAGTAAAGCAATAGGTTTGGAAGTAAATCCCGAAAACACAACGTATATGATTATGTCTCGTGAACAGAATACTGTACATAAAAATTGGAGATTTGTCCTTCGAAGAGGTTGAAAAATTCAGATATCTTGGAGCAACAGTAACAAATATAAATGACACTCGGGCGGAAATTAAACACAGAATAAATATGGGAAATGCCTGTTATTATTCGGTTGAGAAGCTTTTGTTATCTAGTCTGCTGTCAAAAAATCTGAAAGTCAGAATTTATAAAACAGTTATATTACCGGTTGCTCTGTATGGTTGTGAAACTTGGACTCTCACTATATTTGCGGCTAAGAGGGATGAAGTTGTAGGGGAATGGAGAAAATTACACAACGCAGAACTGCACGCATTGTATTCTTCACCTGACATAATTAGGAACATTAAATCCAGACGTTTGAGATGAGCAGGGCATGTAGCAAGTATAGGTGAATCCAGAACTGCACGCATTGTATTCTTCACCTGACATAATTAGGAACATTAAATCCAGACGTTTGAGATGAGCAGGGCATGTAGCACGTATAGGTGAATCCAGAACTGCACGCATTGTATTCTTCACCTGACATAATTAGGAACATTAAATCCAGACGTTTGAGATGAGCAGGGCATGTAGCAAGTATAGGTGAATCCAGAAATGCATATAGAGTGTTAGTTGGGAGGCCTGAGGGAAAAATATCTTTCGGGAGGCTGAGACATAGATGGGAGGATATTATTAAAATGGATTTGAGGGAGGTGGGATATGATGCTAGGAACTGGATTAATCTTGCTCAGGATGGCGACCGATGGTGGGCTTATGTGAGGGCGGCAATGAACCTCCGGGTTCCTTAAAAGCCATTTGTAAGTGAGTAAGGGAGGCTATTAAAAATGTTTACTGCCATAATATAACGTACCTCTTTTTGATAGCACGATAGACTTGCCGATGGAGTATGAAAGTCATTTTTTGACGTGTATTTATGCTATGAACTGTTGAATTAGTCAAAAATTTTTCACGATTACATACGAGGAAGATTATTAATGAAAAAATATACTGACAAGCCATGGACATTATTTGTAGCTTTTTTTAAAATAGTCCTACACGATTCGCTAGATTTGATACGTATTATTATTCTAATTACTCTTTTTTGTAGTAGGAATATACTGTTACTATCTGAAGAATTTCCCCAGAATATTACCCCAAAACTCATTACCGAGTGGAGGTATGAAAAGTATATTGTTTTAAGGTATTGATATTTACTATCTCTTGCATGCTGAAATATTTTTGTGTGTAATTTCTTTAATATGATTTTTCCAATTTAATATATCCAAGTATTATCAATTTGTAAGCCAAGAAGTTTGGTTGTTGTTTCTATAAGGGATCCGTTGTTAATTATTGCGCTTGAAATATGCGAGGTTGTACCTGTCACCAGAATTTTTTTAAAATTATGTTCAATGATCCAATTATGCCTGAAGAAACGAGATGTTCCTGCAATTTCTAACCATATATATATATATATATATATATATATATATATATATATATATATATATATATATATATATTCAAAACAAATCTGGTGGTAATTTCCACTCGATATTCCCAACGAACAAACTGTGTGAGGAAGTCTATTATTAGGTTCAAGTATTTTAGCATCCTCTAATATTTCTAACGTTAATTTAAAAACTTTTTCAGGGTTTAAGTGCTAAAGAATATAAAGAGTGCGTCAGAAAGAACGGATGGATTTCACAGGGCAAGAAAATTGTAAGGATTCATCAAATCAAAAATGTATTGTTATCAACATATTTACCAATACATGCAGTTTATTTACGGTATACAACATCATCCATATGATGTCCTTGGCTTTCGATACAGGCATCGAGGCGTTTTCTGAAGTTCGCCGTAACTTTCACAGTCATAGTTGGTGGGATTGCCGCAATTTCTTCACGAATCGCCGTCTTCAGTTCGTCCAGTGTATGTGGTTACTTACGCCTTCAAGTGGTCCCAAAGAAAGATCTTATCGTAACCTCGACAATCTCAGTGCAATACCATGTTTGCGGGCTGATCGTTGAGGTGGCCGGACAACCTACTGTCTGTCTCCACATTTGCAGGAGTACACGCGCTCGGTGTTCGTCCAGGTGATTTCTTCTTTAATGTTGAACCTGTGATACGAAATGAAGCCGCCCGAGTTGGAATCCTAGCGTGACGTCCGATGTCGAAATGAGTCCTGAGTGGCGATCACAGACTCTTCATTTTTCAAAAATGTCTCTGCGATGAAAGCACGTTGTACGTCAGACCAACACCATGTTCTCAACTGAAAGTGCATTCTCTGGCTGACCCAACAGTCGTGGTCCCCCTCACTCTATCCCTCCCCTCGCTGCGTATTGATAGTTTGAAATCTATCCGTTCTTTCTGACGCACCCTGTAGATTATAATTTACACTAATGTATAAATTACATTCTTACTCTAAGAAAATCCCTTAGTTAAAAATCTGACAGTTTTCTGCGTGTTGTTTCAGACGGTCCCGTGGACAGCTGGCGCAAGATCCTGGAACTGAACGTGCTGGCCCTTAGCGTATGCACCAGAGAGGCTCTCCAGATCATGAAAGAGCGGGGAGTGGATGATGGACACATCATACACATGAATAGGTTCACAGCAAACTTATTATATCACACATCTTAAATTGTCCTCTTTTATTTTACTGCTACATTACTCCTCGCTTTTTCTCTTCTTCTGTGTTATTTGTTTCGTCTCTTTGTCCAACTGCCAAATCCAAATATGTTTCTATAATACCGTCCTTATCTCTATCTCTTCCTTTTTATTAAAGATTGGATCCTTGACACTTTTAAGCTTCTAGAAAGGGAGCGCTCTCTCTCTCTCTCTCTCCCTCCCTCCCTCATCTCAACACGCTATACAGGAGCCAACGTGACCTGTACTGATTCATATTCATATTTAATAATGTAGGTATATGTATCATCCATGTATTGTGGGTCCCTATCTCCACGGCATGGCGCGTCCTCAGGTTGCGGATAGAGGAGACGGCCTCCAGATATGGAGGGTAGCTGCGAATATATTGAATAAGCAGTCGTGGACAGCCGATAAGGGGTGGTCCTCCAGCTTGGGGGTTGGGCGAAGGGCTAACAACCCATTACCGTAAAAAAACAGCTTGTTACGAATCCCTACAATAAGCCTCGGAATAGGACTGATTCTCTGGTACGACCACAGCAAAGGAATAAGGATTTGAGATTTGGCACTTGGAACGTAACTAGTCTGTATAGAACAGGAGGGGTAACATTAGTAGCAAAAGAACTAGCTAGATATAGAATAGACTTCGTGGGAGTACAAGAGGTTAGGTTAGATGGGAATGGCATATCACAAATAGGAGATTACTTGTTGTATTATGGGGAAGGAAACAATAACCCCGAGAAGTAGATGGGAGGATAATATTAAAATGGATATGAGGGAGGTGGGATATGATGATAGAGACTGGATTAATCTTGCACAGGATAGGGACCGATGGCGGGCTTATGTGAGGGCGGCAATGAACCTTCGGGTTCCTAAAAGCCATTTGTAAGTAAGGTATATGTATCATATACCGCACTAAGATATACACAGTGAACCTTTCAAGTAATGTCAGGCTTCGAGACTTGGGACCCGATACAATAAATTTACTGTGCTTGCACTATAGGTTGTTGACTCGCTGTAGGTAGATAGAGATATGTTGAGGTAACAACGTTGCTATTTAGAGTAGAGTACGGTAGTATGGGGAAACACACATATGTACATTCTGAAAGTAAATATACATTACACAATGATAATGTCAAAAGAATGTGAAAAGAATTTATTCTCCTGTCTTTTATAAGCATTTGTGTTTTTAATTATACACAGTGTTAATGGTGGAAATCAGCATGTAGCAATTTTAATTTTTTCATTTATCCTATTGGTCGTCTTTAGGAAGTGCAGTTACAGTACCGAATTGCAATGTACCTACTACAAGATACATTCTCAGTGTCTCAAACGTAAATCTTTTTCGGTTATCTGCCAAAGTCTGTACTGTAGAAAGCTACGCTCTACGTCTCATGTCGTGATAGGAGCAAAACGAAAAAACCTAAAATCATTGCAGTCTCTAAGAGACAGTCCTTTATTCTCGGGTCTCTGTGTCATTTCTTCAATTAATTTGGGGGCTTCCGGCATCTCTTTCTTTGGCTTTTCTAACCGTGTAATAGTTTCAGACACAGTTTGAAAATAAGGTTAGTATGAAAACCATGTTATTCGTCAGAACCTTCAAATCCAGAGCGTTTTTCTTTGCGTATTTGTTGTCATTCATTCTACAGTACCCCCACCCACTGTACGCTTTACCACTATACTCAGTACGCCGTTATGCGGATTTCCCACTGAACTGCTCTATTGGGTCCGAAGTCTCGAAGCCTGGTCATTAATTTCGGGGGGTTATTGTTTGAGATATTAAAAAAATGTCATAAAACTTTGCTCGTTTTTTCTTACTTTAATAATTAAAAATTGTTTTAAATGAAACATTTCATAGTCTACTTTGTAAAATCCATTAATTTAATTTCCAATATGCACAGTGAATTTACGAGAGCATGTATTATGACAATAAATGAATGACTTTCTGAAAATAAGCTATGAAATGTTTTATATAAAACAATTTTTATCTATTAAAGAAAGAAAAAATTATATTAAACCTCTTTGTTTGAAATATCTAAACAAATAACCCCTTGAAATTAGTGATATTACTTACACTTCACCCCGTCTACACACGGTCGGTACATTTTATTCGTTATTCGACTTATTTTTAAAAGATCTAAATTCAGGTGGCACCCTTTACAATACATAATCTTTCCCATTCTAAATGTGTTGGCAGCGTCTCGGGCCACGTCCTGCCCCCCACGGTGTTCCCCATCTACATGTACGCAGCGTCGAAACACGCCGTCACGGCTCTGACGGAGGGGCTGAGACGGGAACTCGTCAAGGAGAACTCCAGGATAAGAGTCACTGTGAGTACCAAGCCAAAGTTCGATCTAATGATCTCTACAGAAAGAATATAACATGCGATTAGCTGAAAGCAAGTCTCTACAACTTCAATAAAAGAGAGCATACAGTTACTTGACCATCCTGAATTCGTTACAGCTATAACAGTTACGTATGCTGATGACACTACATTCCTACGTTCTAGCTCTACTCTGAATGAATTATATGCTCTAACCAATGATATTCTATCACAGATGGCTTTATGGTTTTTTGCTTAATCAAGAAACGACTATCAATATAACTTTTACCCTAAATCATGTAATAAAAAAGGACAACATACAAAATTATAGCTAATTTCTAGGACTTTTTATAGACTCCACTTTAACATGGGAAAAAATATAGAATGCGTCTCTCAACATTTTATTATTTAAGATGTATCTACTTTTCGTTCTTTCAGTCGATAATCCGGTATCCCTTAATTTTCTGGGGAAATTGTAGCAAAATTGAGAGCGTCTTGATTTTGCAAAAGAAAACCACTAGAATTCGATGTCAATCAAACTATGTTGAACATTGTCGACCTCTTTTCAAACAATCACAAATATTAACAGAAATAAATAAATAATTAATTAATTAATTAATTAAATATATAAATAATTAAATAAATAAATAATTAAACACATAAATAAATGAATACATAAATACGTAACTAAATAAATACATAACTAAATGAATAAATGAATGAATAAATACATAACTAAATAAATGAATGAATGAATAAATAAATACATACATAAATACGCAATTAAATAAATACATAGCTAAATAAATAACCAAATAAATAAATGAAAAAATAAATGAGTAAATAAGTGAGTGAATGAATGAATGAATGAATGAATGAATGAATAAATACATAAATATATAACTAAATAAATAACTAAATAAATGAATGAATAAATACATAATATATAAATAAATAAAGACGTAAATAAATACATAACTAAATAAGTAACCAAATAAATAAATGAATAAATAAGTGAGTAAATGAATGAATAAATACATAAATACATAACTAAATAAATGAATGAATAAATGAATAAATAAATAAATAAATACATAACTAAATAAGTAACCAAATAAATGAATAAATAAATAAATACATAAATAAATAGATATATAAATAAATAACTAAATCAATACATAACTAAATAAGTAACCAAATAAATAAATGAATAAATAAGTGAGTAAATGAATGAATGAATAAATAAATACATAAATATATAAATAAATAAACAAACAAATAAATACATACATAAATAAATAAATACATAACTAAATAAATGAATAAATGAACGAATGAATGAATAAATAAATACATAAATATATAAATAAATAAACAAACAAATAAATACATAAAAAATAAATACATAACTAAATAAATGAATAAATGAATGAATGAATAAATACATAAATACATAACTAAATAAATGAATGAATAAATATGTATTCGCTGAGTAATTGATATCTCCACGTGTTTGGTACTTAGAAAGGCGTCAAAGAAAACCGTTAATTTTTTTTTATTTTCAGTGCGGCCCGAAACATGTGCATTTAATCAGAAAATTTACTGGGCAATGTTTTGTACAAAGAAATAAATCTTGAAGCTGTAACCATGGCGACAAGACTGTGTATGTTCGTACGCGAATTGCTACTCTAATGAAGGTGTGGCCACGACACCTCGGGATGTGATTACTTCAGAAACGGTAATTCCAGAGGAATGTGGCCGGGTGCCTTATATTATGTTTGTAAGGGATGTACAAGACGTTCAGCCACGTCTGGGAAATGTACAGCAAGTGCTGGTGCTTATATTGAATTTTAAGTAATTCTAATGGCTGTACTACTGTTTCATTCCAACCTGATCCTCTCGTGTAATGTCATTTATGTGTAATAAATAAATGAAAATTTGGATTAAAATATAGAGTGTAAACAGAATGTACAGAAAGTGTGGAATATGACTCATAACTTTTTAAATTTTAATTTTACAAAAAGAAAAAGTTTTATACAAAAGCTGTTACAGATAAACCATACAATGTGATACCAGTGTTCAAAAACAAATAGTTATTCAGGCATACAGGGTGTGAGAGTGAACTTTATTTCTTTAAATTGCACCCTATACTAAAATTTACAACGTAATATGTATGATAAGACTTTCTTGTGTTAAATTATAACGTACCTTGTTAACATGTTTCGACCTATTTTGGGTCATCTTCAGAACTGGTCGTTGTTGGTCTTGGCGCCTCTTGTTTCCTGTGTGGGTGCGTTCGTAGTGTAGAGTCAAAGAGTGTATGTGTTTTGAAATTGAGTTGTGTGTTGAGAATATCGTTGGGGTATGTTTTCGTGTGTCTGTATATTTCATATTGTTCTAGTGTGTTGAGTTTCTGGCTTTTTGGTTGGATGTGCAGTATTTCCATGTCTGTGTTGATGTCTCTGTGGGTGTGGTTGGCATTTGTGATGTGTTCTGCATATGTGGAGGTGTTTTGTAATTTTGTTATGGCTGTGATGTGTTCTTTGTAACGTGTTTGAATGAACTGCCTGTCTGTCCTATGCAGAAGTTGTTGCATGTGTTACATTTGAGTTTGTATACGCCTGTGTGGTTGTATTTGTTTGTTTGTGTGTTGAGATGTTTTTATAGAGTGTTATTTGTTCTGTATGCGATGTTGTAATTTAATTTCTTGAATGAGGTTGCAATTTTACGTGTGTGTTTGTTTTCGTATGTTAGTGTGATGTATTTTTTGTGTTCTTGTGTTTGTGTTGTATTCTTATGTTTTTTGTGATTATGTTTTGTCTTGTGTATTATGTTGTCTATTATGTTGGGGTTGTATCCGTTTTCTTGTGCTATGTATTTGATTGTGTTTAGCTCTTCGTTGTAATCCTGTTGGTTCATTGGTATGTTGAGTAGTCTGTGTACCATTGTTCGGAATGCATCTTGTTTGTGTTGTGTGGGTTGGATGGATGTGTTGTGTATGTGTGTTGTTGTTGTGGGTTTTCTGTACACTTTGAATGTGTGTTTGTTGTAGACTTTTGTTATTGCGATGTCTAGAAAATTTATGGATTTGTTGTTTTCAATTTCTAATGTGTAGTGTAGCTTTGGATGTAAAATTTACAAATTCTGAATTTCGTGGGCTTCAAACTTGAGATAAATAAGTATATACGTAAAAGTATGTTGAGTAGGCATTAAAATCAAACAAAACACTATCACTAACCAAACTTTAAAATAGATGCTGAAAATGAGGATAATTCACAGCCAAACAATGCCCCAGTCTATCACAAAAACAGTCCATTGTCTTTCTCACAGTTCCATGACTGATATGTTCCATCTTATATCTACAATGGATAGTTTCCGTGATAGTCTGAGATATTTTTTGGCTGTGAATGGTTCTCATTTTGAACTTCTGTTGTAAAGTTTATTTAGTTTTAGTTTTATGGCCTAATCAACGTGATTTTACATACTTATTTGTCTCATGTTTGAAGTCCATGAAACAAGTTTAACAAATAATACTTAGAAGACACGAAACAGGTGACTGGATAAAATTTCATACGTAAAATTTAATAGAGATTCGGAATATGTAAATATTAATATTGGGTGCTTTTAAGAAAATATTCCCCCCCCCCGACACACACTAAATGCCTAACTTCGAACACTGGTATCATATTGTATGATTTTTCTCCAACTGCTTTAATATAAAACTTTTTTAAATTAAGATTTAAGGAGTTATGAGTAAAGGCTGGTTCACAATAAACCGGAAACGAGAATGGGAACGAAAACGAAAACGGTAAAATTGTTAAAATGTGTACATTTAAATGTGAGCATTCACAATTAACGAAAAGCTTGCCGGAGCCCGGGATCGGGAACGGAGAGTTGGCCAAGTTTCAACTTTGGCGTTCACGTTTCCGATCACAGCCCACTAGATTCATTCTATTGCCATCTAAAAGCTATTTTGTCGTCATATATTCTGTAGCAAGAAGACCGTGACATAACCTATGCATTATTTTGTTCTGTGCTGTGCATCATGGAGCAAGTTTTATTTGATGAGATTCTAATATTGAGTGTTGAGGAAAATCCTCACGTTTACGATAAGCGGCGCGCCTCGTATAAAGATGAGAATATGTGGCTTTCAATAGCTGCATCTTTGAACACCGATCGTAAGTGAATTATATTTTATTACTGTATTGGTTGTATTAAAACGTACATATTCATGCTTCAATTCAATAACTACTGTTGTGTTCATTTTTGTTCTATTACAAATGTTTCTTCTCTAATTATTTTACGTTATGGTAGACTTAAAATAGGTTGTGATAATAAAGATGCATGGGCATATTTCTAGTACCGTACCTAATGAAGTGTTTCAGTTGAAATTTCGAAGTTGTTTAACCTGTGTTTATGTTGGCTGCCTTGTACTCATGAGAGAACGCCATTGGTCAATTATACACAAATAACATCGGAATGCGTAATATCGACTTTACATATCGTTATTGACATGCATATCGATATTCATAGTCGTCTACGTTCTCGGTTTATTGTGAATAAAAAATTTTCATATTCACGTCCTCTGCTTCTCGTTTTCATTCTGGTTCTCGTTCCCGGTTTATTGTGAACCAGCCTTAATATTCCATAATTTTGAACACTCTTTATTTGATGATTGTAGTGCCAGATAAATAGCAGTTGTACGACAATATTTTCCGCATGTTCCATATTCAGAAACTTCACCAATTTAGCCTACTAGACATGATAAAACCAATGCATTATTTACAACGTACTCTACATATTTTGGTATATCAGAACGTTTCCTATTTGCCATAAAACCAATCCCTTCCACTGTTCAAACAAGCTTCTGAAGTGAAGACATTACAAGGTCTAAACTTCAAAATATGTACAGTCCTAAATATTGTCAAAATGCTGGGAATATCGTTAGTGTTTTATGACCTGTATAAATGTCTATCAACATCTATAAAACTGCTGTAAACGGTCCTAACTGAGATGGAATTGAATTGCTTCACAGAGCATAAGCCCTGGCATAGTGAAGACGGAAATCATAGAGGCTTCAGGGATGGTCATCCCTCCAGAGTTTCTCTATGGCACCTTTCCTCATTTGGAGGCCAGTGACGTGGCAGACGCTGTGTTATACGTCTTGGGAACACCGCCTCACGTACAGGTATGTCATCACAATCACCACTACTGAACTACTGCACTACTGGTACATTCGGATGATATTTTTCTCCCCGAAAAATGTGTTCAAAAACTATTATTATTATTATTATTATTATTATTATTATTATTATTATTATTATTACTGTTATTACTTGCTTACTTACTTACTTACTGGCTTTTAAGGAACCCGGAGGTTCATTGCCGCCCTCACATAAGCCCGCCATTGGTCCCTATCCTGAGCAAGATTAATCCATTCTCTATCAACATATCCCACCTCCCTCAAATCCATTTTAATATTATCTTCCCATCTACGTGTCGGCCTCCCTAAAGGTCTTTTTCCTTCCAGCTTCGCAACTAACACTCTATATGCATTTCTGGATTCGCCCATACGTGCTACATGCCCAGCCCATCTCAAACGTCTAGATTTAATATTCCTAATTATGTCAGGTGATGAATACAATGCGTGCAGTTCTGTGTTGTGTAACTTTCTCCATTCTCCTGTAACTTCATCCCTCTTAGCCCCAAATATTTTCCTAAGCACCTTATTCTCAAACACCCTTAATCTCTTTCCTCTCTCAAAGTGAGAGTCCAAGTTTCACAACCATACAGAACAACCGGTAATATAACTGTTTTATAAATTCTAACTTTCAGATTTTTTGACAGCAGACTGGATGACAAAAGCTTCTCAACCGAATAATAACAGGCATTTCCGATATTTATTCTGGGTTTAATTTCCTCCCCAGTATCATTCATATTTGTTACTGTTGCTCCAAGATATTTGAACTTCTCCACCTCTTCAAAAGATAAATCTCCAATATTTATATTTCCATTTCGTACAATATTCTCGTCACGAGACCTAATCATATACTTTGTCTTTTCGGGATTTACTTCCAAACCTATCTCTTTACTTGCTTCAAGTAAAATTTCCGCGTTTTCCCTAATCGTTTGTGGATTTTCTCCTAACATATTCACGTCATCCGCATAGACAAGCAGCTGATGTAACCCGTTCAATTCCAAATCCTCTCTATTATCCTTAATATTATTATTATTATTATTATTATTATTATTATTATTATTATTATTATTATTACCATCCGACATCTCTATTTCAGTTTCATGTCATATCCAGAAATCTATCGTTCTTACAGGTACCATTTCGAAGATTCTGTTCTGAAATAGAAACACTTTGTGTGCACAGTTTATCCACTGTGACTATTTAGTGAAAGCAATGTAGTAGATTATTTCTTGTCTGCCTGGTTGGATGTTATTCACATAGCTCTTGTTACTGATATGACTAATGAAACTGAAGATATTGTTTTCGTTGTCTTTTACATAACATTTCGATTAATATATTACATTTCCATTAAATTTATTTCAGAAAATTTCTAAAGGCCGATTTCTCTCTCTCCTACAGGTTCAGGAGTTGACTCTGAGACCGGTTGGAGAGCTTAGCTGAAGAACTGATTAAGAGACGGTTCAATGAAAACCTGGAGTTTAGGGAATAAATAAGATATTGAACATATAAATAATATATAGTTATAGTAATGCATTTTGAGGGGTGTTGTAATAATGATTAATGAAATAGTACCAAAGATATTTTGTTACAGAAATAAAAATTCATAACTTCAAACCTGCAAATATATTTATCACAACCCTACGTTTTCCTCCTTTTTTATGGTTTCCTTAGGCCTACTATCTTTCTGTGAAGTAGGACTTGTTTTAGGTACAAAGCACGTACGTTCAGAAGACCCGTGCATTGGATTTTAGAGAAAATTATGATAATATAAAAATCTGTATGTATAATATTACTCAATAAATCTATCCATCCGTCCGTCCGTCCACCTATCTATCTATCTATCTATCTATCTATCTATCTATCTATCTATCTATCTATCTATCTATCTGTCTGTCTGTCTGTCTGTCTGTCTGTCTGTCTGTCTGTCTGTCTGTCTGTCTGTCTGTCTGTCTGTCTGTCTGTCTGTCTGTCTGTCTGTCTGTCTGTCTGTCTGTCTGTCTGTCTGTCTGTCTGTCTGTCTGTCTGTCTGTCTGTCTGTCTGTCTGTCTGTCTGTCTGTCTGTCTGTCTGTCTGTCTATCTATCTATCTATCTATCTATCTATCTATCTATCTATCTATCTATCTATCTATCTATCTATCTATCTATCTTCTGTATGATTTATTTCTATCTATCTGCCTGCCTGCCTGCCTGCCTGCCTGCCTGCCTGCCTGCCTGCCTGCCTGCCTGCCTGCCTGCCTGCCTACCTACCTACCTACCTATCTATCTATCTATCTATCTATCTATCTATCTATCTATCTATCTATCTATCTATCTATCTATCTATCTATCTATCTATCTATCTATCTATCTATCTATCTATCTATCTATCTATCTATCTATCTATCTATCTATCTATCTATCTATCTATCTATCTATCTATCTATCTATCTATCTATCTATCTATCTTCTGTATGATTTATTTCTATCTATCTGCCTGCCTGCCTGCCTGCCTGCCTGCCTGCCTGCCTGCCTGCCTGCCTGCCTGCCTGCCTGCCTGCCTGCCTGCCTGCCTGCCTGCCTGCCTGCCTGCCTGCCTGCCTGCCTGCCTGCCTGCCTGCCTGCCTACCTGCCCACCACCTACCTGCCTACCTACCTGCCTACCTGCCTACCTATCTATCTATCTATCTATCTATCTATCTATCTATCTATCTATCTATCTATCTATCTATCTATCTATCTATCTTATGTATGATTTATTTCTATCTATCTATCTGCCTGCCTGCCTGCCTGCCTGCCTGCCTGCCTGCCTGCCTGCCTACCTACCTACCTATCTATCTATCTATCTATCTATCTATCTATCTATCTATCTATCTATCTATCTATCTATCTATCTATCTATCTATCTATCTATCTATCTATCTATCTATCTATCTTTCTATCTTTCTTTCTATCTATCTATCTATCTATCTATCTATCTATCTATCTATCTATCTATCTATCTATCTATCTATCTATCTATCTATCTATCTATCTATCTATCTATCTATCTATCTATCTATCTATCTATCTATCTATCTATCTATCTATCTATCTATCTATCTATCTATCTATCTATCTATCTATCTATCTATCTATCTATCTACCTACCTACCTACCTACCTACCTACCTACCTATCTATCTATCTATCTACCTACCTACCTATCTATCTTCTGTATGATTTATTGTTTTCTATCCCTCTCCACTTTTTTTTGTGATCTTGGTAACCGTATGCTTTTCCTTCTTACTTTATTCACTCATTACACGAAGTATTGAAGTATTGTAATCGTGAAGAAAGTATCTTGATATGTTGGCGGTAATACAAATTTTTAGGCATCAGTGATGGAGAAAAATTGACAAGGACTTTGGGAAAATCTCTAGTATTGCGTTTAACATCCATACGGGAAGTAGAGGAACGGAGTTACGATAAGCAAATATAATTTGCGTTGGAACAATACGTCGAACTTTAGGTAGGAAAGAAGCATTACTAAAGTTTTACAAAGTGATGGCTTTACCAGCTTTACTGTATGGACGTGAGAACTGGGCTTTAAGGAAGAAAGACGAGAGAAGAATTGAGGCTGTTGAAATGAAATTTTTGAGGTTTGTGGCTGGCTATACACTACTTGATAAAAAGAGAAATGAAGATATTAGATCTGAATTAAACATGCATAATATTATAGATATAATAAGAAGACATCAAAACAATTGGAGGGAGCGTATACATCGTCTGCCAGAAACATCATTTACTAGAACAATGTACAATCACGACCCCCGCGGGAGAAGGAACCCAGGAAGACCCACAAAAAGATGGCGGGACCAGTTTTGATTTGGAGTGGAACGGATCTTATGGTCCATACCGTAATGCAGATGATGATGATGATGATGATGACGATGATAATTTGCGTAAGATTTAAGCGTATGCGATGAGCGGAATGAAATATGCGATGAAAACTTCAATCCTCCAACAATAGCAATAGGCCTAGCAATAATTTTTTTATTTTATTTATTTATTTAATATTATTATTATTATTATTATTATTATTATTATTATTATTATTATTATTATTATTATTATTATAAGAGTTGTTTTTAAACATTTTCGTTCTATGTTGTGTAATACATAAACAGCTTTCATAATGCCTCTTCAGATCGAGAGATACGATCTACACCATAGTAATATAAAGGGGAAGTGAATATTCAATATTGTTACAATAAAAAGTCATTTTTCTTGAAAGTATGACAAGTGATTCCGTTGTAGCATTATTTTCCTCTAAGACACGGGGTAAGTAACTTGTCCGTCATGCACAAGCGATGAAAGATTGCAAATTGTCGTTACGCAAAAGAGAAACCACTTCCAGTACGACCGCGCCATTCCTTCAAACCGTGAGCGGGGAATACCCCGCTCTCCGTTCTCTATATAGACAACTGACAATCAGGCTGTGAAAGTCAGTCGTGGTTACTCTCGCAGCAACAGCAGTTATCCAGGTAACAGTAGATGTTCACATGTTTGCGGTTGTCATGGTGCAGCGAGTATCCGTTTGTGGTTTGTTTCTTATCAGCTGGCATTACCCTTGTTTAGTAAACAGATTCTGTTATGAATATTCTTTTTTCTTGCATTCTTTCAGTTTAACATAAAAGTAAACCTACAGTTTTTTGATTTCCAATCTTGTGTGTCTTATTTGAATAGCAGGTTCGAAACTTCAAGGTAGGTGGGTTGTGTTTTTATTCCTTGTAGTGTTTTGTCCAGTGTCAGCTGTGTATTGTTGTCGGTTTTTGAAGCCATCGTATTACTTCCCTTTCTAAGAAACAAAAGAGTGAATAAATATTTTCGTTTTTGCGCCTGCGTTTTTGGCATTCCCGTAAGACAGTGATTGCAAATTATTTATTATTCTTAAAGCATATAATATAGCTTTTTTTGACGCGAGTCTGAGGACATATATGAATATTTAATACGTAAATGTTTGAGAAAAAAAATTTATACTTTTGGGTAATTATAACATTGAACGTGTTTTTCAATAATATACCCAATATTTATTAATGAGAGAGGTTGCGTAAATATAGTGAAAACCAGTAACATTTTTTTTCCTTTAAAATACATTTTAATATGTGAAAAATACATTAGCCTACGTAAAATTTGACGCATATTTATGCCCTTATCAGCTGCTGTGACGCCATTTTTAAAGCTCTGGCGTAAAGAGTTTTAAAATGACAACATTGATTGAAATTTCCCATAACTTTAGTTTTTTGCTTTATTCCTTATAAAAAGTTGTATATCTTCAAATATTTAGCCTATTAGGAAATTTTTCATTGGAATAGAAATTTGATATTTTGTTATTTGAAAAATGTCTCCATATTTCTGTAAAAGTAGGTACAGGAACCTCTACAATTCATTCTTTCAAAATGTAATTTTGATCTTACAATTTTGAAAGCTACTGTCAAAATTATGCTACAGACATTAAAAAAACCTCCTTTATGAGTAAAATTTCATAGAAGTTAATTGGTCTTAAAAATGGCTGAGGTATATCCATTTTAGTGAATTACTGTATCCGGTATTTTATTTTTCAAAATTTTGTTACGAATTTTTTTAACTAATATCAAATTTTAAGTTCTTACAGCAATGATATTTCTATATTTAAAATTCAAATTCTACATCGATTAGAAAAAAACTCAAATTTAACTATCCTAAACCCTTAAAAGTAACATATATTTTGACAACTATGTTAATAACAAAAATTATTTTATATTTAATTGAATCCAGAACATAGTGCAACTTTTCAGGTTCTGCCATTTTTCTGTTCCTATCGTCACTTCACTTTGGAACTTACTGAAAAAAAAAAAAAAATTAGTAGTTCACAATACATTATTATAATTTCTTAAAATTTTATTATCTAATAGACTACACTTTGCGGATTTAGAAGTTAGTTATGTAATAGAGATTACATTTTATTTATTTAACTAGCTAGAAAGCTAGTGAGTACAAATTAAATTTATAAAAAAAAAATGTTTCTAGCCACTACCGTAAGAGCCAGGCTCGTGTACGGTGTGGTCTTAGTCAATAATATAACATAAAATTTACGAAGACAGTTTACTAAATACAGTAATTAACTTAATTCAAACCAATAATTAACACACAAGAGCAAAAAAAAAAAAAAAAAAAAAAGAGAAAAAACACATTTAATATAAATTGACAATCACTTCGTTAACTTCGTTCCTGTATGATTATAAAACTTCATCATAATTTACCATCACCGTTACTATTGTCATCTTCATCGCTATCAGCATTATCATCGTTGCCATTTTCATCATCAGGAAATCAACAATATTATTTATCATCGTAGTCATTATTGCTACATTTTAACATCATAATAATCGTCGTCATTTTCATCGTTACCATTGTCATCTTCTTCGCATTTTCATTGTTGCTTTGTCATCAGAAAATCAACAATATTACTTATCGTCTTTATTATATTTATAATTATCTTGACAATAATCCTCAATATCATCGCACAATTGTCATCTTCATCATATTGTTATTATCGTTTTGCCATTGTCATCCTCACAAAATTATCAATAATATTTATCATGATAGTCATTAATCTTATGTTTAAAACTACCTTCATAATATTATTAATTATTATCATCATTGTCATCGGTGCTATTACGTTGAATGGTAAGTGTAATCATCAACGTACTCAGAACCTCGGTCATTTCATCATCATAATCGTAGCCAATCCCTGCCAGTCTGAAACCTGCATTGCATTAACGCAGGAAAATTCCAGGTTAGATAACTTGCTGAGTCAAAGGGAAGTCTGTGAACTTTATTTCCTGTTTACAAAGTGGAGTAACCCCACAACACCGCGTTTGATTACCGAGTCGTGAGTGTGGCATAAGTGAGACAGACGGGATATCATGAAGGGCAACAAAATAAGCTCACATTAGTTATTTTGCAGATTGTATAACTGTCGAACTCTGTCATTAGACTACTGTTGATTAAATTTTAATTTAGTTTTAGTTTTTTGTCTTTATTTTCGTTATATTTATATTTGTAGTGATGTGGGAGAGAAGAACTAGAAGCCTTAATCCTATGGAAATAAATAAATAAATAAATGGATGAATAAATAAATAAATTAATTAATTAATCAATAAATGAATAAGTAAATAAGTATAAGTAAGCTTATAAGTAAATAAATAATAAATTAATTAATTAATAACTGAATAAATAAATAAATGAATAAAGAAATAAGTAAGTTTTTAAATAAATAAGTAAATAAATGAATTAATGAAAGAATAAATGAATATGTAAATAAATAAATGCGTGTTATTATTCGGTTGAGAAGGTTTTATCATCCAGTCTGCTGTCAAAAATCTGAAGGTTAGAATTTATAAGACAGTTATATTACCGGTTGTTCTTTATAGTTGTGAAAATTGGACTCTCACTTTGAGAGAGGAACATAGGTTAAGGGTGTTTGAAAATAAGGTTGTTACGAAACTATTTGGGGCTAAGAGGGATGAAGTTACAGGAGAATAGAGAAAGTTACACAACAGAGAACTGCACGCATTGTATTCTTCACCTGACATAATTAGGAACATTAAATCCAGACGTTTGAGATGGATAGGGCATGTAGCACGTATGGGCGAATCCAGAAATGAATATAGTGTGTTAGTTGGGAAGCCGGAGGGAAAAAGACCTTTGGGGAGGCCGAGACGTAGATGGGAAGATAATATTAAAATCGATTTGAGGAGGTGGGACATGATGATAGAGAATGGATTAATCTTGCTCAGGATAGGGACCAATGGCGGGCTTATGTGAGGGCGGCAATGAACCTCCGGGTTCCTTACAAGCCAATAAGTAAATAAGTAAGTAAGTATAGCTATGATATCTATCCTAACTGAATTTTAGTCAACAATAAAAAGGCATTTATGCCAGAAGAAAAATCAAATAAAACACCAGATCGCTCCATGATTTGTACTTATCTGCTTGAAATTGTTCAAGAATATAGCGTTAATTAATGTAAAACAGGAATTTTACTGAACATCAGGAAAGTTATCAACTGTAGTTATTGCAATAAGAAGTGGGGTTTGGTGTTTCGTCTCTCAAGGAAGTGCTGCTAATTTCACTATAGTCTTGGCTACGGTCCGGTATTCCCACAGATGTTTTCCTCTTCTGGTTCTCTCAAGAGAATGTGTCAGGAATGAGTAATGTAACCACCATGAAGCGTGAACTCCTCCTATAATTCCGGGGATGCATCATCAGAATGCAAGGTCACAATGCTGTAACAAGTGCAGCTGTTTTTATGCAGATGTGTTTCAGCTCCATCAATAACCTTCCAACTTCTTTTACTTTCCCATTACAAAATTGTTGTGATTCTTCAAAACAGGAATATCGAAATTATCACGAAAGAGTTTTCAGCATCTCTGGTTTCGCAAAAGTAGTTTAGGGCATGTCTGTCTGTCTTTATTATCCGATGTACAGGAATTTATCCCTCGTTATTTACTCCCAAATATTGAAAAACCTTAACATTTTAAATGATTTGAGCAAGAAACATAGTAGATATAAAATAGGCCTATATCTTCTTGTCTATTCCAATCTTAGACAGAAACCAGTTTATCAGTCTCAAGAAAAATTCGAACCTACACCCCACTGGAGACTCCGAACACGAGTGACGTTCGTTATCTCTAAATTACGCCGATAGTCTTAATGGAATCTTACGGTCATTGCATTTTAAATAGTAAATCTTACTAATAAATTCTACTGGCACAATTACGACAGATTGAACTGCTGTGGACAATCGGCGAAAGAGATTTCGAGAAAAATAAAGAAGTGTATATAGTATTTGTGTACATAGAAAAGGCATTTGACAGAATAGATTGGAATAAACTGATGGGGATCCTAAAGAAAATTGGTGTGGATTGGAAAGAGAGGAGGCTGTTCAGTAATGTTTATATGAAACAACGAATCAAAGTCAGGTTAGGAGAAGAAATGTCAGAAGAAAGTGAAATAGAGAAAGGAGTACGTGAAGGATGCTCTTTATCACCTACCCTGTTCAACATGTACTTGGAGGATTTAGTGAAGAACTGTTTTCAGAACATGGGATGGGTGATAGTAGGAGGAAGAAGAATATTTTTTTTTATAAAATGACACATACTTCTTTAATTTATATAACTATCTACCTAGCTAGTGAGTACAAATTAAAATTATGAAACAAAATTGCTTCTAGCCACTAGCTCGTGTACGGGGTGGTCTTAGCCAGTATTATAGCATAAAATTTACAAAGACAGTTTACTAAATACAGTAAGTAACTTAATTCAAACCAATAACTAATACACAAAAACAAAAAGAGAGAGAGAGAAGAAGAAGAAAGAGAAAAAGAGAGAAAAAACACATTTAATATAAAATGACAATCATACAGAACCCAGTGGTATTCAATAAAAACATGAATATAGTCGACAGAATTGAAAGGTAAAAGATACAGACATATGTTAATATTATATATCATGAATAATTTCTATAAATTTCTTTCTTAAAAGCTTCAATTTTAAAATATTTCAAATTTGGAAAATGGTTTGTAATTTTATTATAAAGTCTTGGGCCGAAACTAGCTCCATGTTTAGGAGCTGCACTTGTATGACATTTAGGCTCAATTAATGGGAAAGTAGACTTTTGTCTTCCAGTACGATATTCATGTCGATTAGATTTTTTATTTTTATTTTATTTTATTTAAATTTAAATATACAGAATAAAGAATATAATTACAAAACAACAAAAGAGAAATAGAAATAAAGTGTCTAAGATTTGCTGATGATATGGCGTTGTTAGCAGAAGAGGAGATGATACTAAGGGATATGCTACTGGAGCTAAATGACAGCTGTGAGCAGTATGGGATGAAGATAAATGCCAACAAGACGAAGACCATCGTCATAGGAAGAAAAATAAAGAAGGTAAACTTGCGAATTCTAAATGAGGCAGTAGAGCAAGTGGACAGCTTCAAATACTTGGGGTGTACTATAAGCAGTAACATGAGCTGCTGCCAGGAAGTCAAAAGGAGGATAGCAATGGCAAAGGAAGCTTTTAATAGAAAAAGGAGCATCTTCTGCGGACCTCTGGAAAAAGAACTAAGGAAGAACTGGTAAAGTACTTTGTGTGGAGTGTGACATTGTATGGGGCAGAAACATGGACATTACGACGAAGTGAAGAAAAACGAATAGAAGCATTTGAAATGTGGATATGGAGAAGAATGGAGTGTGTGAAGTGGACAGACAGAATAAGAAATGAAGCTGTGTTGGAAAGAGTGGGTGAAGAAAGGATGATGCTGAAACTGATCAGGAAGAGAAAAAGAAATTGTCTTTGTCATTAGCTAAGAAGAAACTGCCTACTGAAGGATATGCTGGAAGGAATGGTGAACGGGAGAAGAGATCGGGGCAGAAGAAGATATCAGATGATAGACGACATTAAGATATAACTATTCTATGGATCATATCCAGAAAATAGGAAGGATTTGAGAATGCTGGATTTTCAGTGAAACACGTGCCCTTGGGCAGAAAAAAATGAATTAAATCAGATTGGAATGCACATAGATAGTATTAAAACATATTCATAAAGGGTACAAAATTATTTATACTAGCGCAGATAAGCGCCTATTGAAAAACAGAGGCACTCAGTGCGGATTTCTGATGCGTCCCCTCTGTAACGCTTCTTTTATTGTAGTTTACCAGACACGCTTCATTCCAATATTTCAACAGCAATAGTCCTATTCAATTCTAAATACATAATTCCAAATTTTCAACTCTTTCACTTAAGAGCTGAATGACTAGCAATTTATGAGTCATCTCTGCGCGTACATTTTGCCTGATAGTAGTAGACTAGTAGTAGTGTATTGACTTTTCTGGCTTTGAGCCAGAAGCCGTTTTAGGGTCTTACACGCACAGGATGCCCTCTCCAGCCATTGTACATAAATAATAATAAATATATATTTACATACTGTATATGACACTATTTACACAACACAGAACTGCACGCATTGTATTCTTCACCTGACATAATTAGGAACATTAAATCCAGACGTTTGAGATGGGCAGAGCATGTAGCACGTATGGGCGAATCCAGAAATGCATATAGAGTGTTAGTTGGGAGACCGGAGGGAAAAAGACCTTTAGGGAGGCCGAGACGTAGATGGGAGGATAATATTAAAATGGATTTGAGGGAGGTGGGGTATGATGATAGAGACTGGATTAATCTTGCTCAGGATAGGGACCGCTGGCGGGCTTATGTGAGGGCGGCAATGAACCTTCGGGTTCCTTAAAAGCCATTTGTAAGTAAGTAAGTAATATGACACTATTTCTGGCATAAGTGCCAGTAGGTGTGTGAGTGCAGTGATTGGTTTTATTTATTTATTTATTTTTTCCAATTCAGAGGATAATTTACAAAGAGGATTGTATACATTAAATAAAATATTAAAAGATTTTGGGATGGAAATTTCAGCACAAAAATCAAAAGTAATGGCATTTTTAGGACAAGACCCAGTCAGAAGTAAGATAATACACAATAACCAATGCCTCGAACAAGTGCAAAATTTCAATTATCTGGGTTGTGAAATATCTTATCAAAATGAAAAATATGTGAACAAGAAAATTACCAAAATTTACACAAATTCTAGGAATAATAAACAATACATTAAAAGCTAAATTAGTACAAAAATCTACAAGAATAAAAATATATAATACACTAGCATTACCCTCCCTTTTATTTGCACATTAAAGAAAAAAGACATGAACAGAATCAAAGCAACGGAAATGAAATTTTTCAGGAGGACAGCAGGATATACTCTTTTAAACCGAAAAAGGAATGAAGAAATTTTAGAACAATTAGAAGTAGAGTCAATAGAAGAAAAAAATCAGCAGATACAAATTCAATTGGCTAGATCATGTGTGAAGAATGGAAAATTCAAGAATCCCAAAAATTATGATGCAGTATAAACCTAGAGGACATCGTCGACCAGGAAGACCTTTAAGAAGATTGCTAGATGAAGCCGAAACAGGTCTACAGAGGCCTAATTCGTGAAGGATGATGATGATTTATTTATTTATTTTATTTTATTTATTTATATTTTTTTTATTATTTTTTTATTTTGATGTAGGCCTCATTTGTTAATTTGCGATGCTTAAGAAATGGTGAACGGGACAAGAGTTCGGGGTAAAAGATATCAGTTGATAGACATCATTAAGGTATTATATGGGGAGATTAAGAGGAAAGCAAGAAATTTGGAAGGATGGGAAATGCTGGGTTTGCAGTTAAAGACTTGCTCTTGGGTAGAACACTGTGTACATACATACATACATACTTTTTTTTTTAAGTTTCCCCTTCCGGTGGCAGAAGCGTCTGAATGGTTATGGAGACTTTCATGGTGTGGTGTTATTTTATTGATCTGCCTCTCTGTTGCTGTCGTGTGACCTCTCAGACAGTATTCAAACTTCCAACAGTGTTTGCGGTTTTGTTTGTGTGTTTTAGTTTGATGGTTGAGGCTGGTGGTAGTTGTAGAGGAGTTTCTCCAGTGTTGTTCTGTTGTTTGTGTTCGTTGGATTTGCGAAGATGTGTTTGCCTGATAATGTTATCATTAAATATGTCTCTTAATTGTTTCAGAAAAATGCAGCGTTGGGCAGGACGTGTTGCCGTGGTGACGGGGGCCAGTTCCGGGATTGGGGCGGCCATCACTAAGGAACTGGTCAAAAGCGGAGTAAAAGTTGTTGGACTGGCACGTAGGGTGGAAAGGGTTGAGGTATGTGCACACACAATGCTTTCAACTTAAAAAAAGTACGTAACGTAACTACGTGTATGTTTTTGTTTGTAGTAGTAAGACTTCAAAAAGTCGTATGACTCGGTTAAGAGAGCAGTTTTATATAATATTCTTATTGAATTTGGTATTCCCAAGAAACTAGTTCGATTAATTAAAATGTGTCTCAGTGAAACTTACAGCAGACTCCGTAGAGGCCAATTTCTGCCAGATGCTTTTCCAATTTACCGCGGGATAAAGCAAGGAGATGCACTATCACCTTTACTTTTTAACTTCGCTCTAGAGTATGTCATTAGGAAAGTTCAGGATAACAGAGAGGGTTCGGAATTGAACGGGTTACATCAGCTTCTTGTCTATGCGGATGACGTGAATATGTTAGGAGAAAATCCACAAACGATTAGGGAAAACACGGAAATTTTACTTGAAGCAAGTAAAGCGATAGGTTAGGAAGTAAATCCCGAAAAGACAAAGTATATGATTATGTCTCGTGAGCAGAATATTGTACGAAATGGAACTATAAATATTGGAAATTTATCTTTTGAAGAAGTGGAGAAATTCAAATATCTTGGAGCAACAGTAACAAATATAAATGATACTCGGGAAGAAATTAAACACAGAATAAATATGGGAAATGCCTGTTATTATTCGGTTGAGAAACTTTTAACGTCTAGTCTGCTGTCAAAAAATCTGAAAGTTAGAATTTATAAAACAGTTATACTACCGGTTGTTCTTTATGGTTGTGAAACTTGGATTCTCACTTTGAGAGAGGAACGGAGATTAAGGGTGTTTGAGAATAAGGTGCTTAGGAAAATATTTGGGGCTAAGAGGGATGAAGTTACATGAGAATGGAGAAAGTTACACAATGCAGAACTACACGCATTGTATTCTTCACCTGACATAATTAGGAACATTGAATCCAGACGTTTGAGATGGGCAGGGCATGTAGCACGAATGGACGAATCCAGAAATGCATATAGAGTGTTAGTTGGGAGGCCGTAGGGAAGAAGACCTTTAGGGAGGCCGAGACGTAGATGGGAAGATAATATTAAAATGGATTTGAGGGAGGTGGGATATGATGATAGAGAATGGATTAATCTTGCTCAGGATAGGGACCGATAGCGGGCTTATGTGAGGGCGGTAATGAACCTCCGTGTTCCTTAAAAGCCAGTAAGTAAGTAAGTAAGTAAGTAAGTAAGTACTAGTACAACACAAGGGGTTAATATCGATACTTAATACAAGACAGAAATTTTCATGCAGCGTTGTTGATTGTCATGAATTCACCTACAGAATAGAAGGCGTGAGAAATTAGGTACTTCTTTAATTTGGCCCTAAATAATCTTATGTTTTGTGTTTGCTTTTGTATATTTAGAGAGGGAGGCTATTAAGCTTTTTTACTTCCAACTATATCTAGCGTTATTTGGATGTTACGAGATATTAAAACAGTACCATGACTGTAACTATGAGTATGCGTCTTTAAATGAACTACAACTTCTTCCACTACCACTATTTTTGACATTTTTTCACAAGGCAGGCGTAGTAGTGATACTATTTTCTGTTTGTAGGAGCTCTCGTCAAAGTTGAGTTCTGAGCCAGGCAAACTGTTCGCTGTGAAGGCAGACATCACCAAAGAATCTGACATCAAGGAGGCATTCCAGTGGGTCAAGAAGAATCTGGGGGGCGTGGACATCCTGGTCAACAATGCCGGCGTCAACATAGGCAACTCACTCACAGGTAAGGTTCCCATCACACCTCTACTGCCCAAAAACGTTTATACGTCTATTATTTTTAAATACAAATTTCGTCATTTTATACAGAGTTTAAAGATGCTCAGTTCCTTTACTTAAAGCAGCGGTGGCGAAAATGTGATCGTGCGCCGAGCCACTGTGTAACCTGCAACGTGCATAGCACCTAAGGAGGGAGGCGGACACCCGAAGGGGAAGTGAAGCAACTGTCTGACTTATTAACGACTTTTTAATTTTCCTTACGTCAAGCACTTAAATATAATTTTATACAGTACAAGGCTACAAACTAATGTTTAGTACGTGTAACGAAGAAAGAAATGAACAATAAATGAAGAATATCACAACCTAAAATTAACTGTCTTCAGAATGTATCTGCGACAGAGTTTCAAAATCAGGAATTATGTCACTCACTGCCAGTCGTAGTTGATCACGAAGGTATTTGTCTGTCAGTCGTGATCTAAATTTGGTTTTTACTATTTTCATTGTTGAAAATAATTTTTCACAAACGTAAGTTGTAGCGAACATGGCTTCAACAGAGCAAGCGAAAGAACGAAGCTTCGGATATTTATTTTTTGGCAAAGATTTGCAAAGTTCAACATTTGTCAAGTCCTTACATCTAGCTTTCATTTAACGTCACATTGTAAATCTGTGAGTTTAAATTGAAGATCTAACCGCATTATTCGTACATCTGCTGAAAGGGGATTGAGTGCAGAGATGATGATGATGATGATGATGATGATAATAATAATAATAATAATAATAATAATAATAATAATAATAATAATAATAATAATAATAATAATAACAACAACAACAACACCTAACCTTTCAATGTTTCATCAGTAACATGTAGTATAATGTCGTTTTATGTTATACAGCCGTTTTCCTCGTATTACTTGTGAACAAATCATACATTTAATATCCTCATCATATTGACAGCAAAACATGCGTCCTCCCATCCTACTTGAAACTTTCGTTTTTGTAGAGGTAGCCTACATGGTTTCGAGAAAGACATTGCGACGATACGCCACTCGCAGGACAGAGACAAATACAAATGGAACGAGTTTGACTCCAGTGAGTGAGAGAGTGGAGGTTGGATGAGGTAGGAAGCAAGAAAAATGCACAGCTATCATTGCGAGCCACAATGTGCTCTCGCGTCACATTCTCGCCACGGCTGACTTAAAGAGATAGTAAAAGAGAAGGTAAACGTTTTTTTACTACATGTCATAAAGGCCCACACTGTAGGGAGGGATTATGGTTAAGGCCCCTGCAGGGACGGCTGTACTATAGGTTTGCCGTCTATACCCCCAAGAAAATGCCCTGGTACTCATTTCTGTTAGATGGTGACCAGAAGAATTAGATAAATGAGGAAATCTATGACCGCATGGAAATCAAACCCACGACCTTCTAACTTGCAGCACAACACCTTACCAGCGACGCTACCGCTTACCCACTTAAGAGATGGCAGGAAACTGTATTTGAAGCAAGAAGAATTAATATAGGTCATTAGTAACTAACTTGAAATTGAATTGAAAAACCACTTTCTGATACATTTTCTTTGTCTCGTTTTGAAGACTGCAATAAGCACATATTTTATCAATCACTTCGTTTAGGAGGAAGTCTATTACATGAATTACGATATGTGTTGCTATCTTCAGCCGACGTATACTGATCAAGTAAAGAGAATAACTGACTGGCGTTAGCTGATATATTCTAATGGTAATAATGTCATCAAACCACCTCAAGTTTTGTAGATTTGAATATCCATAGCTGTACTCACAAAATTATACACTGCAGAATCAGACCTGTAAATTATATTTAGTAAGTCTTGAAGTTTTTAATAACAAATTGAATTTGAGCTCTAAATATGTCGGCAATCCTCCAGGTCATGTCCTTCGTGTAATAGCCTATTGTTTATTGTAGTGTGTGTTTTGTTTTATTCTGAAATTCAATAAAATTAGTTCTCAAAACTGACGAAAGTTGGATTTTGGAAAATGGGAAAATTATGTAGGAAAACTAACGCTTCACTCGAAGTTACTATTTTTCTAAAAATCCTTGGATGCCAAGCTTCAGAATGACGGGTCATTCATTAAAAACCGTTCAGCCGTTGTTCCGTAATTTCCATTACCATTTCAACTTATATATATAGATTGTTCATTGTTTATTGTTATTAAAATAACATGTACAAAAATACAGTCTTAATTCTTCCCTGAAGGCGTAAAAACTCGTGCTCAGGGAGTCATCTAAACTCATACTTAACACAAACAAAGATAATTATTTGACACAAACTGGGTCAAGAAAAAAAATTGTAGGAATAAATTAAATTTAAAAATACAATTTCAATTTTAACAATTTAAGTCATACAAATACATATACATATTAAATCAATATATATTCTTTAAAAATTAAATTCCTAACGCTATTTTTTAAATTTCTGGTACTAAAATTTTCCAAATTTGGATATTTTTCAAATATTTTATTATATAACCTTGGACTAAAGTAGGTACCTTGGCTAAGAGCTGTGCTTGTGAAACACTTTGGTTCCTCTAGTCGTATAAAATCGGATCTTTTAATTCCATATTCATGATGATACCATTTGAATTTATTGCGATTTTTATGTATGTAGTTTAATAAGGCAATATAATAAATTTTAGCGTCTGAATGAGATGAAAGCGATAATATCGGTGAAATGAGTCCGGGGTCCAGCACCGAAAGTTACCCAACATTTGCTCAAATTGGGTTGAGGGAAAACCCCAGGAAAAACCTCAACCAGGTAACTTACTCCGACCGGGAATCAAATGCGGGCCACCTGGTTTCGCGGCCAGACGCGCTAACAGTTAATCCACAGGTGTGGACTTTTAAATTCTGGTACGGTTTCAGTATAAATGATGCACAGTTCTGATGAAATCTCTAAATTGGACGTGTTAATATTCAACAAAGACACTCTTTGGTTTCAGAGGGCCCTGAGGAGGCTTGGAAGGGGATGTTCGACTTGAACGTGTTCGCTCTAAGCAGCTGCACCAAAGAGGCCATCCAGTCAATGAAGGAGCGAAATGTGGACGACGGACACATCGTGCATATAAACAGGTAGGTATACTTGGCTCGGAAACATGACGGCCTCTCTTCTTGGAATTGGTAATCCCTCATAAACCCCCATCCTCTACTCAACCCCTAGCCGCGTGGCAGAAATACAATAGATCCCAGCATTGCCAAATCTAACAGTCATTGCCTCTACCTGATGGCTTTCACCCGTTCTCAGTGTCTTTGTCGACGTGTTGTTTTATACCGTTGTGCGCCTCAATATGTCTAATTTATTCCGGCCATGATTAATGAGTGTTGGAGCAGATGATCCGCAGCCAGGCCTCCTGATACACCTGAAGATCACGACAAGAACAAATAACACCGTCGAAGAAAACAGAATATCTTATTTGCAGAGGAGCGTAGCTAAGAAAACAAAGTGTTAAAATTGTGTCTAACGGTAGAAATTCTATCCAGAAAGTAATCGAAAGTTCAGGCAGTTTAATAAGTATACATCTTAATCACTTAACATCGGACGCACCGGCGGAGTTGGATATATGGGCATAGAAATTAAGAATTACGGTTCACCAACTAAAGAGAAAATAAACAAATTAAAACAGAATTCGGTAAGATAGACGATTTTATACGTGATTTACTTCGCCGAACAGTATGTGAACAGTACGCGAAAGAGATATGGCCAACAGCAACACCGTCCTTAGCAACCTAAATATGATATTATTCACAACAGTGCTTAAAAGTTTTCTAACTTACAGCAGTGAATTAAATGTTTTTAAATCACTCTCTACATGACAACCAACATATTAGCATTAATTAAAATGAATGTAAAAGAACTTCTTCGCCAACAACACATTACAAAGAAAAGCCCTACAATTTAAAATTAAATTTACATACCAGTAATGAATAAAATATTGTATAGCACACTAGAGTAAACAGATTTTATGCGTTCGTGGAAATTATCACCCAAGGCGAAGCTGATAAAATCTAACTTCACTCTTTTGTACTATAAATTCTATAACTATTCAATGATCACAATTTCAGAAAATTTTACCAGCGCAACATTCTTAATTAAGTATAAAATTCTGGAACTTCAATAACATGAGAATTTAACACTTATTATAGAAGTCTGCATTCTTTTGTTTATTTAGGCAAAACATGTTAGTGAAAATATAAATATAAAGTGTTTTTAAAATAAATTTGTTCATTTTTATACCAATTTTGTTTTAGTAATTATAAATTAAGGTATATTTACAAAGATAATATAGTCTTTCTGAAAATCGCGGTTTCACGGAACACAGTTTGAAAAACGATCGCAAATCACAATGACTTCAAGAATTGGCAACTCGGCTAAGGGTTTAACCCTTGCGCGTGCCTGCAGTTAACTGGTGAAGGGGATGAGGGAAGGTCGTCATGTTTTCGTGCGAAGTATTTTATACACCAACAGGCAATACTGCGGGAAGACCACTAACGCTTCTGTCTTTTTGTTGTTTTCCGCGTCGTTATCTGCGGAAGATTGATAAAATTTATTTAGATATAAGCCTAATTTATACACGAAGTGGAGTACTTAAGATGCATGAAATAAGTGACGCTGCAAGCTGAAACGTAAACAAGAATATAATAATAATAATAATAATAATAATAATAATAATAATAATAATAATGATTTATTTTAGCTGGCAGAGTTAAGGCCGTAAGGCCTTCTCTTCCACTCAACCAGCAAAAAGTGTATATACATATGCATGAACTTACAAAGAATCCAACAATTTGATTTAGATGAGAGTTACATGTATACAAAAGTTATTTACAAATTAAACAACAAAATACTATGAACTATTAATTAAACACAAATAAACTGTGTAGCAGAATTAAACTAAAATACATAGAATGTTAATATATTTCAAATAATATTAGGTAATAGAAAGAGATTATTACGAGACAATTAAAATACAGCACAATCAGGATGATGTCTAAAGAAAAAAGTAACAATGTAGTCAGTGATAGTTTAAATCAGTATGATTGGAGTGAAATGCTAATAAGGTTATCTTTTAAGCTGTTCTTAAAGGTGTTTGTTGTCTTGCAGCCCCTAATACTTTGTGACAAGGAATTCCATTGACGCGAGGTGGATATTGTAAAAGATGATGAATAACAAGATGTTCTATGAAGAGGTATACTTAGCGTGCCACAGATAAGTGATCTGGTATTTACGTCGTGGTTAGAGTATAGATAAGAGAAACGAGACGAAAGGTAATTTGGTGTTGAAGTGTGCAGAATTCGAAAGAGTAAAGACAAAGAGTGTAAAGTTCTACGTTCTTTAAGTCGGAGCCACGAGAGACTTGCGAAGGATGGTGATATGTGATCATACCGTCGGATGTTGCACACGTATCTGACGCACATATTCTGAGCTCGCTGTAACTTGACTGACAATTCAGAACTTAGGTCACTTAACAAAACGTCACAATAATCGAAGTGCGGCGTTACTAGGGTTTGCACTAGGGTAAGTTTTAGTTGCTGGGGCAAGAAGTTTCTCAAGCGACTCAAACAGTGAATGGAGGAACAGATTTTTTTTTATCGTTTCTTTAACTTGAAAATTCCAACTTAGATTATTATCAAAAAAGAAGCCAAGATTTTTTACGACAGATGAATAATATTCGCGTTTTAATTCGACACGTAAATTCCATACCAAAACTTTTGGCCGGGAATCTAGCTAAAATCCGACATCATACTAAGCGACTGGAGGAAATTAAGAACGTAACTATGACAACTTAGAAATGCCTGTTATTATTCGGTTGAGAAGCTTTCGTCATCCAGTATCTTCTCGAAAAAGCTGAAAGTTAGAATTTATAAAACCGTTATATTACCGGTTGTTCTGTATGGTTATGAAACTTGGACTCTCACTTTGCGAGAGGAACAGAGGTTAAAGGGTATGAATGTCTAGATTTTCAGGTGAAGCTGTAAAGCAGATTTGAATAATTTCAAGGGAAAAATTGTTCTGGGGCCGGGTATCGATCCCGGGACCTCTGGTTGAACGCACCAGCGCTCTACCTACCAGCTACCCAGGAACTCCATCCGATACCGTCTCAATTTTTCCCTTTATATCCACACAACTCGAGTGGGCTGACGAAACGCCAGAGACCCACATCGAGTGCACACAATGTGTGACTTGGAATTGTGGTTTTCTGTTAACGTACCTATAGTAACATATTATGAAATCTAGTTTTTCAGGTAGAGTTTCCTGTAAAGCAGATTTGAATAATTTCAAGGGAAAAATTGTTCCGGGGTCAGGTCCCAGAGGTCCCGGGATCGATACCCGGCCCTGGAACAATTTTTCCCTTGAAATTATTAAGAGGTTAAGGGTGTTCGACAAAAAAATTGCTTAGAAAAATATTTGAGGCTAAGAGGGATGAAGTTACAGGAGAATGGAGAAAGTTACACAACACAGAACTGCACGCATTGTATTCTTCACCTGACATAATTAGGAACATTAAATCCAGACGTTTGAGATGGGCAGGGCATGTAGCACGTATGGGCGAATCCAGAAATGCATATAGAGTGTTAGTTGTGAGGCCGGAGGGAAAAAGACCTTTAGGGAGGCTGAGACGTAGATGGGAAGATAATATTAAAATGGATTTGAGGGAGGTGGGATATGATGATAGAGACTGGATTAATCTTGCTTAGGATAGGGACCAATGGCGGGCTTATGTGAGGGTGGCAATGAACCTGCGGGTTCCTTAAAAGCCATTTGTAAGTAAGTATAATAATTTATAGCATTACTTGTGCGTAAAGACATCCTTCTTGTGCTGAAGAAATTGTGAAGCCTGTTTTGATACTGGTACAAGACAATGTGAAGGCTCCTGGCACCCTGGACACCACAGATATCTTGCGGGGACCCGAAATCCAGCTGATTGATTATCCAGATTACCTAAACCGAATTGAACACGTCTAAAATATAATGTACTTCCAATGTGAATTGCAGCTGCCTAAACTGTGCGTTCGGATTTTTAGCTTATTAAAATATCGCTCAGTTGTCTGAATTTCCGAATTAACAATCAAATAGTGTTGTAATTTACCGCTAGAGCGCATTATTTCATTGTAGTGTTCTGAACTGAAGCTAGAAACAAAATGAATACTTCTGTAACTTAAATAAACTATGAAGGACACACCTAGTTTGTTTAGTATTTTCCCAATCTTATCCCATATGTTCTTTCTCCATATTACAGTGCTATAATTCTAATTTCATAAATTATAAAGCTTTTCATACTGTTGACTTATTACAATAAGTTTCGCGTCATCCATTTATTTATACCTTCAATATTACAGCGATTGAAGGCCTTGCAATAGATATACATACTAGGTTCAAAAAGTTCCCGGAATTTGCTAGTATCATAGAAACAACGTACCTTAAACACTATTCTACAGCATTCCCTTCAAAATAGTTGCCTTCCGGAACAACACACTTTTGCCAACGCGTGTAGAGTTCCTGGAAGCAGGCCTGGAAGCCATTTTGTGAAACCCGTCTTAGTGCTCTCGTCGCGTTTGCGATAACCTCTTCAGCATTGAATCTCCGTCCTTTCAGATGACTTTTCAGACGGGGAAACAGAAAGTAATCAGGTGGTGAGAGATCAGGAGAATATGGTGGGTGATCCAAAGCAGTTATGTTGTGCCTGGCAAGAAAATTCTTTACAATAATTGGGCGATGAGCAGGTGCATTGTCATGCATAAGGAATCAATTGTTTTCTACCCACTTTTCTGGACGTTTCCTTCTCACTGTGTCCCGGAGGCGACGGAGGATTTCTACGTACAATTCTTTCGTTACAGTACGACCTTCTGCAATGAACTCATGGTGGATGAGACCCTGAGAGTCGAAGAAAACTTCCAACATAACTTTGCCTTTGGAAGTGTCCCTAGGAAATTTTGCTTCCGAGGAGATGTTTTCGATTTCCACTTAGATGACTGTCGTTTAGGGACTGGGTCGTACAAGTGGCACCAAGTTTCATCACCAGCAATAATTTTGTTTAAGAAATCACCATCTTCATCAGCCATACTGATCATGTCCCCAGCAAGAGTCATTCTTGTTTCTTTCTGTTCTGCCGACAACATTTTCGGAACTAACTTCTGAGACACGTAATGCATGTTGAGATGCTTGTGAAGAACATTGTGTACACTTCCGACTGATATTCCGACCTCTGCTGCTATCTCTTTTATGGTTTTACGTCGGTCGTCCCTCACAACATTATGCACACGCTGAGCGATTACTTCATTTGTTGCAGTTGTTGAACGGCCGCTGCGTACGTCATCTTTGATGCTATCGCGGCCACCAGAAAAGCGTTTATGCCAGGCATACACTTGAGTTTTTTTCATTGCTGCTTCGCCATATGCTTCTTCCAACAATCTTAATGTCTCTGCAGGAGTTTTGTGTAACAAAACACAGAACTTGATGCTTGTACTTTGCTCTGTGGACATAATTACAAAATGCGACGAACAAGCAAAACACTATGATAAACAATTGCCTACAACTCAAAACCAACAATCGCCATTATCAACAAACTTTAAGGAAATGACATCATGAATGTTACCAACAAAACAAATGTATAATATCCCTTGTTATATATTAATACGAAAAATGGTAGTAAAATTCCGGGAACTTTTTGAACCCAGTAGTATTTGTCATGACAGTCTTCTTGTCCCGTACGGAAATCCGTTTAGACTAGCTGTAACAGTTTATTTGAAACTGTTTCACAATTGAAACTGTTTCGATAGAAAACAGTTTCGTGATATAACCTGTTCCAACTGTTCCAAAGAATGTTACACTGCTCCAGTGATAACTTCAACGTTCCACGTGGTTCCAAGAGATAAACAGTTCAGTTTCTAAACAGTTTTCCTCTTCTTTGTTGTCTGCAAAAGCCACGTGTAGCGCTATCATTGACCTCCAATCGAAAGTAGATATAATCCATGTTCCACACGGCCTTCGTGCAACAGTAGCCTATGTAGGATCGTGCAATTTAATTGTACGAATCAAATTCTCTAATAAATCTGATATTATTTATTAGCTGTCCATTGATGGAGAATATGTTCATGGTGCCCTAACATAGTGTTAATTATTAATATACCGTGAAAAATATAATCGGCTAATGTCATCGTTATTAAACTCCTAGGGTTATAAGCATTATTTTTACTAAAATCGATTTATTTTGAATTGTAGTTATTTACTGCATTCTTTAACAGCAACCTACGAAAAAGACTTTCGTCGTCATAATACACTGAACAGCTGATTTAAAGACGATTCAAGGACTTTGAAACATGTTCCTGAAGCAGATGAGAGGTTGAAACAGTTGGAACAGTTGGCACTGATGTTGTAAACACATTCTTTTGAAACTGTTATTTTGGAACAGCTTCGTTCATGGAACAGTTACAGTCGAAACTATCTCTTAAAAAGAACAGTTTATCCCATCTCTAGTTCAGACTTCTCTGGCCAGAATTCTGGACGAAATCCGGTCATGCGGACAGAGGCGATACGGTCAAGTGAGAGATGCTCCATTTAAAATACTGCAATGTAAACAATTAGAGATGGGAACGATATATCGGTTTTTACGAAATACCGATATATTTGTTTCGATATGAGAGTCTTGAGAAAGGCTAGCCCCAAATCGAGGGAAATAGCATATCTAACGTTAGTGCGACCGTTAATGGAATACGGAACTACGTGTTGGGATCCCTATAGAATATACCAGATAAATTCCTTAGAAAGAATCCAGTACAGGGCAGCGAAATTTGTTAAAGGTAAAAGAGAAGATGGAAACGATACGATAAAAGAACTTAAATGGGAAACTTTGGAAAACAGACGTAGGAAAACTAGAATAACATCATTGTATAGAGCACATCTAGGTCAGAAAGCATGGGTAGACATAACGGCTCGGTTAGAAAAGCCAACGTACTATGGTAGGAACGATCATGATTTTAAAATCAAATGTAGGAAACAGAAAACGGATGTAGGTAAATTCTCATTTTTAAATAGAACTATAAATGATTGGAATGACCTACCTGCAGCGGTCTTTGAGGGCTGTCCTTCCTTAAGGAGATTCAAGAATAATTTAAAAGTTGTGTATAAAGTGAAAATTAAAATTAAGGTGACATTCAACATTTAATTTTTTAAGGTGACATGTATTTATCTAGGCTGACGAGTTTACTTCCTTGGTTTGAATTGTAAATTATTTAAAAATAGCGTGTAAGAGGGCCTTAGACTAGAAATGTTTAGTTTAAATGTAGTTCTGTTTATAAGTATGCATAAGGGTGTAATTATTTGACTTATTTGAACTGTTGTATCAGTGAAGCGAGGTGAGTCAGTGAAGTTATGGTTTTACAGTGCAGTGAACAGTTCCGATCAGTGATAATTTATAGCGTCAATGAAATGTGTTCTATAGTGTCAGTGAAATGTGTTACAGAGTGTCAGTGAAATGTGTGCTAAAGTGTCAGTGAAATGCGTCATAGTGCCACTACAGGGAATGAGATGAGAGTAAAGTGAAAGACTATTGAAACTTATGTAGGACCTATACATAATTATGTAGGTTGTATTGTAAAATTAGGTATTTTATTTTATGTTTTATTATTATTTTGTTAAATTGTATTGTGTATTATTATTGTATTGTGTGTAAAATTGTATATGTGTTGTAAAATTGTATTGTGTATTGTAAATTTTATTGTGTATTGGTTATAATTTTATTGTGTATTGTTAATATTGTATATACCACTGCCACCGGTGCTTGCCCACTTGCAGTGTAAATAAATACATATAGCGATATATCGATATCGAAATTTTGATTCAATATATCGTATATTATATCGGTTTTCTCATAAATTTATCGATTTTTTTTGTGTGGAATTATTGCCATTATCAACAACAACAAAATCCACACTAGACAACTCCGATAATTCCCGAGAGATGGCTCTACTGAAGGTGGACAGTTACATAATTGTGCAACCTCACTCAGTACCTTGTTCTAATTGGCTGGACTGGAATTCGAATTCAAACAGTTTAATGTACAGCACCAAATTCAAAATGCAGAGTGCGCGAACTTGAGACAGACGGGAGGTTTTAATATTGTTATTAATGTTCTCCGAGGCAGGTGCAAATCCCACCCTGAAAGGGAACCGTCTGACCTGAAAACGTGTATCAAAACTTTTATTTCTATATTCTGAAATGGAAAGAGAAACAAGGATTTAATGCCAATGTGGCATTTGTTTAAGTGTATGATTTCTATGCACAACCTTGTGCTGACATTCTATTTTCTTATTATATCTTTTAATGCATAAAAATTCTATCCCTATAATCATCACCATTATTGTTTGGAATGTTGGAGTGTAACAATAACTTGCAATGGGAACTTACTATAGAAGGATTGTATCAAATCAACTGTGAGGTTTTTTAAAACTTGTAACATTCTAAGTGCGGTTTACTTATATTTAAAAATAAATTACAAGTTCCGTTTACTTACATTTAAAAATGATTACGTTGTTAGGTAGAAGAGAGCATTATACTGTATCTGTGTCCTGGATTGAATCCTATATAACATTAGAATAAGTGAATCATGTTCCACTAAGAAATACTCAACCATGTAGAGTTCATTTAACTCTTTCCAACTATATCATTTAAACTCCCTTGCCTCCACCATAATTTTTATTTAGGTTAGGACCTACATCATATGGTATTCAAAATATATTGTTTATTGTTACAATTTTACATTTATGCTTTTGACTGTTATGATGTTAATTTCAGTGGTGAAAAGGAATATTAAAATTTTAGTAATTTTATTGTAATACAGTAAATGTAGGCTACGCCTGAAAATACAATTTGCTTACGGAATAGCGATATATCGATATATTTTCTGCGATATATATCGTTATCGAAATTAGGTTTGGAATATATTGCAATTTCAATATATCGGTATTTAATTTATTTTCTCCATCACTGCAAAGAATAAAAAAATCGAACGCGCCATACGGATCAGTTCTGGTAAGTGAGCGCCTACCCATAATCGCTTCCTCATTCCATGCGGCCTAGTCTGCAGACAACAATGCAATTGATAGTCGAAACGATTCACACATCAATACGACGCCAATGAGCTGTTTGAAATTGTAATGAATAATAAATAATGCCATTACATAGAATGGGATTCATTTGGAAATTAATACCACAGATAAGTACTAAGAATTTTATATTATGTTATATTAAATATTTCTGTCTTCTTACTCTCCGCTTTTATGCACGAATAATAATTTCTGATTAAATTAAAATTAAGTTTAATATTCCGTTAAGCTTTCACACATTAAAAACGTTTCAGGTGAATCTTTTCCAAGTCCATCTGATACCGCAATCACAGATCTACAGCAACTGTTTTTAACACGGCCCCCTTGTAGTATAAAGATATAAAGGACTGAAATAAATAAGCATCGAAATACGTTATTCATTTATTATTTAATACGTCATCTTCATTGTTGGAATTGCCTATATAAAGAGACAACATCCCGGATGGCTGGGTGGTTTCTTTCAGGAAATACTGGAATGAACATAACCTCTCAAAATATAAAAACAAATGAAGCTGGATAGGCGAAGTTGCACCATAAGCTAACCTGAGCCGCGAATGAACAAATGAAGTTCCTTAACGAATGCATTGCGGTGAGATCGACGTAGCTGCCGTAAGGGGCAATGCTGTAGTTCTTGTTTCAATTTTTTTTTTTCGAGTGATGCACATAAAAACGTTCCGCATTAAAATCTCAAGGTGCTCAGCTAAGCTACTGCAGATACAAAGATAATAACTAACCTTGTCTTGCTCTTCTTTTTCAGTCTTCTGGGTCACGTGATTCCACCTGCAGAATATTCCCTGTTCATGTACACGGCGTCCAAACACGCCGTCACGGCTCTGGCTGAGGGTCTTCGTCGCGAACTGGTCAGCCAGAAGTCCAGGATTCGAGTCACTGTAAGTAATAACAAGCATTTTTATTCCTAATAATTATTTATAAGTTCTAATGAATGTAAAAAAATCTTCGAAGTTCTTTTACCCTATATAAAAAAACATAAAAGTTACCTCCGCATTTCGTTTGTGAAGTTAATTTTAATTGTGGAGACGGATCGGATTTAAGCCCAAACCATAAAGTGAAGAGAACGAAGAAGACATTTTGAAAGTTACGTCTCCAGTAAATTTAATGATTACAGGGAGAGGATGGTATTTTTTGATGAAAAAATGAGTAAATTTTTAAAAAATAATTCTTTAAAACACTCTGTGATATGTGTGGAATGCATAGCATAACATTTTGTGGGTATTTGTGCCCTTATCGAATGTTGAGTCGCCATTTTTAAACTTCCTGCGTTGTGGGTTTTTAAATCACTCGCCCACTTTTATTATTGTTTCCAGTAAATTAAATTTTCAATTTTTTTTTCTATAACATACCCTTTGATATGTGTGGAATACATTGTATAACATTTTGTGGCTATTTGTGCCCTTATCGGATGTTGAGTCGCCATTTTTAAACTTCCTTGCGTTGTGGGTTTTTAAATCACTCGCCCACTTTTATTATTGTTTCCAGTAAATTAAATTTTCAAAAAAAAAAAAAAAAAAATTTCTTTAACATACCCTTTGATATGTGTGGAATGCATTGCATAACATTTGGTGGGTATTTGTGCCCTTATCGGATGTTGAGACGTCATTTTTAAACTTCCTGCGCTATGGATTTTTAAATCACACGCCCGCTTTTATCGGTTTCCAATAACTTCATTTTTTTTTGCTACATTGCCAGACAAAAACGGATATAATTCCTGAACTATTAAAGATACATGCATGAAATTTAGAACACACGTTCTTTAGACTATTAGGAAACGTTTCTCTGTAACAGAATTTTGTTAATTGATTTCATTTTAAAAATACGTCCGTTTGTTTGCAAGAAAGGAAATCAGAAAATTGTTATTAAATTTTAATTGTTTATTTTACAAAAGTAGGGACTAATATCAAAATTCTGTTACAGTTTGTAGAACATGCGTTTAAAATACATTGCAAAAAACTGCTTGAATCTATCTTTAAAAACGGTTTAGATATATCGGTTTTAGTACAATCCTGCATTGGGTATATAATTTTTTTCAAATTTGGGCCCCCAAACAATTTTTTTTTCAAAATATTTTCATTTGGTTGAGTTATCACAGCTATGAGCTCTCTACATACAAAAATTAATATTTTACACCAAATAGGAAAAAAGTTAAAAAAAATACCATCCTCTTCCCTTAATGGTAGTTTGTAGAACGTTGGATACCTTCTTATCCTCTTGTTGACTATAAAAATTACTGTAGAAGTGTTTCCAGAAACTAAGGATAACTTATACTGTGGCAAAGCACTGAATAAATTATCCAGTCATAAATGGTTGGAATTATGTTTTTCCAGGAGAAATGTTCAACACGGGAGATATAAAACACCTGATGGCCAAGCTCACATGTTCACTGTTTCTTTCTTAATTCTATTTTTTATTTTTTGGATCTTCTGATATTTTTTAATTAATAGATAAAAAAATAAGGATATAATAACCGATTCCAGTTCTTCTTATGAAGAAGTTACACAAATAATTTAAAGAATCCTTGTAAAAAAAACTGTTACGTGGAAAACTTTGCGAACAGAACTGAAATCGTTTCCCTTTTATGATATGATATAATATAATATAATGATATAATATAATATTGTTCAATTAATTCAGTCTAATTAACACATCACAAATATAAAAAGTCAATGACACTTACTCATGTAAGTGATCATTGTGTACTATACAAATATAAAAATTAAAAATTAAGCAAACGTTTTCGCCCTTCGGGGATCATCAGGCTTTTTTACATACAATATCTTGTACATTTTAATATACGAATGATTAATCACAACCTTTTAATAATGAAAATAATAACTATTTAAAATTGACGTATGGTAATTAACAATCTAAAATTAATGTACAGATATGAAAATTTAATACATAATAATGATATAAAATTGTAGCTGCATGCTGTGTTGTGTTTAAATTATAATATCATAAAACTGTGAACATGGTAAAAACATTTCATTCCTCTTTAAACTTCATAATTTCATTAATAGGATGGTTTGCTGCTAGTCTTATCTCAATGTTTTTATCATGTTCACAGTTTTATGATGTTATAATTTAAACACAACACAGCATGCAGATACAATTTTATATCATTATTATGTATTAAATTTTCATATCTGTACATTAATTTTAGATTGTTAATTACCATAAGTCAATTTTAAATAGTTATTATTTTCATTATTAAAAGGTTGTGATTAATCATTCCTTCCACAATAAGAGACAAAATGTACAAGATATTGTATGTAAAAAAGCCTGAGGATGCCCGAAGGGCGAAAACGTTTGCTGAATTTTTAATTTTTTTTTTTATATTTGTATAGTACACAATGATCATTTACATGGGTAAGTGTCATTGACTTTTTATATTTGTAATGTTAATTAGACTGAATTAATAAATAGTACATTATGCAACGAGCCTATAATGAAGGTAATTAGGAAGTGAGTATGAATATTTATTAAACGAGCGCAAGCGAGTTTCATAATTTTCATACGAGCTTCTTAATTACCATTATAGGCGAGTTTCATACGACTTTTTATCGTGCAATTCGATATAGCCTGAATTATTATATAAATTATTTTTCTTTTTTTATTTTATTTTTATGTTAAAATTAATTAATTGTTTTTGTATATGTTGTTCGATAACCCTTTATTCAGGCACTTTATTTTTCGTTATTTTAAGATAATGTTTTCTTTGTTGGTTCTATATTTATGGATTATAATGAATATTCTATTAAATGTTGGTAATTCGATTTCTCGACCATATTTCTAACTTGATATTAATTTTAATTGTATCTGACCTTCAGCAATGTTCCGTATGTTGTGAGATGTGCGCAGACGCGAAAGTATTGATTTTTTCCGAGGAACAAATGTCCACATTGACCTTGCTAGGCCATAAGAACCTACAGAGTTAACATTGAAATTAAATTAGACATTGAAAAACGAGATGACAAATTGAATTTATTTGAATATTATTTACAATTAACGCTAATTATTATAGTAATAGAACATAACCTTCTGCGACAGTATTGGATTTCCAGCCTCCGTGACTTTTCGCTAATTCTCTTTCGATTGCATATCCGAGAATTATCGATACTTGCGGTTTTATAACGGTAGAAAGCTGACCTGTCATTGGCTGAACAGTTGTAACCTGAGTCGTCATTGGCTGAAAGACCTGACCTTTAATGAGTAGGTGTACTTTAATGACATGCATTAAAGTTCTGCTACCAGGTGTATAATTACTACGTTTCGGCATGGTCGAGCATAAACAATATTATATTGTATTATATCATATTATATTGACTATCTGAACATTTCAACATGCTTTCTAAGTTTCCCTTCTAGACTAAGAGTGCCTTCCTGATATGATTTTGAGTGTTTATGTGGGCTATTTTAAACCATTTCCAGAGTGTGAGTCCCGGGCTGGTGAACACAGAGTTCACAACAGTGTCCAGCAAAGACCACAACCCAGAGACAATGCAGCAGTCACACCCACATCTGCAACCAGAGGACCTCGCCGCGGCCGTCATGTACGTTCTGGGCACCCCACCTCACGTACAGGTACGTAACATTTCAAAAATCAGAAAAAAAGTACTACACAAATATTTAGGATGATATATCACTAAACCATCACATTTTCAGGACAATCAAAATAGAACTAAAATATTAAAAATATTTTCAACTCTCTAACCGTTATTTTAAAGATAAGTACACTTAGGTGAAATTTGAATTGTCTTAACCGTTTGAGAGAGGTTTATGAAAATCTGTATTTATAATATTGCACATAAATAATCTCTGTACAATATTTCATCTCATTTGACCCGAAATTATAATGCATTATTAAAATACAGTATTTACAAATTTAAATGTAATTTTCAAAAATCACTACTTCTTTAAATTTTAAAATTTTCAATTCTCTATCTGTTCTTTTAAGTACACTTAGGTGAAATTTGAATTTTCTTAACCGTTTGAGCGAATTTTTTTGAAAATCTGTACATAATACTACATAGGCTACTACCAAATAGTCTCTGTACCATATTTCATCTCATTTGACCCGAAATTACAATGCATTATTGAAATATTTGTAAATTTGAATTTAATTTTAAAAAATCACAACTCCAAATTTCAAAATGTTCAACTCTCTAACCGTTCTTTTAAGGATAAGTACACTTAGATGAAATTTGAATTTTCTTAACCGTTTGAGCGAATTTTTTGAAAATCTGTACATAATACTACATAGGCTACTACCAAATAGTCTCTGTACCATATTTCATCTCATTTGACCCGAAATTACAATGCATTATTGAAATATTTGTAAATTTGAATTTAATTTTAAAAAATCACAACTCCAAATTTCAAAATGTTCAACTCTCTAACCGTTCTTTTAAGGATAAGTACACTTAGATGAAATTTGAATTTTCTTAACCGTTTGAGCGAAGTTTTTGAAAATCTGTACATATAATACTACATAGGCTACTACCAAATAGTCTCTGTACCATATTTCATCTCATTTGACCCGAAATTATAATGCATTATTGAAATATTTGTAAATTTGAATTTAATTTTCAAAAATCACAACTCCAAATTTCAAAATGTTCAACTCTCTAACCGTTCTTTTAAGGATAAGTACACTTAGATGAAATTTGAATTTTCTTAACCGTTGGAGCGAGGTTTGTGAAAATCTGTATATATAATATTGCACATAAACAGTCTATGTACAATATTTCATCTCATTCGACCCGAAATTATAATGCATTATTGAAGTATTTGTAAATTTGAATTTAATTTTCAAAAATCACAACTCCAAATTTCAAAATGTTCAACTCTCTAACCGTTCTTTTACGGATAAGTACACTTAAGTGAAATTTGAATTTACTTAACCGTTGGAGCGAGGTTTCTGAAAATCTGAATTTATAATATTGTACATGAATAGTCTCTGTGCAATATTTCATCTCATTTGACCCGAAATTATAATGCATTATTAAAATATTTGTAAATTTAAATTTAATTTTCAAAAACCACTACTCTTTTAATTTTGAAAATTGTTGTCTGAAATTTGCAACTGACGTAATTTTCATTGGCGTTGCATCATCCACTTCACAGTTCTACCAACCTGTGAATTATTTATGAAATGACCCTCGTATTTATTGTACAGAATTTACGATACCTTTCGAGTGAGCTAATTGTAGCTAAATTATACGATTTTAAACACAGTGGACTCTTCTAAGTTCGACCGAACAAAATTGAAAGTTCAGTCCAATAAGGGTAGTGGGTGTGCAGGTGAAATGGATACAAATTCTTATTGGTTATCCATCAACGAATACAGTACTGTACTTACATTTCCTGCCCACCCCGAGACTTGTGTATGCGCTTCTAGTATCTCAATGGGTTTCGACAGTTCCGTCTCACAAACGGCACAATGCAATCTGTTCCTGGAAGGAATAAATATTGTACGTTAAAGGAAAAATTAAATATCCTAAAACGTGTTGAAGGCGGAGACCCTCTGTCTCAAATAGAAAAGGAGGAGTTTATTAATTTAAAACCGGTGATTAAATATGGATGTCCTAATCAATAAAATCTTCTGTTTTCCTGCAACAAACGTCTATCACTACAAGAGACACAAGCAATTCCCATTCAAATGGCAAACCCATTTCTTAGTACCCGTATAGAGGCTTGTCTAATTCTTCTACGTAAGTGCCTTTGCGGTCACTTCATTTAAACGGCCACCTGGCCAAAAGGCCAATTTTCTCTGGAACCAATTGGATTTGCCATAAGATCAATACAAATTGTCTCTTTATTTAGCGGCCACCTCATGCTTCGGCCAGCGGCCGGGGTCTGTTTGGATTGGAACCTGACTATAACAGTCACTGTCCAACAAAAAATCTTTTCACGGATACTGTCTGACCTATTTTTTCGATGGTTAGAGGACAGAGAGCAATATCACGAGGACAATAGCTAAGTGTACAACAGTACACTCTCCATATCTTGGGGTTAGTTGGTTAGTTTTATGACTCTTTTGTCACTTTCCACTCCGACCCTGCACAGCTATATATTCTTACTCGTTTTTAAAGGATTGAAACACGGACGTTTTCTATCGAAAATGTCACAGTATGTTTAAGTCAGTAGTTAACCATTCGAATTTTTTTAAATTTTTTTCTCTTTCCATCTTTTTCTATTTGGACCAGCTTTTACGAATTTTTCTTCTTTTTATTCACTTGATTCGGAGGAACTGTGACGTTAGTTTGAGAGAGAAATCATGTCTAACAATAAATCTGGAGTGGTGTTAAGTTTAGAGGTGAGACGAAAAATGATTGAAGGAAGTGAGAAGGGAACATGTGCGAGAAAAATTGCAGAAATATTCAAATGTGGAAGGACACAAATAAGCGGTATAATTAAGAATAAAGATGAAATATTAAAAGAATGAGAGAAAAATATGCGTGGAGGCCAAAAAAGGAAGAGACAATCTGTGTTTAGTAATGTGAATGATTTCGTTTACGAATGGTTCAAGTGTGCGTGGGCGAAGAAATTGCCAGTAAGCGGGTCTATAATTCAAGAGAAAGCTCTTGAAATTACCAAAGAACTCAATGTAAGCAATTTTTTGCTAGTAATGGGTGGTTAGAGCGGACATCACACGCCCAGCCCCTTGATCAAGATATTATCCATTAATTTAAACAGAGGTACGTAAGCGAGTTTTGAAAAGGCTAGTTGCAAGAATGGAAGAGGCTGACATTAATATGCACGATTGTTGTACGCGCACAGTCCTAAAAAGTGAATGAAATTCAGTACTTTCATGCTGATTCATAAAAAACCGCAACCTTATTCAAGCGGCCACCTGATAAAACGGCCATTTTACAAGGCAACTTCAGATGGCCGCTTTAGACAGGTTTCACTGTAGTTGAACTATGGGATGTCGAACTTGATTTCTGTCGAACTTAAGAGCTTCCACTGTATTCGTAAAAGAGCCAAATAAACTATTTATTTCTTTAATTACATACTTTTTATTATACAGTACATATAATGTTATTTGTAATAATGATGATCGTGGTAGATGTTGAGAATGATGCTGTGTTACTGGAAATTTTCTGTAGGCCTACCAACTTTTAATAATGAAATTAACCGTCGTCTGTTTCTTTTCCCGCAGGTTCATGAACTGACCCTCAGACCTACTGGGCAAGTTGGTTGATTTTGCATGACAGAAGAAATTCGTGTGTGAATTGTGTGTGTGTAATGTTGAACAGAATTTGTATCTACTAAAAATTATGTTTTCACTAATAAATCTCTTTCTTTTTATATTTACAAAGTTTGTTTGTGCACATTATGAAAATGTCTTCCAATCCATTAAAAAAATTCTGTAGTCGTGAAAACAGCGTTACATAACTTATAGTAAACGTATTGTACCGCAACCCAATGCGAACTCAAAACCACAAGTTCGTTGTTAGTAAGTACTAGCGTCGTGCATTACAGGCGCTATATTCCGTTCAAGTTTGTCGACTATGATGAAGTTCGATATTTTGGTCTACGGAAGGAAGCCTATCGTGTTTGTTCAATCTTTTTATAAACATATTGGCTGTCCTCCACTCTCACCTCTTCATGTTTTAACCGCTTAAGGATTTTAACATAGAACTTGCATTAGTTTCTCATATGGAATAAGACACTAGAAAGATACTGCTTGAAAATAAGCATCTTCGTGCTGAAAATGTATGTAGGTATACATCAGAGTGCTGCATTGGAGTTAAATCGCTCGCTTGAACTCGGTCGAGTGTCGCACCCTCGAGTGAGATACGATCGGTCGTGATACGCTCGTAATAAATAGAAGCACAGTACAAGGTCATCTCACCGACATGTCTTATCTTGTATGGAAGGCGACAGATAAGATACACATATGTTTTGCTCACACGGTAAAAATAAGGCTTTATTTTCTGCGTTTATGACAAACGTTTAATGGAACGTACCAAAATAGGAACATGAAGTTATAAATAAAATAGTATGAAAAACTTCGATATACAGTTATTATTGCTAATTAATAATTATTCAATATTTGAATTACCACATATATAATATGATAGGTCCATACATAGTGTTCCGCCTATATACTGCGACAATGTAGAAACGTTTTACAAAATATCATTGATATAGCAGTAGATTAATAACAATATTAGTACAGAGATAACGTCACAGAAAATATAATAAAACGAATAATCATGCTGCACAACTGTTACAGACGCAAAGATTGATACACTAATTATTAGAGAGTATTATTATTATTATTATTATTATTATTATTATTATTATTATTATTATTATTAGAAAACTTGATACAGTTCTTGCATTATCGTGATTGTGTTCTCCGTTTATAATAATTACATTTACATCCAATAACATCTATCAGATGTGGCAAAAACAAAATCACTCCTGTGTGTGGGGGGGGGGAAACATTTACCTACAATATTTATATTACATTTTAAAGCAAGTTTTATAGTTGTACTATGGAGAGGTTAGTTAAACACTGCAAAGTTTTGAAATGACTATTACACTTTTACTACGTCACACTACTTTTGACCAATAAAACGGTACGAAAGGACGTCTTTCAACCAATCATGGCCGCTTATCGCACAATTTTATCGCGTCCCTAGCATTTGTTTAATTTCATCGCGTCCCTAGCATTTGTTTATTTTTATCACTACCCTAGCATTTGTTTCTTTGTTTGCCAACATTTCAAACTGCACTGGTCTGGCCGTCAAAAAACAGAAAATTACAAACCACTCCAGTCGATGCACATCACTTTTAAATATGACTCGCATTTTGGCATTCAAGAACAAGAATTAATAAAGATCACTGGTCATATATGAAGAGCACCATTCGGAAATCCTGAATAAGTTGAGGGATACACCATGTACATCAACGAGTTCACTTCTTTTACGCACACGTCCAATATAACATCAACTGAACCACCAAAACATTCTAATTTGAAAATTGTACTTTCAATAATTGTTTCTTTTAAAATTATTCGTGTTTATTTTTTATTTCATCATCGTTAATTAAAACGTTTCTTGTTTATTTCATCATCCCTAATTAAAACTTTTCTAACACTTGTTTATATTATTTAGGTTATGTTTGTTATAGCTTCTGTATATATTATGGATAGTCACGTAACAGAGATTGTTTAATACTAAGATTTATTGAAAATCATCTGTCAAGTGACGTTGATTACTGGGATCCGGATGATTGAAATGGAATGCAAATGTTTTAATAAAAATGAAACTGAATCAACAAAGCCTTCTTGACTAGTAACAGTACACAGAGTTCAAAAACTGATACCGGTAACAAGAAAACATCATCATAAAACACTACTGCCATCTAGCGTAAGCCAATTAATATTTTATTGTACACTTTGTTACTTCTAATCTTTATTACAGCTTTACTTTCTTCTAATCGTGTAATAGTCAATTAAATCCCACTCGAGTTTTGATTTTCTCTAGATAAATCTGCTCGTGTTCCACTCGCAAATTTATCGATAAAATCAAAACCTCTAGTGAGATTACTGTTGATAAACATCTATGATGTTACTACACAATTCATCACTGTAACAAGAACGAATGTCTAACGCTCGGCTTATACCGTTCGAGGATTTATCGCTCGTGACAATTTTACCCATCATGCATGTGCGCTATCTATCGGATTATACTATGAATTACTTGGCGCTGGAGCGAAAACGTCCGATGCAGACCTCTGGTGTACGTAGTGTTTTTCATAATAACTATTACTAATTTTCAGGTGTGATTGAGGACGTGTTTTAAAACACTTTTCGTCATAAAGTCGTGTTGGAAAATGCGTCCCTTTTGACATTATTACAACGATATGAAAGAAATGAGGACTTGAAAGTATTAAGACTTGGAAAATAATTGGTTTATTTAATTTTGAAGACAATACAGTAATTTATTAAAATCTGAAATTTGTATTGAAATTATTACAAAATCTTCTTAAAAATTAAGGCCTCATTAGCATTGCCGTTAGCTACTCCATATGCCATTTTCATGTCTGCTAATTCAACATTCGTAACTGATGCATTTTTAGTTACTGAAAATTTATAAACAGATGACAGAAGATATTTTGTGACATACAAATGAAAGAAATCAACTTGAACTGTTTCCATGACAACAGAATAGCTGAAACAGAATATCAATGAAGAGTTTCAGCTTTTACCGTATTACCATGATACGGAAGCATTTACGGACACTACATTATTGAGAAAAAGTGTTTAATTACAAGCCTTCTATCACATTTGACAATTTGGAATAGTTATTCTGAAACACACTGTATAAGACATCGTAATGGGTGAAATGAAAATAATTTCTAACAAGCCAATGGAGTCTAATCTATAGGCTACATCCGAAGGCACGAGGACATCCCAATAATAATAATAATAATAATAATAATAATAATAATAATAATAATAATAATAATAATAATGCACAGGTTATTATTCAAAATCGCCAGAGTCTGGAAATCTTCCAGAACGTGTACATAGATAATGCATGCTTCTATATAATAAAGTGGACGGTCTCGAGGACATCTAGAACGAAAAAAAGCAACTCTGAAGAGAAGGAAGGAAGAATTAAATTGCTTTATAATGGACTGTATTCGTTTTTTAGATGACGAAGTACATTATGTAACAATCCCTCGCAATATAAGCTCCAACACAAACCAGTATATAGGAATGCTAAATTCATCTATGCGGTAGTTCTTTCTTGGCTACAGCAGAGACAAAACAGAAAGCAGTCGACCTTTCCGAATTACTGGGGAAGTGGTGGAAGATATTTTTATAAGGTAAGTAAGATTTCATGATAGTTTTAAAAGTGGATCAACAAAGCAACTAGCCAATGGCGTGACTCAGTCGGTTGCTTGCCGATCTGAAGTTGCGCTCGGGCGCGGGTTCGATCCCCGCTTGGACTGATTACCTGGTTGGGTTTTTTCCAAGGTTTTCCCCAACCGTAAGGTGAATGCCAGGTAATCTATGGCGAATCCTCGCCCTCATCTCGCCAAATACCATCTCGCTATCACCAATCTCATCGTCGCTAAATAATCTCGTAGTTGATACAGCGTCGTTAAATAACAAAAAAAAAGAAGCAACCTTTGCAATGTAATTTATATCACGTAGACAGACCAAAGTGGACTGCAAGTCTTTCTCAACTGTGATAATTTAAATTAAACTTCATTATTGAAATTCTGAAGAAATAAAGTCATTTGAACTATGAAATCATGATGAACAGAGATTCTTCAAGATAGTCCCTGATACAGGAACCTCTAGTTCCTATACATCGAACAATAATTGTCATATACGAGTATGTTGTCATCTATGTGACTAAAATTGAGTATTATCTTTTTCTAGTGAGATATTTATGATTTTATCACAATTACTCACGAACATTTAATGGACTTTTAACCACGTGTAATATACACAACATTTTATCTTATCCCATAATTTGTAATTATTTACTTTCTGCATATAACTAGCCATAATGAATTGTGTAAAGATTCCTTTGTTGCTAAGTTACCGATGGGATATAAATGAAAACTTTGTTTTTAATCAAAACGTTACTTCGCATGTGAAATAATGAACTATTTATGACAGTTGCTAACAGTTTGATAAACTATAAGGTACATTATGTCACTAGGATAAGGTTACATTTCGCCATTTTCTTGCAAAAGTCATACACTGTCATCACAGTCTACTATATACAGTCACGAAGCTGAGTTTTGAGGGTGCTAGAAACAATAGACTGTGACGGTTCTATTTTGCATTGCCTGTAATGAGGCGATATTAGCGATCCTAGTGGTGAGCAACTATCTAATTTTTGCATATTTACTACGTATTGAGCTTCGCGACTGTATATACTAGACTGTGCTGTCATCTTAGCTGAATTATCATGGAGAAACAAATAATAATAATAATAATAATAATAATAATAATAATAATAATAATAATAATATTATTATTATTATTATTATTATTATTACTATTATTATTATTATTATTATTATTATTATTATTATTATTATTATAAATTTCAATGAATTTCATTATGATTATTATTATTATTATTATTATTATTATTATTATTATTATTATTATTATTATTATTATTATACAGTCACAGTGACTCAATCCTAGTGCACTCATTTTAAAAACCAGGAACCCGGTTCATGTCCCAACTTATTCACACTGAATTTATAATTTGTGTTAGCCAAGCCCCCAAGCCCGTGGGAGATGAGAAGTTAAATTTTGAAAAGAAATTAAAAATTCGTTTTTTTGTCTCAAAGAATTATTTAGGTTTGTTATGCATAATTGAAAAGGTGAATTTGAAAGTGTCCTCAGTCATGTTTCTTAGATTTTAACTTGCTTTATTCACGTTTTAATTTATTATTTTCAAGCGCGCACGCACGCACGCACACACACACACACACACACACACACACACACACACACACATATATATATATATATATATATATAATTTTATTTAACAGACTCTCCTAAGTCTTGACTTAGATCCATTGGAAAAAACATACGTAGAAACAAGGGCATTAAATTTATTTTATCAGTTTTTCGCATTTTCTCATAACTTGTCATTTGGATTAAGCCAGTTTCGAATCCAACTCTTCAATTTGGTATATAATTTATGGAGAAATTATTATTGTAAGTAGTATCAATCACGTACATTGGGCTGCAAAAAATAGCGATACGCAATTATATCGTTTTCCGAGGACTTTAGCAAGCATGGCGAGGCAGAAAGCTTTTTTCCTGAGATTAGTTTTTAAAAACCATATAAATATGACTTTTATAACATGTTCACGTTATTATTTAGTATGAATTGATTTTAAATAATTATTCATATATTTTTATTTTACAACATTAATTAGAATACTACACGAAAATAGTGAAACTGCAGTTTATATGGTATTCCAGAGCCTTCTGTATTATCCACGGATGCTGTCGTTGTTACAATCGATATATACGGCCAGTTACGTTTCATATTGTATGAACAAAAAATGTATCAATTTTATTATAAATAGACAATTGTATTATACATTCAGATACAGAACTAAAAAATGAATTAAATTGAAACATTTAACTATATATTTCTCCTTTGACTGAAATAAAAACTCTTCAAAAAATTCAGGCCAGTTCAGATGTGTATAATTAGGGAAATCCTCGTAACACGATATTTCAAATCGATAGCGACTTCGACTCGGAATTTTTTTGCAGTCCAGTGTACGTAACACATTTTATAATAAGTAAAAATACTTTTTTTTCCCGCATCGTGCACTATTGTAAAAAAATATGAATATCTCTGAAACAATTTGGCAAAAAAGGTTGTGGTTTAGCATATTTTGCAGCTGAATGTTTGTTTCATAAGTTGGTAGCTTTCTTCAAGACTACTGGCTGGCTTTGTCGTGAATTTTTTAAACGTATTTAGTATAAAAATAATATTTAGTATATAATAATAATAATAATAATAATAATAATAATAATAATAATAATAATAATAATAATAATAATAATAATAATAATAATATAGCTACAGTTTTAACGTTATTACCACTATTTTATGGGTGTGAAGCATGAACGATAGTAGAAGATGATGTTCTAAATCAAATTAAGCATTGAAGAAGTTGTAAAAATATGATGGATGGTAAATACAGCAGAGAAAGAAATGAATACAAGAGATCAGATAGAAGGTAAATGAGAAATAGTAAAGGAAGATATAAAGAGGAGATAGAAAGAGAAAATAGTGGGAATCTAAGGATAAAATTTAGATGTGGGAAGGACACAGTAATTACGAAAAGAGACGAGTACATGAGACGTAGGAGGTGAAAAAGTAGAGTCTTGATGGTTATGACAGCAGACATTTTCAAAGCAAAGTTTCTTGAAGGCTTCATAATATATAAAAGACTTGCTGACTACATCCGGCTGACAAGGCCGCAACTTTTGTTACATTCATACTGTGGTGTGAGTCAGACCTTCACCTGTGTGATGGGTTGACTTGCAGAGTCATTTATTCTGCACACGTGCTTCGTCTGGATCAAATAGCATATCGTAGGAATAACAGTCAAAAAAATATCATATGAAACGACTGATGGCTATTAATAATATTTTGTTCTTCTTTCTTAACCGGTTCCAAGTTAATATTTATACATTTTATTGGATACTTACACATTTTTATTATAAGGTGTATTATATAATAAAATTAGACCTCCGATATGGTTGTAGTTATGTTTTTGTGTGTCCGTATATTTCGTAATGTTCTAGTCATTTAGTTTTTTTTTTGGGGGGGGGGTTGAATTTGTAGGATTTCCATGTGTTTCTATGTTACTTTAGTTGGTATATCACATAAGTGATCATACTAAAACTATATCCATGTTAATTTTAGTTTTTTTTTTAGGAGAAGGCGTAGTCTACGCATTCAAGTCTCATTTTAACGCTTTATTTTCCATAGTTTTAGGTTTTCTACAGGAAACGAAGCTTTTCTCGCCTTCTATTTAATCTTGAAAGCTGAAAATTTCAGGAATGCTTTATGTTGAATGTTTTATATGTACTATAAAAATATATATATATATTTTTTAGATTTTTTAATTTTTGGAGCTGTTACAGGAGAGTAATGTACTGAAAATCGTGCGAAAATATATAGTGATGGAGGTGAAAATTATTTCTCAGGAAGGAAATAAATTGAAGAAAAAGTACTGTTCCAACATAAAGTAAAATTATGCGTTCATGAGCTATAAAAGAAAACTTAGTTCGATAGCTTCAAAAGTTTTTGTGAAAAAGTTCCTTACGGAAGACATAATTTAACTCTGTCAATATAGGCATTCCATGTCCCCTTAAATTCATTCACCGTAACTGTGAACAACAGAGTCACACAAGTGGCCAAGAAGCCTAGACCTCACGTACACATTTTTTAAGAGCCTCAAATTCCTTGGAAGGACGAGCGAATGTGTGCCTTTTAATGGTCCCCCCCCCCCATTTTCCTTTTTCTTCTCCGGGACTCTACTGTCGGTGAATTTTTCTTGAAGAAGAAAAAATGCCTGGGTGCATATAGTCCCGAAATTTGTATATATGTGAGAGTGATTGTGAGTGTGCAGGGTTAGGGGAGAGTCGGGTAGTATCGGACATCGGGTAATATCGGACAGTGAGTTTCTTTCATCTACCACACGATGATAGTACCTGATTGACGTGGTTACGTTTCTATGATGTCGCATAGAGAAACGTAGCCATGTCATTCAGGTACTACCATATGGTGGTAGATGAAAGAAACGCACTGTCCGATACTACCCGATGTCCGATACTACCCGACTCTCCCCTAATATTAATTAGCCAAAAATAAAAAATATAAAATACAATATATCAGGACTGTCGCTGGGCAGTAACCTGAACACAAGTGTCAGCGTCACATTGTTGACAAGTAACTCCATCTGTTAGCACAATCATAGAACACTAATAGATGCTATAGAGTTACCAACAACGAAAAAAAAAAAAAAAAAAAGACGAAGAAGCTTCTCTTACCCCACTTTTCAACTTCTTAACAAACAGGTTTGTTTCTATTTCAGACATAACGAGTAACAGACATGGAGCGTTGGGCGGGTCGCGTTGCTATGGTAACAGGGGCGAGTGGAGGTATCGGAGCAGCTGTCACCAAGGAGCTCGTCAAGCAAGGCCTCAAGGTCGTCGGATTGGCGCGTAGAGTGGATAAGATCCAGGTAACATACACAATAGGTTCGTTCCAACAAGCGGTTCATGGATCAGTTCATGTACGGTTCCTGTACCATCTTATGCGCATGCGCTAGTTGGGCATCTGCTTTGGGATTTAAACTGGACTGGACGCTGTTGGAACGCTTTCGCGGATCGTTATGTACTAAATCCAGAGATGCTATAACTGTGATCATCTTTGCTAAGAACGGGATGCTTATTATTATCATTTCGCAGCTAATTCTAATTGCAGAAAATAGAATTTCGATCATTTTCTATAAAAAGATGACAACAAATATGGAAGGCAAGAATTCCGCTAATTCAATGTCGTGTACTGGGGACTCTCATCTAAAAATAGTTCTTTTTTTTTAATTATTAACGTATGTGCGTTATTTATTATACTTTTAATCAAAGCTGCATGTTGAAATTGTAAGCACTATTTCAATACCCAAATAATTTCCATTCCCTTTCTTTTTGGCGAAAATTTAAATTAAATCTCTAGTTTCATTATTCGTCTGTATTGTCACTTTTCATCTTTAACCTCATTGATGTGAACAGTCGACCATGTCTTTCTTCAGTATCCAGGAGACGTTGGTGAGCTTATGCGCATGCGCGTCTTGCGTACTCTTCCGTACATGCCTCAATCCACTGACTACTTCTGGCCGTTCCGAACCCATGTCAAAAGCTTGTTGGAACGCCCGACTGCAGTACATGTTTCCGGTTCAGGACTGGTTCGGATTGTGTTGGAACGCTTTTTCTGTACTGCGCATGCTCACGATGGTTACGGACGGTTCCTGACTGCTGTTGGAACGAACCTAATAACGAACACAATATTGGGAAGCGTCCGTATTTCACCAGGAAGACTCTAGAAGGAATTCGTCTCCAAGAACGTGAGATTGGAGGCATCCAGAATTTTAAAGGGATGACATCTTGTTCGCCAGGAGTAGAATTTTGGGCAAAAACTCCCATAAAACAAAAAGGTACAAATTTGCAATGAAACCGTGGAACAAGTACTGCACTTCAAGAATTTTGGTTGTGATATAATACACAGCCAAGATAATTACGTCAATAAAGTATAGTAATTACAGCCAATAACTCCAACACATTCCAATTTTCAACAGAGGAAATTCTCTTCAAAATTTGTGACTGGTTCTCAGTCAATAAATTGGTATTAAATTGTAACAAAACTAACATAATTCAATTTAAATCCTGTCCAAATTCAACCTCGCAAATTTCTAGCGCAATAATTAACAATAGATCCCTATTAGAAACAACAACCAAATTGGCTGAAAAATCGATGATGTTTTAAATTGGAAAAATCATATTAAATAAATTACACCCAAACTAAATTCAGCTTGTTTTGCTATTAGATCTATGCAAAAGATAGTAAATATCAATACCTTAAAAACAATATACTTTGCATACTTCCACTCGGTAATGAGTTTTGGAATAATATTCTGGGGAAATTCCACAGACAGTAACAGTATATTTCTATTGCAAAAAAAAAAACAGTAATTAGAATAATAGTAGGCGCCAAATCTAGGGAATCGTGTAGGATATTTTCAAAAAATACAAATAATGCCAATGGCTTGTCAGTATATCTTTTCATTAATAATCTTCCTCTTATGTAATCGTGAAAACTTTGTAGCTAATTCAACAGTTCACAGCATAAATACACGTCAAAAAATTACTTTCATACTCCATCGGCAAGTCTATCGTGCTATCAAAAAGGAGTGCGTTATATGACAGTAAAAATTTTTAATAGCCTCCCTAGTGGTATAAAAAATGAAACTCAAAACATAAGATTATTTAGGGCCAAATTAAAGAAGTACCTAATTTCTCACGCCTTCTATTCTGTAGGTGAATTCATGACATTCAACAACGCTTCATGAAATTGATACTAAAACTTTGTGTTGTACTAGTAGACTATATTGTAAATCTCTTCTGTATATATTTCATCTAGACTGTGACTATAAATTATGACTTTATAATAGTATTAAGTTTTTTGACTTGTTCCGTATTCTAGCTGTAAGCAATGTATGAATATCATGGAATGTTAATAAATACAATATAATACAATAATAAACTATACCGATATGAAGCTACTTTGAGCTGAAAATCTGCAGGGCTATTTCACTTCCACCCTGTATATGAACTAAGTACAATGTGTGTTACCCCTCTGCTTCTAGGAGCAATCTGCAGAACTAAAGTCGGCTTCAGGGAAGCTGTACCCTCTTAAGTGTGACGTCACAAACGAATCTGACGTCAAGGAAGCTTTCAAATGGGTGAAGAGTAACCTGGGGGGCGTGGACATCCTGGTCAACAACGCGGGAGGTGACAGTGGTAACAGCCTCATCAGTGAGTACCATAAAGTCCTCGCCACGTTTTAACGACCACGATTCGTGAAGACAAACCTTCAAGCACTTCCTATGATATCAGGTCACCTGAAGCTTTCGAGAAAAGATCTGTAAACTCGCCTCGGTTGTCAAATAGTGAAATGCTCTTTATGTATAATTAGCTCCGGTCACAATTCACAACTCATAACGGTGATGCAATTCAGCCCATGTCCGTTGTAACATAAGAGGGTGATTTGTTGAAAAAATTGAGTAATACTTACTCTCAGATTATCAATGTTCCTGGGTTTCTGTGAATAGACAAAACCCCACACGAAGAAGTCAGGAGAGGTTAGATCTGGGGAGTTTGGGGGCCAAGCCAAGAGATTGCTGCTTCTCCTACTGGGTTTCGCCTGCGACCTCCTGCATGTTTTTTTAACACAGAACCTGTTTCTACAAATGTTCGATACCACAACATTATGGAATCGTATTTAGGTACATTACGCACGCCATACTCACGTCGAAATTCCCTTTGAATTCTTTTAACACTCTCAAATTTAGCATACCAAAAAAGACATTGTGCCCGCTTTAATTTGTAGAAGCAGTTTTAATCATCTACGATTTTCATTTGTCCTTTCAGATTATGTATTGTTGATTGTCATATATGGAAACTCCCATCTTTTGCCTTGCTACTAATGGCTCCTCTAGACGTATTGACATCATGGCGTATTCCCAGACTACCAAGAAAGGATATATAATTGATCCTACCATAAGGGTTGAAATGGGGAGTAGCCAGCCGGAGGATGTCAATCAAGAAAAGATCAGCATTTATCTGCCAACAGTTGATTACTTCAAAGCAAAATACCAGCTTGAAGACATTGAGGTGATTGGTCTTCTTATTGGAGCTCGTGGTGTGATTCCAAGTTCTTTGAAAGCTTCAGGAAGACTTTTGAACTACCACAGACACTTACTGCTGACATCATAACTTCAGTTTTGAAACGCCCTTGCCAAATTCTGAGTCATCATATTCACTCTGTTTAATTTTTTTTTTCATTCACTTTATATTCATATATGTTTATTTTAATTTTCTTTCTACAAAATTTATGTAAACATTCAATATTGTAAAATTCATGTAGGAGAGTATACTGAGTCCTTCTGGGCTACCTCCAATGGGAGGCAGTTATCATCTTAGCTTATCTTAACCAGCAAGAAATTTTTCCTACTATCATAATAGCTTTATAATAATAAATTAATATTATCCATACCCTAACGGATCAGACTGTACTTTTAATTGTAGTTTGTAATTTGATATCTGGTCGACGTCACTTGACAAAAATAAATTTAATTCATTTCAATATATTAAAGAATTCGTGGAAAATTTAAATATGAACTGTAAGGTATGACAATAAAATTAATGTAATGTAACTGGCATGACGTAAAATCGATGGCCCAGAACCATAAAGTTTCAAGTCCGATTTACTATTTTTTTTTCAGGAGAGTAAAGCGATCGGTTTGGAAGTAAATCCCGAAAAGGCAAAGTATATGATTATGTCTCGTGACGGGAATATTGTACGAAATGGAAATATAAATATTGGAAATTTATCCTTCGAAGAGGTGGAAAAATTCAAATATCTTGGAGCAACAGTAACAAATATAAATGACACTCGGGAGGAAATTAAACGCAGAATAAATATGGGAAATGCGTGTTATTATTCGGTTGAGAAGCTCTTATCATCCAGTCTGCTCTCCAAAAATCTGAAAGTTAGAATTTATAAAACAGTTATATTACCGGTTCTTCTATATGGCTGTGAAACTTGGACTCTCACTCTGAGAGAGGAACATAGGTTAAGGGTGTTTGAGAATAAGGTGCTTAGGAAAATATTTGGGGCTAAGCGGGATGAAGTTACAGGAGAATGGAGAAAGTTACACAACACAGAACTGCACGCAATGTATTCTTCACCTGACATAATTAGGAACTTGAAATCCAGACGTTTGAGATGGGCAGGGCATGTAGCACGTATGGGGGAATCCAGAAATGCATATAGAGTGTTAGTTGCGAGACCGGAGGGAAAAAGACGTTTAGGGAGGCCGAGACGTAGATGGGAGAATAATATTAAAATGGATTTGAGGGAGGTGGGGTATGATGATAGAGACTGGCTTAATCTTGCACAGGATAGGGACCGATGGCGGGCTTATGTGAGGGCGGCAATGAACCTCCGGGTTCCTTAAAAGCCATTTGTAAGTTGTAAGTTGTAAGAGATATTTTAAGCTTCTGACATTCAAAGCTTCGTGAAACAATTTGGAATAGCTTCACAGCAACCTTATGGAAAGGAATATTTACAATTATGTTCGATTCATATCTGCAGAGAAGAACTGGAACACAATGAAACACAGATTTCTTTCTTATAAAAAGTTGGACTTAGAACAGTCTGGTTCTCAGCCATCGAAATGTTGATTAAAATATTGTATGATAAGTCATAGGCTATTGACTGTGTTATTAATAAATAATAACCAGTGGCTTGTGCAGCAAATGCTGCAAACTAAGTTCATTGGACGTTCAAATAAACATTTTTCAGATTTATTTTCAATGAAGAATACATTTTGAAAGTTATTTGCTTCCGTAATAATGAAACATATTCCCTCTGAATGGTTTTTTTATGCCAAATACTTCTTGAACCTATCCACCTTTCGTTTTTTAGTTTGAACGCGAAAACGCAAGTAACAATGTCAGGACGATCAGTCGGTTTTTCATGTGGGAGTAAAGCAGTAGCTATTTCAGGTCATTGTGGATTGTAGGTGAAAGTTAAAAAATGTCAGGTTTGCTATGCTTGCGAACAATAGACATAGCATCTTGGTATAAACAAGGTGCTGCATGTTTCGTAAACTACCTAAAATGTAGAGGGTAAAATGATTTTATCTTGCTAAGAGATCTTGCTGAAATGATCGGGAGACTATAAAATCTTGTAGGCCTCTTATTTTATCAGTAAGTAATACCTTTTGGTCTTTCCTTAGGAACTGTAATTTTTGCGCTCTCTCGAGCCAATACTGAAGAGAATGACGCATATAAATATCTACACCACACCGCCATTAAATATATGAGAAAGACCCAACCTCACTTGATTTATAACTACAAAAATATTTGATTTCTAATAACAATATTATTATCTTACGTAAGTTTTTATAGTTTTCAATAACATATACTATATGGCCGTCACTCAGTAAATTATATAAATGAAGATCTAATTTAAGATATTCTCTACATCTACTTACATAACCTCAACACGTTTCACTTAAATATCATCAATATAGCATTAAACTGTATAATTAATGAAAAATACTCACATCATGGCATTAACTACAATAATATTTCATTTCTAATGCTAATAATTTCATCAAACCACCTCAAATTTTGTAGTTTTTAATATTCAATACACAGCTGTACTCAGAAAATTACACACCACAGAATCAGACCTGTAAATTAATTTCAGTAAGTTTTGAAGTTTTTATTGACCAATTTAATTTGAGCTCTAAATATGTCAGCATTCTTGCAGATCATGGCCTTCGTGTAATATTGTTTACTGTAGTGTGTGTTTTGTTTTATTCTGAAATGCAATTAGTGACGACAGGTGGATTTTAGAAAATAGGAAAATTATGTTGAAAAATTCACATTTCACTCAAAACTACTACTTTTCTGAAAAACTTTGTGTTCCAAGCTTCAGGATGAGGGGTCATTTATTAAAATCCGTTCAGCCGTTTTCCCGTAATTTCCATTACCAGTTAAAATTATATATATCGATATTGAAATCAGTAATCGCCATATCGGAAATTTAACAATGAATCGCAAGCTAATCTGTTTTATTGCTGCAGATGGACCGATTGACAGTTGGAAAACTATTATGAACCTGAATGTGCTGGCACTCAGTGTCTGCACCAAAGAAGCAATCCAGTCCATGAAAGAGCGGAAAGTAGACGACGGGCATATCGTGCATATCAACAGGTAACTCTCTCTACAGAGTGGATGGTAACCTCTGCACCAAAATGAAACTGGTAATAGATCATGAGGAGGTATTTGAAAAATCTAAATAAGTTTTTTTTAACATTCACCGTTTTAAAGGAAATCGTTTTGTTTCTATTAAGCATTTGGTAACATCACGGCTATTGCAATAACTCTAGGCAGTTCGGCCACCCATCCCTTACCTTCCTCTCCCCCTCTGCTGTACTCAGTCGGTGACGCGCGACAGTGTGCTGCTTTGAAAGATTTATTTCAACGATTTTCGAAATTATTCAATTTAAATTCAAGGTTAAACAGTTTGATTTACAAAAAAAGATTCAAGACATTAACGTTCAGATTATTTTACCTTTCTGTTTGTATAGCAATCAGCTATTTATCTCGGTCTATTACCGCAATAGAGCGCTGCAAACATTGGGCAAAGAATATATTTTTTTCCCTGCTTAACGGTGCTTCATCGGAGTAAAAATGTAATAAAAGTTTTGTTATATTTAACATATAGGATCACTTTTCAAATATTGGTGCATCGGCTCCCTTCCACCCTGTATCTCTCCCTACATTAATGACTCATCATTGAGCAAATTTACAACTCAGTTGTACCAATTCAGAAAGAAAAGTTACGATTAATAATTTTACCTAATTGAGAATTCCTCAAATATAAATGATACTCGAGAGGAAATTAAATACAGAATAAATATGGGAAATGCCTGTTATTATTCGGTTGAGAAGCTTTTATCATCCAGTCTGCTGTCAAAAAATCTGAAAGTTAGAATTTATAAAACAGTTATATTACCGGTTGTTCTTTATGGTTGTGAAACTTGGACTCTCAATTTGAGAGAGGAACATAGGTTAAGGGTGTTAGAGAATAAGGTGCTTAGGAAAATATTTGGGGCTAAGAGGGATGAAGTTACAGGAGAATGGAGAAAGTTACACAACACAGAACTGCACGCATTGTATCCTTCACCTGACATAATTAGGAACATAAAATCCAGACTTTTGAGATGGGCAGGGCATGTAGCACGAATGGGCGAATCCAGAAATGCATATAGAGTGTTAGTTGGGAGGCCGAAGGGAAAAGACCTTTCGGGAGGCCGAGACGTAGATGGGAGGATAATATTAAAATGGATTTGAGGGAAGTGGGATATGATTGTAGAGACTGGATTAATCTTGTACAGGATGGGGACGAATGGCGGGCTTATGTGAGGGCGGCAATGAACCTCCGGGTTTCTTAAAAGCCAGTATGTAAGTACGTAGTTGAGAATTCCTCCTTCAAACAAGCGTTCCTTTTTGCCAACAGTACTCTGGGTCACTCCGTCCCGCCGGCTGAACTTGGCTTCTCTATGTACACAGCGTCAAAACACGCCGTGACGGCCTTGACTGAAGCCCTCAGGAAGGAGCTGACCAATATGAAGACTAAGATTCGAGTGACGGTAAGCGCGAAAACGTCGCCACTCTAAAGCGACACCCTGTATAATGGACATTATGCAGGGACATCATTTTCTTTTTACTAACATTTTTAATATTAACCTGTCTATACCTTTAGAGAACCGGAAACACAGTTTGCTACCCCCTTCCACGACTGTAGTTCGATGATACTGGTATAAAACACAAACAAATCACTCTACTATGTTTAGGAGGGAAGAAAAGTAGTTCATCCATTTACGTAAACTAGGAAATATCGCGATTTTGAGTTCGATAATTTTCATTAGGTTTTTGTTTAATCAAAATACAGTACTGTATTAAAATCAGTGTTTTTACTCACGAACTGAGCTGTCCATGCGGACGTATTCATTATGCAGTGTATATTATACTGTCTACAGCACATTAGCGTACAATATAGAGAATGAAGTTAAATTGAAAAATAATCATAATATAAATATTTAAAACATTTTTTAAAATGGTGGCCGTTCATTTCGATACAGGCTTCAGTTCTAATGTGCATATTATCGCACTATAGACTATTTCATCTAATCCCAATTACCAGTTTCGTCCTTCGTACTAGTAACTCATGTTGAAATAATTCTGTACCTACTCTATGAAAGAGTACCTTACGTACTGTAAATTCAATCTTCACTTCTGCCCGACCCGCACAGATAAAATTACTCAGACATGCTATCTACTTTCCGTCTAAGTGGTTATGCCGCAGGATCGTAGAAAGTGGGGAAATCACGTGACAGTTAATTACTTAACGAGGCCCTTTTATTTAAATAATTTTAAACAGTTGCATAATATTACGTAAACGTCCAATCCCTAACAGAAATTAATGTTTTCAGAAAAGAGCTAAGACAGCCCAGCCTTTACATAGGGGCGAACAGAAGCAGGTGGGGGGAACCGGGATGCGACGTAGGCAAACTGACAGTGCCTGTGCGAAAATATGATTCAATATTGAAAGCTCTTTCGTCACTGGAAAACGCGAAAATATTTCTGGAACGTACTATACCCTACTCACTAACTCTGTGCTGTTTACTATATGCGGCCTTGGTTCTGTGTGGAGGACAGTTGGAACTACATTAGTAGAAGGGGTGGGAGTGAAGTACATTCAAAAACTCAGGTAGAATAAAAATTGATGTAAAAATAAAACGATACCCTGTACATGAAACTCAACAACAATCCAACAGAAACGGATAATTATATATTCATTAGGCCTAGACTTAGGCCCTCTAACCTACAACTGCGAAAACAACAGACACTGTGTACTGATCATGCATACTTCCACAAGAATTCTGTTCTTAGACTATTGTAATGCTTTCATTTGAGGCGGTGAGTCCAGGCATGGTGAAGACGAACTTCCTGGCATCTTCTGGCGCCGACACCGCCACCGCCAATGCCACGTACTCCAGCAATCCTCATCTGCTCCCCAAGGACGTCGCCGATTGCGTCATGTTTGCTATCTCGACACCCCCTCATGTTCAGGTGAGGTTAAGTTATTTTATAGAACCCATTTGCTTCTTACAGGCCTATGTGTCCATGTATTGTAAAATGTGGGTTATTTTACGACGCTTTATCAACCTCTCAGATTATTTGGCGTCTGAATGAAATGAAGGTGATAATGCCGGTGAAATGAGTCCGGGGTCCAACACCGAAAGTTACCCAGCATTTGCTAATGTTGAGTTGAGGGAAAACTCCGGAAAAACCTCTACCAGGTAACTTGCCCCGAACGGGAATCGAACTCGGGCCACCTGGTTTCGCGGCCAGAAGCTTTAACAGTTATTCCACAGGTGTGGACGATTTTACGTTCAGTTGTATCAAATACTTAAATCCTACAATTATATTTTAAGTGACTTAACATATTTTATTTAAAAAACAAATAAGAATTTTATGCTCGACCATGCTGAAATGTAGTAATTATACACCTGGTAGCAGCCCTTTAATGGACCTCATTAAAGTACACCTATTCATTAAAGTTCAGGTGTTCCACCAATCGGAAAATACCATTGTAGCAATATGAAAGCGCAAGTATCGATTATTCTCGGATATGCAATCGAAAGACAACAATAAATCAATAAATCACCTACATATATTTGAAATAAAGTCAGTTCTGTTACTATAATAATTAGCGTTAATTGTAAATAATCTATATTAATAACAAATCTGTAGCCGAAATTTTTCTGATAATTTTCGATTTTCCAAAAATATATGATCCTAACATGTATAATTAACCATCCTGAAACCGAAATTTTTGCTTGTATGTCTGTCTGTCTGTCTGTCTGAATGTTTGTTACCTTTTCACGCGATAATGGCTGAACCGATTTATATAAACATTTGAATATAAATTAAGTTCGTTGTAACTTAGATTTTAGGCTATATGGCATTCAAAATACTTTATTTAAAAGTGGGATTATAAGGTGGTTTGAATTGAATAAATCTAAATATCTCCCTTATTATTAATTTTCATGAAAAATGTTACATAACAAGAGTTTCTTTAAAAATGATTTCCGATAAGTTTTATTCTATACAAAAGTTTGATAGGACTGATATTTAATGAGATATATGAGTTTTAAAATTAAGATAACAACGCCATCTAAGTCGCTGTAATGAAATAAAAAAATGACTTCGTCTATAAGGGGCCTTGGACACAACAATCGAAAGCTATTAAACGTAGCCTACAGAGAATGTTTCTGTGTTTGTATGAAGCCAGATCAGAAGCTAAATTAACCGATTTGTATAATTAATTATAATTTCACCATTGGAAAGTGTAGTTTCTCTAGATGGACATAATGCTATAATGTTATTACAGTAACTTGTGAGTGAATTGAGGACAGGTAAGATTAAAATAGCTTCTTATGCACAGAAAACTTGATAGGCTATTCTGTATATTCATTTCCTGTACTTCTTAAAATAATGTTTATGAACATATTCATTTTCATCTCAGAGAATTAATGATTGGTGTTAACATGTATAACTATTCATCCTGAGACCGAAAATCGCTTTTTTGAAATTTGTGATTGTATGTCTCTCTGTCTGTCTGTCTGTCTGTCTGGATGTTTGTTACCTTTTCACGCGATAATGGCTGAACGGATTTCGATGAAAATTGGAATATAAATTAAGTTCGTTGTAACTTAGAATTTAGGCTATATGGCATTCAAAATAATTTATTTAAAAGGGAGGTTATAAGGGGGCCTGAATTAAATAAACAAAAATATCTCGCTTATTATTGATTTTGTGAAAAATGTTACATAACAAAAGTTTCTTTAAGGATGATTTCCGATACGTTTCATTCCAAGCAAAATTTCGATGGGACCAAATTGCACCAAAAACGGATGTTTCCTGAACCAAACGATCATATTTTAATTATTTGCATGTAATAACAATTAAGAAAAATGTTAAAGGAATTGTCATTGCACTAAATGAGTGGTCTCTGGAGCAAAATGATCGCATTTTAATTATTTAAATGCAATTTAAATTAAGTGACATATTAAACGATTTATCCTTCTATCAAACACGAATGTTCCCTGGGCCAGATGTACTTTTTTAATTATGTAATTAATTTATACTTATTTCTAACAAGTGCAGCGGAGCGCACGGGTACAGCTAGTATTCAAATAAATTCAATTTGTCATCTCGTTTTTCAATGTCTAATTCAATTTCAAGGTTATATCAAGATTGTTTATTTTACTATGTAGATTATATCAAGGTCAATGTCGACATTTGTTTCTCGGAAAAAAATCAATACTTTCGCGTCTGCGCACATCTCACAATTTACGAGATATTGCACAAGGTCAGTTCCGCTCCTCAGTCAGATAAGAATAACATGAATACTTATGAATAATTTCAAGTTAGAAATATGGCCGAGCATAAAAATTCATATGAAACTTGACTATAATGGTAATTAAGACGCTCGTATGAAAATTATGAAACTCGCTTGCTCTCGTTTTATAAACATACTCGAGTCCTATAGGGTTATAGACTCGTTGCATAATGTACTATTATGGCACATACAAAAGAAAAAGTTAATTTTATCACTTGGTTTGATTGCATGGGAAATTTCCTCACGTATTCTAAGTAATAGTTCGAGGAAGAAAATAATGCAAACACAGTAATATCGTTGGTAATGTCATAACTAGAGCAGTGCAAAGGGAGCAGTTGTTCGACATACCGGCAACAGGGCAAGGGTTGTAAATTCACCTTGTGTACCCGCAGAGGTCTGACTCTGCGGTACACAGGATAGCTGCAAGCAGTAGGTACAGCTTAGTAAAGAAAACGTCAGTACTGAAGAAACATAAGAACAATTCGGTTCTAGTGTTACGATGCCTAAGGGGGAGCAAATTCGTTCGGCAAAGTTTATAATAATAATAATAATAATAATAATAATAATAATAATAATAATAATAATAATAATAATAATAATAATAATAATAATGATTTATTTTAGCTGGCAGAGTTAAGGCCGTAAGGCCTTCTCTTCCACTCAACCAGCAAAAAGTGTATAGGGCCTATACATATGCATGAACTTACAAAGAATCCAACAATTTGATTTAGATGAGAGTTACATGTATACAAAAGTTATTTACAAATTAAACAACAAAATACTATGAACTATTAATTAAACACTGAAATAAACTGTGTAGCAGAATTAAACTAAAATACATAGAATGTTAATATATTTCAAATAATATTAGGTAATAGAAAGAGATTATTACGAGACAATTAAAATACAGCACAATCAGGATGATGTCTAAAGAAAAAAGTAACAATGTAGTCAGTGATAGTTTAAATCAGTATGATTGGAGTGAAATGCTAATAAGGTTATCTTTTAAGCTGTTCTTAAAGGTGTTCATTGTCTTGCAGCCCCTAATACTTTGTGACAAGGAATTCCATTGACGCGAGGTGGATATTGTAAAAGATGATGAATAACAAGTTGTTCTATGAAGAGGTATACTTAGCGTGCCACAGATAAGTGATCTGGTATTTACGTCGTGGTTAGAGTATAGATAAGAGAAACGAGACGAAAGGTAATTTGGTGTTGAAGTGTGCAGAATTCGAAAGAGTAAAGACAAAGAGTGTAAAGTTCTACGTTCTTTAAGTCGGAGCCACGAGAGACTTGCGAAGGATGGTGATATGTGATCATACCGTCGGATGTTGCGCACGTATCTGACGCACATATTCTGAGCTCGCTGTAACTTGACTGACAATTCAGAACTTAGGTCACTTAACAAAACGTCACAATAATCGAAGTGCGGCGTTACTAGGGTTTGCACTAGGGTAAGTTTTAGTTGCTGGGGCAAGAAGTTTCTCAAGCGACTCAAACAGTGAATGGAGGAACAGATTTTTTTTTATCGTTTCTTTAACTTGAAAATTCCAACTTAGATTATTATCAAAAAGAAGCCAAGATTTTTACGACAGATGAATAAGGGATTAGCGTGTTGTTAAGGGTAACAACTGAAAGATTACTGTTATTAAGGGAGTTAACTAAACGCTTATGTCCAATAATTATGGCTTGAGTCTTACTTGGATTAAGTGCGAGTCCGAAATTGGCCGCCCAAGTGGAGACAGTGGCTAGGTCACAATTTAACTTGTCAATCGATTCATTGATCGTATTGGGTCTGGAATGTATGTAAAGTTGTAGGTCGTCGGCATAGAGGTGATATCGGCAATACTGTAAGTTCTTTGATACGTCATTAATGTAGATAGAGAAAAGTAGTGGTCCTAATACGGAGCCCTGCGGCACTCCCGCCTTTGTGCATCTCCATTGGGAGACTTCTTTCCGAATATGGTGATATTTTTTGTTGCTACGAAGATAAACTATTCTGTAAATTGTGTAAAATATCAGTTTCAGTAAGTAGAGTATATAATGTTCGAAGACATGTAAATAGGCATGTACACAAACGTGTTCTCATGAAGTCGAAAAAAAAGGCGAAAAATGTGAGTAGGGTCATAGTTCTTCATCCGTGTTCCATGAAGAAATGTGTGATGCGTTTTGTTAAGCATTCAAGAATTTTGTCCTGGTGTATCTCTTCCTCCTTCTATACTTACTCGATAGGGTTACTGTTGAAGCCTGCGTTTATTACTGTAAATATTTCGACCAGGTCCAGAATGCTATTCAATCATTTGATGTGAAAGATGCATTTGCAATACCACTAGCCCAACGTCTGTTGGTTGATTAAAGCATAAAACAACTACTGGAATACATTGAATCGAATTACGGGTTTATACCTGATTGTATAACAGCTTTAGAAAAGTCTGGTACAAAACTGGTTGATCAGATTTCCCTATTGCGAAATATCTGAAAGAAAGTGACTCAAGTAGACGATAAAATTGGTAAAATAATATCTGCGAAAATAACAAATATGTTGAAAAAATGGTAGATATTATAAACTTTCCAAGATTAGTGACAGTATTTCTGGAGATAAGGATTCCTTTGAAGAACTAACAGAAATTGAAAAAAAAAAAAAAAAATGTTGTAGGGGAGACTGTTGTACCTTTAAACACTTTTCACATTTGATTTTTTTTTTAATTTTGGGAAATGAAATTTTTTAAATAAAAAAATGCTTGAAATAATTATTGAAGATTCCTTTACAACTTCCTGTATTTATTTTCCTGTTTTACAGATCTATTAAGGATGGAAAAAATAAAATGAAGGAATATGTAATGTGTTCAAAGGTACAACAGGATCATGTACCTTGGAACATACCCTCTTGTAAGTTGGAACACATGGAATATAGGAGGGAATATAGCTGTAAAAACTGAAAATCATATTTAAAATGTATTTTCAATCATAAACCAGAGCAGGCTTCTCTGATTGAGATTTTATTTCCTGGAGAAGCAATAACTGCTTCAACAGCTTTCTTCGAAACATCGGAACCAATTGGGGACCTCTTTAATTCCAGACTCACTTCGTGACATGACCTTAAAATAAAAGAAAAACAAAAACCTATAGTATCGTGTAATTTGGAACATGTTCCATGGTGCAAGATGTCTTGTGTTCAAAGGTACAAGAGGGTGCACGTTTAAACAAATATGGCTACCAAAACTAGAGAGTCGAATAAATCATGGAAATTAAAATATGTTATTACTCACCAGATGATAGGGAACACACCGTACTTGAAAGATATTAACAAATACAATCTGGTTTTGTGTTAGAAAACATACATCAATGCACGAAATGTTTAAATTTGGTACTAAAAAAACTTCTTTTGTCCACAGAACTCACACTTTGCAATAAATCAAACTGAAAGAAGACCAGAGCACCTTAGCCGCTTTCTCTACAATCTACTTCATTTTGAGTCCTCTAGGTAGCAGTAAAATTTAAAAAACAAAAAATGTTCAAAGGTACACTATGCTAAAGGTACAACAGTCTCCCCTACAGGATTTTACGTATGCCCCAGTTGTCTCAACAGACGTAGAAAGAAGCTTCTCCACATATAAGGCCATGCTATCAGGTAGACGACAATCGTTTTCTGTTAATAACTTACACATGTCATTTGTTGTGCATTGTAACAATATTTGGAAGAAAAGTGATAACGTATAACATGTGCATTAATAACTCACACTCATTGTAAGTAAAAGAAAAATACAAAAAACAATAGTTCAAGTGCTTTTGCGAATAGAATATCATGAACCCGTTACAAATAAACAGTGATTTTGTTTGCGTTCTGTATGAAATCATACATGCAAAGTATATAGTATTTGTGTAGGAGGAAATGGTTAATTAGTTTTGTAAATTTTGATATCTTATTAAAGTATCTGTATAAAATTAATTGTAGAAACGTTAGGGAACTGTGTCATTTCTATTGTGTCGTCTGTACGACAACACATCGTGTACATGACCGTCGCTTGTACACCGGGAACACGCCGAGTAACGTCGGAACCCTTGCTATGATGCCATTCTGTCTGTCATGTGCTCCGTCTGCACCGCTCTAGTCATAACTAAATGAAATGCGTAAAAAGTAACTTATGTAAGAAATCATATCATGTTTATAGCAGTGATTGCTTTCTGAATATTATTTAGCTGTTCCCACTTATTACATTGACACCATAGGCCCACATGATTTTATCAACACAGAAAAAGACAGAAATATGGGAATTCGCACTTCTCTGCCAGGAATGCAAACAGTGCTTGCTGTATTTACAATTAGGAATTTCCATGATCTAATTCCTTCTAATAAATTTTATTTTCGAAGTTATATGCCACTGTTCATATTAAGATGATGTGATATAGTATCGATTTCATATAAGGAGTGGTTGTAAAGATTAAGCTGTCTACCATAAGGAGGTTTAAAAGCAATGTAGGTGCAATGTATTTAAGTCGGTACGAAATTATTTAAATAAATAAATATATATAATTTATTGAATTGGCATGAAATTAATTAAGGTGACATGTAATTATTTAAGTTGACAGTAAGTGGATTAATAGAAATAGATATTCTTGTAAGTCAGGTATAATTTTATTTAGGTATATTACAGTTATATTATATTATATTGTTGTTGTTTTTTAATGCCAGGTGTTTGACAATAAAGTCATTTGACCTCTTGCACTCCAATATTTTTCAAAGATATTATCATGGTCAGCCACTGAAGCACAGATTTTGAGATGTTCCGAATCCATTTCTTGGTTTGAGTTGCACAGTGGGCAGTTAGGGGACTGATATATTCCAATTCTATGCAGGTGTTTGGCCAAACAATCATGGCTTGTTGCCAATCTAAATGCAGCTGCAGACGATTTTCGTGGTAAATCGGGAATTAACTGTGGATTTTGATGCAGAGAGTTCCATTTTTTCCCCCATGGGATTGTGTTATCAAATTTTGTTTGTTGAAGTCTGAGTATGTAGATTTAATAAATCTTTTCACAGAGTAATATTTACGTATGTATTTATTCACACTGCAAATGGGTATATACCCGGTGGCAGTGGTAACTAATTACACTCAATAATGACAATAATGAACACAATTAATAACAAATTAATAATAATACTAATAATAATAATGAATACTAATAGTAATTAATAATAATGTTAATAACAATAATAATAATAATAATAATAATAATAATAATAATAATAATAATAATAATAATAATAATAATAATAATAATAATAATAATAATAATAATAACAGGGAGTATCCTAAATTACATGAAGCACGATCACTTAAAATAACATTTAAAGTAAATCTAATTTGTATCTTAACCCTAAGTTCGAACTGAAACCCACGAGTATGATATGTTCATATCTGCACAAGTACCTTTCAACATTACACTCATTTCGCTGTCAACTCACTCACTGCACTGGAACTACGACACATTTCACTGATTCTATCCTGATTTCACTGACATTTCAAAAACATTTCACTGTTCAAATACTTTGCACTGCCACTATAAACTATAAAGCTTCACTGACACAACACTTCAATAGCAAAACATCAATTACACCCTTTAAATAGTGTGTATAATATACTACCGTCTATTAGCAAAGTCCTTAAGCCTCTTTTTAAATACATTTTTGGTTATTGGTAAAGCCTTCAATAAGTCTGCAGGTATTATATTATATTATATTATATTATATTATATTATATTATATTATATTATATTATATTATATTATATTATATTATATATTTATTTACAGTTTGGCTTAATTTTACGTTGAATTTATCAATGTTCACTGGATATATTTTTACTGAGTAGCTGTGATTATTGTAGTGGTAATAATGTATACCACTGCCACAGGAGATATACGCGATTTTTGAATGAATAAATAATACACATACATCTTGGGACAAATCGGCTTGCATAGGTCGATGGCATTTAACTGTGTTTAAATGTGACAGGGTCATGTCAGTAGATTTACTGGCATGTAAAAGAACTCTTGCAGGACAAAATTCCGGCACACCGGCGACGCTGATATAACCTCTGCAGCTGCGAGCGTCGTTAAATAAATCATAACTTAAATTTAAGCCATTAAAATGGGCCCAATGTACTACAAGCTACATCAGATATGATGATAGTGATGTAAACAATCTGTTTGTAATATAATGATGATGATGATGATGATGATGATGATGATAATAATAATAATAATAATAATAATAATAATAATAATAATAATAATACAAAATTATTTGTGGTTTCAGATACACGATATCATTCTTCATCCTGTCGGGGAAATATACTAACCAGGGAGAAGACACACCAGTATTCCAAAGCTTTCAGAAGAAGAAGTCCTACAAAATTCCATTGCCTGACTAATGCTTTAAATTTTAACCCACAAGAATTCGTTTTAAGTATAACACGAAACATCGGAAAAGGAGTCAACTAATTTTCTTTCATTCAGTGTTCTTCCCAAGGGCATGTCTTTCACTGCAAACCCAGCTTTCTCCAGTCTTTCCTATTTTCTGCCTTCCTCTTTGTTTCCTCATATCATCCACATATCTTAATGTCGTCTATCATCTGATATCTTCTTCTTCCCCGAACTTTTCTCCCGTTCACCTTCCAATGCATCCTTCAGTAGGCAGTTTCTTCTCAACCAGTGACCCAGCCAATTCCTTTTTCTCTTCCTGATCAGTTTCAGCATCATTCTTTCTTCACCCACTCTTTCCAACACAGCTTCATTTCTTATTCTGTCTGTCCACTTCACACGTTTCATTCTTCTCCATATCCACATTTCAAATTATGAATACTATTTTGTAAAAGTGTTTTGTAATTTGGCTGCAAATAAATAGATCTTATTCTAATAGTGGGAAAATTATGCTATCACTGGAAAAAAGGAACATTTTGAAATGGCCGTAACTATTTTTTTAGTTTAATTCAAATTAAAAGGCATTTTGTGTTTAAAAATGAATGGGCTGTCTCGTCATTCAAATATTTCGTTACCAAATTAACAGGTTTGCAAATATACAGGGTGATTCAAAAATCGCGCGACATAGGACATCTCCGTTATTAGTGTAAGTACAAAAAATAGTTTCAAATAAATGTTTTAGATATTGATACGTGTAGTTCATGTGCAACATTTAAAGAAAATCGTAAAAGCCATTTTTGAGAAAATTGCAGCAAATTAATTACGGGGCGGGAACCAAACCACATTTCTAATTTAAGTTTCGTACCCTCCAGAGATGTGACATCCCCAACCAAACTGGTACTTTACTTGAAATGCGAACATGTTTGTTGCAATTTTCTCAAAAATGGCTCTTACGATTTTCTTTAAATTTTGCACATGAACTACAGGTACCAATATCTAAAACATTTATTTGAAACTATTTTTTGTACTTACACTAATAACGGAGTTGGCCTATGTCTCGCGACTTTTGAATCACCCTGTACATTAAAAAGTTAATATCAGTGTACTGTTTTTTCATGGGGATTATTTTTGATCACTCGTAAGTATATGAAGGCAAATTAATGTAACATTAAAAAAATTGTTTGCAGAACGAAATGTTACATTTGTTCTGATCAAATTTCTGCACATTTAAAGGACAAAACTAAAATTCTTTCAATAATTTATTATCATAATATACTCCACTGTTAAGTTGACTGAGCATATTGGGAATTGATCCAATAGCTCCCTCTAAACACGCTATAAAATATTTCATAAAAAAGAATTTTTATCTCGAAAGGGAAGCAAAAACGAGCAAAATTGTATTTAACATTTTTGTTTGTTTGATATATCTCAAATAACAGCCCCTTTGCCATTAATGACATTACTTACAGTTCTTCCTAAATATTTTTAGTATGTGCAGTAAACTGAACGAGTATTTTAACCCTTCAAAGTGTGTAAAAATACCGTAAGGGAAAGGCAAACTAACATAAATATTGAAGTGGTATGTCGATATCTGTCACCGAAAATTGAAGGGTTCAGAGCAACAGTGAGCCAAGCGCCTTATGTTAAAAACGGAGAAAACAAGGGTTAAAATGAAGTGAGTACTGTAATTTAATTAAACATACAGAGTGTTAAAAATAACGTTTACAACGTTTCAGCGATGATAGAGGAGGTAAAAAACAAACATCTGTTTTAAGTGACAAAACGTTAGCAGATACGCCGTTTTACCGTTAGATGGCCTGAAGGATAGATGACTTGACTTCCGTCACAACACACACTGGTTAGTTCCGTTTGTGCACAACCATCTTGTAGGGCCTTGTCTGTTGCCTAACAGTCTCCATGGTGACAATTATTTTGTTTTTCTACGCGACGTCCTACCAGAACTTTTAGAAAATATCCCATTGAACATCAGAGAACGAATATGGTTTCAGCATGACGGTGCCCCTGCACACTTTGATTGTCGTGTTAGGAACCACCTATATGCTACATTCACCGATCGCTGGATTGGCAGGGGTGGGCCGGTACCGTGGCCACCTCGATCACCGGACCTAACCCCACTGGATTTCTTTTCGTGGGGAGACGTGAAACGTTTTGTGTATGAGATACCGTTCGATACAGCAGAAGACTTAGTTGCTCTCGTTGTTGAAGCTGCACATGTTATTAGAGAAAATGTTGGCCTTTTTGAGCGTTGCAGACACTCCATAGTACGAAGGTACCAGTTGTGCAATGCCTTCAATGGACGGCAGTTTGAACACCACCTCTAAAACGACAATTGGTCTTGTTCTTTAGGGATTATACTAACACTTACGTACACAATAAACGGTGCATCTGCCAAAGTTTTGTCACTTACAAAAAATATTTGTTTTTACCTCCTCTATTATCCCTGAAACGTTGTAAACGTTATTTTTAACACCCTGTATAGCAAGTAATATAAAGTATGCACATTAAAACTAAATGATACATCAATCTTCATTAAACTACAGTATTCACTTGACTTTAATCCTTGCTTTCTTTGTTTTTAATAAATGGCGCTTGGCCCACTATAGCACTGAACCCTTCAATTGTGGAAAATATCTGGTAATCTCAGTATGCGTTTTACGAGTTTCAAGCAAAGGAAGGTAATTAAGGTAATATGTACACCCACAAAACGCAAAAAATGACGAAAAATTAGAATTTTCAAAATAGAGACTATTTTAATAGAGAATTTTCTCCCCTTTAATTTGATATAAGGATTTTCGATTTATGCCTTATGGTTTTTCAGAAAAGACCCATTTTCCAAAATTCTGCGTCATCAGCCACGGTCACTTCTACGAAGATCGCTCCAAAAGTAATGCACGACATTTTTTTAAATTTATTTTTTATTCTAAACCTTTCCAATTTATGGAGGTCATAGATACATCCTTCCCTCTTGTATTCAAATTTAATTTAAGTCGGTCTTTGAGTGGCGCCAGAGAGTAGCTCAGACGTGTTGGTCCAGACTTTTATCGTGCAGGTATACAGGCCCTCATTCCAAGGTGGGGTAAGGCAGTTGAAAGGTGCGGGGATTATGTGGAAAAGTGACGTATTGTTCCTGAAGGATGTATCTACATTCTATGAAAATAGCAAAGCTGTAGGCTAAAAATGTAATTTTTAAATAAATATTGTGGATTACTTTTGGAGTGATCCTCGTAGCAGTCAATCCCCTCGTCCAGCATTGCTTGTAAAATAAACTTCTTTCTAGTCCCAAAATAGATGCATAGATATCAGGGCATGATCATTAGATTGAAAACACGTTTATACATAATGAAGTAACTTATAATCTTTTAGTGTTAATCATAAAACTGTAAATTTGTGTGTCAATGATGCTGTACGTCATTTTAATAAGAGTCCAAAAGTAGAAATTACAATTCTGAGGAGGATGGGCATAAACCCTGGGACAAACACCATCGCAGGATTTGTTGCATCAATGGAAATAGGGACAAAAATGCCAAAAAACATTCAACACCTGAAGTTAAAACAAAGAGGAGGTATTTGAGAGGCAGAAAGAAGCTGAAACTGGACCGACATGAAGCTGCTTAAGGGGTGACATATGATGATGGAGTCTCATAGGCTCCGGAAGTTTGTGGTTCATTTCCTGTAAATAGTAATTTTAGAATATTTAATTCTTTTAAACATGATATCTCAGTCAAATATGGTGATACCAAGAAGATATTCGTGTCATTTTGAAGCTTGAAATGTCCTCTAGTGCCTGACAATGAGTAAAATAACATTAATATAATTAATAATTATCTATGGATTTTTTACATAATATATGCAACATAATAGTAATATGCGTTACAAGAGCGGTATGTTGAAGTTTTCATGTTCGAGGAAAAGATTGAAAAAGCGAAACGTAGTTGAGCTTTTTTAATTTCCGAGAACATGAAAACAAACATACCGCTCGTGTATCGTACATTATTTTGTGCGAAGATCGTTTATTACATACCTGAAAGAGGAATTTCTAATTTGTTGCAATGAAATCTCCATCTTGGTTTCTGTTCAATGACGGCAACTTTGGAGAACAAATATATCTATCTTCAACATTGTTCCTATAAAATGTTTTCTGTGTTTACTATACTGCAGCAGGCCGTGATATACGTCTGTCTTTTTTCTCCCCAGTCTATGATGAGTCTGGAATCTTGTTGATTTTTTCAAGGCTTCCTTAATGTTACTTGCATTACAAATGCAGTAACTTTTGTGGTGTTGTAGAGTTTACTTAATTTTTGCAAATATTTAAAAACAATAATTAACATTGCAATTTAGGTGAAATTGCAGTGGTAAGTTTCCAATTTATAATTATTACTATATTGAAAGTCAATGTTTTTTTTTATATTTGACTTATTTTAAATTAAATTGTAATTGTATATATTCGACCATGTCTATGCATACACTATGCCATCGACAATAAAGTTCAATCAATCAATCAATCGATCAATCGATCGATCGATCGATCGACCGATCGATCGATCGACCGACCGACCGACCGACCGACCGACCGACCGACCGACCGACCGACCGACCGACCGACCGACCGACCGACCGACCGACCGACCGACCGACCGACCGACCGACCAATCCATCCATCCATCCATCCATCCATCCATCCATCCATCCATCCATCCATCCATCCATCCATCCATCCATCCATCCATCCATCCATCCATCCATCCATCCATCCATCCATCCATCCATCTATCTATCTATCTATCTATCTATCTATCTATCTATCTATCTATCTATCTATCTATCTATCTATCTATCTATCTATCTATCTATCTATCTATCTACCTACGTATCTTAAAAATAATATGTTAAAAGCCTAAAGCAGTAAAATGAATATGACGCTTAAGCGGTAAGAATAGGGAAATTGTTATGTGTGTTACGTTGGGAATACTGAATGTGGTATTTCACACTTACCGCGTATTGGTTTTGTGCGGAAAGCAAGCAAATACGCACGATCTCGCATAAAATATTATTGTAAGTTACATTTATGGTAATATTTAATTAATGTAAATGAAAATAAAAAATAGCTCTATGTCAGACTCTAAAGAATGGTTTTAGCTATAAAACAGTGAAAAAAACTGTGGCTCTATCTTAAAAACTGCATGAGCTATCATCTTTCAAATTGCATGTCAAAATTATAAACAAAATAATTTTTATAAACAATTTAGACACAATTTCAAGGGATCTGTTCACTTCATTCTCTTTCTGGTACCATCCTCAATTGTATAAAAATTTTACAGAGCAAAATTATGCAAGACAAAATTTTTGTATGTAAAGGTGTACGTACACCTTAAGAAACAGATGAAGTAAGAACATTATGAATATAGAATTTGTAAGGTAATACAAGAAGAGACTCTACACAGATGCCAGGAAAGCGGCACAGAAAGCTGCTGACTGTACGACGGCAGGTGCTAACCAGGTATGTCAGCACATACCGACACCAATGCAGACCGGTAGACGCTTCCTGCATGGATCAAGGAACGTGACCGGAAGCCCAAACCACGCTACGTCTTATCTACAAAATCACTGTCATCATCGTGTAGACAGGCCGTCGCCGTCATTTTACGATGTTTTATAAACTGCTATGACTCTCTAGCGTCTGAATGAGATGAAGGTGATAATGCCAGCGATATGAGTCCAGGGTCCAAAGCCGAAAGTTACCCAGCATTTGCTCTCATTGTTTCCATTAGAGCCATTGTCGTCATCATAGTTATCATCAATTCTGTAACCGTTACACTATTAGTTGCATAACAATCATTATTATCAACTTTACAATAATCACCACCATCATCATAATCATCGTCGCTATCATGAATGGCGTTGGCAAAGCTAATGTCAGTGTTATTATTAATGACGTCATCGCCATCATCCAATGTCATCATCGTTGTTATAATAAGTGTCATTTTTACACATCACCAAAGTCATCTTTATTTTTCTTGACATTTTTACCCTTACTTAGTGGCTTTTAAGGAACCCGGAGGTTCATTGCCGCCCTCACATAAGCCCGCCATCGGTCCCTGTCCTCTGAAAGATTAATCCAGTCTCTATCATCATATCCAACCTCCCTCAAATCCATTTAAAAATTATCCTCCCATCTACGTCTCGGCCTCCCCAAAGGTCTTTTTCCCTCCGGCCTCCAAACTAACACTCTATATGCATTTCTGGATTCGTCCATACGTGCTACATGCCCTGCCCATCTCAAACGTCTGGATTTAATGTTCCTAATTATGTCAGCTGAATATAATGCGTGCAGTTCTGCGTTGTGTAACTTTCTCCATTCTCCTGTAACTTCATCCCTCTTAGCCCCAAATATTTTCCTAAGCACCTTATTCTCAAACACCCTTAATCTCTGTTCCTTTCTCAAAGTGAGAGTCCAAGTGTCACAACCATACAGAACAATCGGTAATATAACTGTTTTATAAATCCTAACTTTTAGATTTTTTGACAGCAGACTAGATAGCAAAAGCTTCTCAACCGAATATAACAGGCATTTCCCATATTTATTCTGCGTTTAATTTCCTCGCGAGTGTCATTTATATTTGTTACTGTTGCTCCAAGGTATTTGAATTTTTCCACCTCTTCGAATGATAAATCTCCAATTCTTATATTTCCATTCCGTACAATATTCTGGTCACGAGACATAATCATATACTTCGTATTTTCGGGGTTTACTTCCAAACCTATCACCTTACTTGCTTCAAGTAAAATTTCCGTGTTTTCCCTAATCGTTTGTGGATTTTCTCCTAGCATATTCACGTCATCCGCATAGACAAGCAGCTGATATAACCCGTTCAATTCCAAACCCTCTCTGTTATCCTGGACTTTCCTAATGGTATACTCTAGAGTGAAGTTAAAAAGTAAAGGTGATAGTGCATCTCCTTGCTTTAGCCCACAGTGAATTGGAAATACATCTGACAGAAATTGACCTATACGGACTCTGCTGTACGTTTCACTGAGACACATTTTAATTAATCGAACTAGTTTCTTGGGAATACCAAATTCAATAAGAATATCATATAAAACTTCTATCTTAACCGAGTCATATGCTTTTGTGAAATCTATGAATAACTGATGCACTGTACCCTTATACTCCCATTTTTTCCCTCCATTATATGTCGAATACAAAATATCTGAGAAATAGTTGATCTATTACGCCTAAAACTACACTGATGATCCCCAATAATTTAATTTACATTCCATAGTAAGTCTTTTACTTCATCAACAATTCAATCAATAATTCGACTACTGGGTATTTCATAGATCATTCAGTCAATCATCAGATGAATAAATCATTAAATATACCAACGTACACATATGGAGATTCCACTACCTGCAAAAGGAGAATGTAGCTATCAGCATTTCTGCCGCAGAAGCAAGTTACGATTTGTCCACCTGCTGATGCTAGGGTTTCACAAGATATAAACCGCGTCTGTAGCAGGGTTTTGTTACAGTACAGATCTTCGCAGAGCCTGGAGAACCTTCGGTGAGTTATGTGTACTTTTAAATGGAAATTTGCTACATGTAAGTCTAGTATTTCCGAAATTATGTGCTTAATTTGTTTAGTTCATAGATTCCCAAACTGTGGTTCGCAAACCCCATGGTGGTTCGTGAAATTTTGCAAGGGGTTCGCTAAAATTTTTCTCTAATGACGGATTTTGAGTTTATTATTATTATAATTATTATTATTTTGGTATTATTAATACATATTATACCTGGAATATTAGTATTATTTGTATTAGCATTTATTTATTTAACCTGGTAGAGATAAGGCCGTCAGGCCTTCTCTGCCCCTCTGCCAAGAGATTCCGACTATAATATGAAGAATAAAATTACAATTAGTATTAGATTTACAATTACAAATAAAATTACAATATTAAATTTACAATTACAATTACAATAAAGTTCAAATTACGAAAAGATTACCTGACTAATGAAAGCTAGATAATTTATCATAGGAAAACAAAGAATATTTTATATTTACTGAATTACAAATTAAACCTACAATAACAAAATTGTATAGTGATGAAATTACTGGATATTGAAATATTTTGTGATAGATTAAGGAAACTATTTACAAGGAATCAATTACTGTCCAAGTGCCTAGTTAGTTTGCGTTTGAATTCAATTTTATTTCGACAGTCCCTGATGCTAGCAGGTAGCGAATTTCAGAGTCTTGGCAGGGCTATTGTGAAAGAAGATGAGTATGAGGAGGTGCGATGGGATGGTATTGTTAGTATTGTTTCATGGCGAGAGCGTGTGTTCAGATTGTGGTGGGAAGAAAGGTAAGTGAAGCGAGACGACAGGTACGAAGGAATAGAAGAGTTCAAGATTTCGAAGAGAAGGAGAAGTGAATGTAAATTTCTTTTCTTATCTAGTTTAAGCCAACCTATTGCTTCCAGGGATGGGGTAATATGATCATATTTACGAACATTGCTTACAAAACGTACACACAAATTATGAGCACGTTGAAGTTTCGTTTTGTTGTCGCTGGAAAGGTCAGTCAGTAAAATGTCCGCATAGTCAAAATAGGGAAATACAAGCGTCTGCACAAGGGACTTTTTTAAGCAAGAGGGAAGATGAGCATTTATCATTTTTAGCACATGGATAATAGAATATACTTTTCTGCAGGTTTCTGTGATTTGCATGTCCCAGTTGAGATTATTATCCATGTGAATGCCAAGATTTTTTACCGAAGAACTGAAAGGGATATGCACTGTACTTACTTTAACGGGGGAAATGTCGAGGTGCTTTACAACGTCTGTAACTATGATCCCATGTGCATTAGACAATTTGTTTCAGTTCTTTGGAATAAAGCGTGTGTTTATATAAGTTATTTAGTGACAGAGAATAGCTTTCTCAGTCTGTTATTACTGGAGTCCTGCGTTTGATTACGGTACCTAAAGCCTTTTGGCAGCCTCCAACAGTGTAGATATGTTTGGAGTATAGCTTGACGTCATCCAACGCTACTTAGTTCCGGTTTAATGTTCAGAGCACATACAAAAACAAAACACAACTAGGCGGTTGAAAATGAGTGCTACAATAGAATAATTTGGTAGAGAGGACGTCATTAGGAAAGCAAAACATGCATTTTACCAGAAAGAAGGAGACATTTTTCATTTGAAACACTTAAAATGTTTACAGTCATTCACTATAATGTGTAAAGGCTGGTGAAGTACGCAAATGGTGCAGTAATAATACATAATATACAGAACTAAATTACAATAATAATAATAATAATTTTTTTTTTATTTTTTTTATTTAGAATATTAACGTGCAAAACAACAGCACAAGGCCAATTAAAGTTTAGCACGATACAAAAACAGAACAAAACAACAAATGATGATGAGAATGAATGATAGAAAATGGCAATGAGATGAAATACAAACAATATAATGGTCTACATCAATCATTGATCAAATAATAATTATAAAATTATAAATTAGTACAATAAGATAATTACCAAATGCAAGAGAAAAAAATGGACAAATAATTATTAAAATTAGAAATTATTAAAATTAATAATAATAATAATAATAATAATAATAATAATAATAATAATAAAAAGATTTGAAATATGTAAGTAAATTAAATTTGAAGTTAATAACTGGATGTATATAAATAAAAATGAAAGTAACAATAATGATAAAATAATAATAATAATAATAATAATAATAATAATAATAATAATAATAATAAAAGATCTGAAATAACTAAGTAAATTAAATTTGAAGTTAATAACTTGATGTATATAAATAAAAATGAAAGTAACAATAATGATAAAATAAAATAATAATAATAATAATAATAATAATAATAATAATAATAATAATAAAATTACTAATAATAATAATAATAATAATAATAATAATAATAATAATAATAATAATAATAATAATAATAAAAAGATCTGAAATAACTAAGTAAATTAAATTTTAAAGTTAATAACTTGATGTATATAAATAAAAATGAAAGTAACAATAATGATAAAATAAAATAATAATAATAAAATTACTACTAATAATAATAATAATAATGATAATAATAATAATAATAATAATAATAATAATAATAATAATAATAATAATAATAATAATAATGAAAAGATCTGAAATAACTAAGTAAATTAAATTTTAAAGTTAATAACTTGATGTATATAAATAAAAATGAAAGTAACAATAATGATAAAATAAAATAATAATAATAATAATAATAATAATAATAATAGTAATAGTAATAAAAATAATAATAAAAAGATCTGAAATAACTAAGTAAATTAAATTTTAAAGTTAATAACTTGGTGTATATAAATAAAAATGAAAGTAACAATAATGATAAAATAAAATAATAATAATAATAATAATAATAATAATAATAATAATAGTAATAGTAATAAAAACAATAATAAAAAGATCTGAAATAACTAAGTAAATTAAATTTTAAAGTTAATAACTGAATGTATATAAATAAAAATTAAAGTAACAATAATGATAAAATATAATAATAATAATAATAATAATAATAATAATAATAATAATAATAATAATAATAATAATAATAGTAATAGTAATAAAAATAATAATAAAAAGGTTTGAAATAACTAAGTAAATTAAATTTTAAAGTTAATAACTGAATGTATATAAATAAAAATTAAAGTAACAATAATGATAAAATAAAATAATAATAATAATAATAATAATAATAAAAATAAAAATACAAATAATAATAATACTTACTTACAAATGGCTTTTAAGGAACCCGAACGTTCATTGCCGCCCTCAAATAAGCCCGCCAGCGGTCCCTATCCTGTGCAAGATTAATCCAGTCTCTATCATCATACCCCACCTCCCTCAAATCCATTTTAATATTATCCTTCCATCTACGTCTCGGCCTCCCTAAAGGTCTTTTTCCCTCCGGTCTCCCAACTAACACTCTATATGCATTTCTGGATTCGCCCATACGTGCTACATGCCCTGCCCATCTCATATAGGGATACGTAACAAGCTGTTTTTTACGGTGATGTGTTGTTAGCCCTTCGCCCAACCCCAAGCTGGAGGACCACCCCTTATCGGCTGTCCACGACTGCTTATTAATAATAATAATACTAATGTTAATAATAATAATAATAATAATAATAATAATAATAATAATAAGAAGAAGAAGAAGAAGAAGAGTTCCGATACACCTTAATCAACAAACGTCTTCTCATATATAAAATCGGGTTCGAACCTTGCTCAATCCAATGATTGTAGCGGACGAAAAATTTAAGAAATATTTCTTTTTAATTTCCAATTCTTCATATTGAAGAAATAGCTTAAAATTACTGAATTTGTATTAATATTTTGATTTAGACGATGAATAGATGACTAAACAGTTCGACAAGAGTTTCAGGAATAGTGTCAGTGAAAAAATTAGTTGTACTGTATCAAAATGTTTATTTACACTTAATTTCACAAGTAACTTATTGTATTCATTTTTCTAGTTAAATGCATATTAGACAAATATTGGAATCAATAGAATTCCCGATTTCATTGAAAACTTTGTAAAACAATCAATTTTAATGACAGGTCAAAATTTAATAACCGCTGAGCTTCTGGTATAATCTGGAAATAAATTTGACTAAACTGTCCCATTATATTCAGTAATGCAATATCAATATTGTTCACTTTATCTATAGGGGAAAGATGTCCCACCTCACCCTAGGAGCCGTAGTTTTTGCTGTGGTACAGCTGGTGCGATGCTGCGAGGGATATAATCCGGATGAATTCCGCCCAACGGTAAGGCTAATCTTATTGGTCAAAGTAATAGCTGTATACAAGGTCAACCATAAGTAATGTCGTTAATTTCAGGGAGTTATTCTTTGAGATATTTCAAACAAAAAAGAATCATACAATTTTGTTCGCTTTTGCTTCCTTTTCGAGACAAAAATTGTTGGATAACTATTGATTTAATTCCCAATATGCTCAGTCAGTTTAAGAGAGCAGTGCATTATGATAATAAATGATTGAAATAATTTTAGTTTTGTCCTTTAAATGTTCGGAAATTTTATCCGAACAGATCTAACATTGTATATTTCCTTTGCATAACGAAAAGTTATGGCAACCAGTATATAATAAATCAAGAATTTTGTCCTGTAATTTAATTTAGTCCATCAATGGTATATTTTCCCGTATTTTTCTTAAAGGGACACACTACTAAAAATGAAAAATTTTGAACTTCCAAATGTTTTTGGCTTTTCATTCTTTTCTATATTCTTCTATAAATATTTTCAAGTCCAACTTTTTAATAGGTCGCAACATTTAAGCTACCTTTTTTCTGGTTACATTCACAAAACATAGAGAAACATTTCTATGCATTCATTTTATGAAATATCTCATTTATTCGCTTTCAAAAATTTTTTTTGAACTTTAGAAAATTTTATTTTTCTATCATTAATGGAAAAAAAATATATATTAATAAAATAAACTAGCAGCATTTCTCACAAAATAATTACATAGAAACGTGCAGCTACCTCATAAATACTTGCAGTGAAAATTTCATCCAGATTGATTAATATTTGGCATAAAAATTTTGATGTTGAAACAAGAAGAATAAAGTTATGGAAAAATGGATTTGAAAGTAAAATTAATATTTATGTAACACATTTCTATTAAAAATTCTCCTTCGCCAAATTCATCTAGTAACTTCACGGAGCCAATTTTAAGACTAAAAGTTACTAGATTTGTAATAAAAAATTTGTAAAAAGGAATTCTTTAATGAAAAAGTAATTTTGACAGCTCTTCTTCCTTAATTAAAAAAATGTAAGTATATTTGTAATCAAAATTGAACTAAATCCACTTGGGGTATGAAAATATATATTCTAAAGACGTGAAATAGTCAATAAAAATATTTTGGAATTTTTAATGATTTTCAGTGGAGTCTCCTCTTAAGATCTTCATTTCATTTAGTGTTCTGTCTAAGGGAGGTCTTTCACTGCAAACCCAGCTTTCTCAAATGTTTTCTATTTTCTACCTTCCTCTTTCCTTAAGATGTAATCACGTTTATTAACTCGGATGGTGGGTTTTTTGCTATTGAATCGTATTCAGTGTCCACATTCATTGGTTCGCGCATACTAGAGCCACATGAGCTCTGATGGGGCAGTCAGAGTTGAGCCGCTTCGGTTTTCTTCCTCTCTCTATTAGCACTGCATCATTCCGTTTGGGTCAGTTTGGATTTAAACGATTCCTCTGAGCTCTTTTTCACCCGATATGCGTTTTTTGCATTTTGACATTAACTTTACCTGAAAATATTTCGAAATTTTGATTTCAGTCACTCATTTTTTTAGGATTTTCACTTATAACTTTTCACAATCCGTTTATCATCATCATCATAATCATCATAATCCTTCACGAATTAGGCCTCTGTAGATCTGCTTCGGTCCCATCTAGCAGTCTTCTAAAAGGTCTTCCTGACCGATGATGTCCTCTAGGTTTATACTTACTTACTTACTGGCTTTTAAGGAACCCGGAGGTTCATTGCCGTCCTCACATAAGCCCACCATAGGTCCCTATCCTGAGCAAGATTAATCCAGACTCTATCATCATATCCCACCTCCCTCAAATCCATTTTAATATTATCTTCCCATCTACGTCTCGGCCTCCCTAAAGGTCTTTTCCCCTCTGGCCTCCCAACTAACACTCTATATGCATTTCTGGATTCGCTCATACGTGCTACATGCCCTGCCCATCTCAAACGTCTGGATTTAATGTTCCTAATTATGTCAGGTGAAGAATACAATGCGTGCAGTTCTGCGTTGTGTAACTTTCTCCATTCTCCTGTAACTTCATCCCTCTTAGCCCCAAATATTTTCCTAAGCACCTTATTCTCAAAAACCCTCAATCTCTGTTCCTCTCTCAAAGTGAGAGTCCAAGTTACACAGCCATACAGAACAACCGGTAATATAACTGTTTTATAAATTCTAACTTTCAGATTTTTTGACAGCAGACCAGACGACAAAAGCTTCTCAACCGAATAATAACAGGCATTTCCCAATTTATTCTGCGTTTAATTTCCTCCCGAGTGTCATTTATATTTGTTACTGTTGCTCCAAGATATTTGAATTTTTCCACCTCTTCGAAGGATAAATCTCCAACTTTTATAGTTTTATTTCGTACAATATTCTGATCACGAGACATAACCATATACTTAGTCTTTTCGGGATTTACTTCCAACACTATCTCTTTACTTGCTTCAAGTAGAATTTCCGCGTTTTCCCTAATCGTTTGTGGATTTTCTCCTAAAATATTGGCGTCATCCGCATAGACAAGAAACTGCTGTAACCATTTCAATTCCAAACCCTCTGTGTTATCCTGAACTTTCCTAATGGCATATTCTAGAGCGAAGTTAAAAAGTAAAGGTGATAGTGCATCTCTCTCTAAGTTTATATTGCATAATAATTTTTGGGATTCTTGAATTTTCCATTCTTCTTGCATGATCTAGCCAATTTAATTTGTATCTGTTGATTTTTTCTTCTACTGACTCTACTTCTAATTGTTCTAGAATTTCTTCATTCCTTTTTCGATCTAAAAGAGTATATCCTGCTGTCCTCCTGAAAAATTTCATTTCCGTTGCTTTGATTCTGTTCATGTCTTTTTTTCTTTAATGTCCAAATCTCGCTTCCGCATAAAAGGGAGGGTAATGCTAGTGTATTATATATTTTTATTCTTGTATATTTTTGTACTAATTTAGCTTTCAATGTATTGTTTATTATTCCTAGAATTTGTGTAAATTTGGTAATTTTCTTGTTCACATCTTTTTCATTTTGATAAGATATTTCACAACCCAGATAGTTGAAATTTTACACTTGTTCGAGGCATTGGTTATTGTGTATTATATTACTTATGACTGAGTCTTGTCCTAAAAATGCCATTACTTTTGATTTTTGTGCTGAAATTTCCATCCCAAAATCTTTTAGTATTTTATTTAATGTATATAATCCTCTTTGTAAATTATCCTCTGAATTGGAAATTATGACTTGATCATCGGCATAGAGTAAGGTATTTAATGTTAGAACACAGGTTATTTTGATTCCTGATGTTATTAGCTTATTATTTAGCGACATGTGGTTACATCTCGATCAGACAAGTCCTTTGAGGCCTATATCATCGTCCTACAACGTTACAATCTGAAGATATACTGACTTGAAAACACGTGACTCGGCGCAAAGTATTCAGTGAGTTCTGATTGTTTTTCACCCTACAGCCGGACCTGATCAGAAGCCACAACTACTCCGTGGAGTCCTACAAGGTCATCACGGCTGACAACTACATCCTCGCGATGCACCGGATTTCAGGCAGCCCTAAGGCGGGCAAATGTGAACACAAGCCGGTGGTGTTCCTGCAGCACGGGATGCTGGGTAGCTCGGCGGACTGGGTCATCCTGGGACCAGAGAAATCCCTTGGCAAGTTGCTGCTGTCCTAACTTCCGCATTAATTGAAAGTACTTATTCAATATACAGGGTGTAACGAAAAAAAGCTGGCAAACTTTGATTCTAAAAAGTCAACTATATTACGATTGGTGCTTCATAAAATATATCATTACCATAATCATCATCATCATAGTCCATGAAATACCAGTAGCCATCTATTCTATTACCAACTTACATTTATTAAACCGATTTATTGATATAAGGCCTACCATTTAGAGCAGTGATGTCAAAGCAAGCGCATTTTTCTGACCTTGACGTCATGCGCGGGCATCAAGCGCTGGTATGGAAGGAGGAAGGATTATGTATATGAATAAGCAGCCTGTTGGATTAAGAAAGCAGTGGTGTACAAACTTCAGACGGAACGTGAAATTTTTATGTCGTTATTTTTATATGACTTCTTTCTGTTTAATATTATCTATATTGTCTGTAAAACGAAAGTACTAGCACTGATTTCTTAATATTGCACTTGTGTTTTAAACGTTAATAAATAATAAAGAGTTAAGAAGGAATATTCACATAAATTCCATAGCAGTACAACTAAATTGTATTAAGTGAATGAAAGACATCATTCATAAAGAAAGTGATATCCCAAAGAAAGAGATTGAGTATGACATGATAAGTTGGAATTGATATTGATGGTATCTTATAAAAGTAATCAATAAACTAATCAAAACAATATTACAGTACATAGCAAAGTTACCTAGGTATATGTTTCAACTGCAACTAATATTACATAACAAAACTCTTATCGCATTATACTTTTAAGGTGATATTGGTGAGCAACTTCCTATCATCAGAATATTAAATTATTTTCTCGAAATCTGCTGAAGCTATAGAGCTGACGTTTTTATAACACATGGGCACATATCTCTTGTCTATGATGTAACAGTAGTTGCTTTGTTAATTCATTTGCATGCGAATATTTTCAAAAATTTGTAATACACTATCTTAAGTAATACGTATTTACAATATATTAAATTCACGAAAATATTGTTTCAGTACCTGTAAGGTTACTAAATAAACATATCTTAAAATTTCAGTTTTCTGTCAAAAAGTTGAGAAAATATTTCTTTTGAATAAGAAAAAGCACTCGTCAAAAAAGAGCATTAAAATTAAAACTTACATCCTTATAATGCACTTATACTTCTCAGAAAAATCTAAAATTTAACATGGATACAGTTTTAATAAGTTCTCTTCCCTTTATCTATTGAATCAGTGCTGGCCATCCCTGAATATAGCTCGACCAAGCGGCATATACCACCTCTCTCGTCTGTCTCTTTCCTTTCCGCTGTAAAGCGCTCAGGCTCTCCTGGGCTCTAAAGCGCGCGCTTGCCCGTATGGGCATCAGTTGACATCACTGATTTAGAGTTAGATCTTACGTCGTCAAAGATTTGTACAGCGTAATTATGTTACCTAATACCACGTGACAACTGACAAGGAAACATTCTGATGGAGGCAGATAAAAAAGTAATTTTTTTCTTGCACCATGTTAATAATATCAAAAGAAGTGCTTTTACAAATTGGGCCACTCGACCGCAATTACGAGACCGTCCAGAAAGTGATTTTCCCTGGGGCCGCTTACAAAAAAAACACAATTGCATGAAAGATTTATTGAAACAGATACAGCAATTGTTGCGCTCTTTGTCAACATATACCCCACTGGAACTGAGATAGTTTTCATACTATGGTATCAATTTTTGTATCCTTGTGTCGTAGAAGCCAGCCGCCTGGGATCGGAACCAGCATTTGACAATCGTCTGCACCTCTCTGTCGATCACATGATATTACAAATGTCTCAGCTCCGGTGGGGAATATGTTGAAAAAATCTCAACAATAATTGCTGTGTCTGTTACAATAAATGTTTCCAATGAAATTGTGTTTTCTTTCTCTTAAAGACCCCTGGCGAACTTATTTTTTACGGCCCTAGTAATTGCGGTCGAGTGGCCAAAATTTATACAAGCAAGCACTTCTTTTGGCATTATTAACATGGTGGAAGAAAAAAATTAACTTTTTTATATGCCCCTATCAGAATGTTTGCTTGTGAGCCCGTCTATTTAATAAAATTTCTTTAGTGCACCAAGTTCTTAATTAAAGGGAATATACAACTTTCTTCAGGTTACCTACTGGCGGACCAATGTTATGACGTCTGGCTTGGTAACTCCCGTGGCAACAGGTACTCCAGGAAGCATCGAACACTGTCCACAGAGGATTTCAACTTCTGGGACTTCAGGTAGGGTACTAATTCCAACCTATCTTTGCACAGTTAGTAATCTTTTATTATGCATCACTTTTCGATCACAAGATGGATGGATGGATGGATGGATGGATGGATGGATGGATGGATGGATGAATGGATGGATAGATAGATAGATAGATAGATAGATAGATAGATAGATAGATAGATAGATAGATAGATAGATAGATAGATAGATAGATAGATAGACGGACGGACGGACGGACCGACAGACAGACAGACGGACGGACGGACGGATGAATGGATGGATATGATGGATGGACGGACGGACGGACGGACCGACAGACAGACAGACAGACAGACAGACAGATAGATAGATAGATAGATAGATAGATAGATAGATAGATAGATAGATAGATAGATAGATAGATAGATAGATAGATAGAGGGATGGATGGACGGATGGACGGACGGACGGACAGACAGACAGACAGACAGACAGACAGACAGACAGACAGACGGATGTATAGATAGATAGATAGATAGATAGATAGATAGATAGATAGATAGATAGATAGATAGATAGATAGATAGATAGATAGATAGATAGATAAATAGATAGATAGATAGATAGATATATAGATAGATAGATAGATAGATAGATAGATAGATAGATAGATAGATAGATAGATAGATAGATAGATAGATAGATAGATAGAGGGATGGATGGACGGACGGACCGACAGACAGACAGACGGACGGATGGATGGATGGATATGATGGATGGATGGATATGATGGATGGATGGATGGATGGACGGACGGACCGACCAACCGACAGACAGACAGACAGACAGACAGACAGACAGACAGACAGACAGACAGACAGATAGATAGATAGATAGATAGATAGATAGATAGATAGATAGATAGATAGATAGATAGATAGATAGATAGATAGATAGATAGATAGATAGAGGGATGGATGGACGGACGGACCGACAGACAGACAGACAGACAGACAGACAGACAGACAGACAGACAGACAGACAGACAGACAGACAGACAGACAGACAGACAGACAGACAGACAGACAGACAGACAGACAGACAGACAGACAGACAGACAGACAGATAGATAGATAGATAGATAGATAGATAGATAGATAGATAGATAGATAGATAGATAGATAGATAGATAGATAGATAGATAGATAAATAAATAAATATTGCCTTAAATTTTCTAGCAATATCCTTAACATTTGCGCCGTTTTCAAGCCGTTGAGTAATATTTACTTTCAGAGAATTACTCAGACATGAACGTGTTTGTTTTTGACATGATATCTCACCACTATGCGGGGGCCTGGATTCTCGTCACAACAGACCATGTTGTACCGTTTGCTGCTTTCCCTAGACTCAAACGCATTCTACTAAATCGGCGGAGCAGTGCACAGTGTTTCAAATGTTACAGTTGGCACGAGATGGGTTTGTACGACCTACCCGCCGAGATAGACTATATTCTGAAGAAGACGCACAAAAAGCAGCTGTTCTACGTCGGACACTCCATGGGCACCACCATGTTCTACGTGCTCATGTCCAGGAGGCCCGAGTACAACAACAAGGTGGTCCACATGACCAGTCTAGCACCCGTGGCGTACATGGAGCACGTCAGAAGTCCCCTCATCAGGCTGGCCAGCAAGCTACCCGGTCCTAATGTGGGTAATATTTCAGTTCTCCTTCTTTAATATTAGGTGGTCTCATAAGAAGCGTTTAAACCATACTCGCCTTTTGCTATTCGACATACAAAATTACGATAAACTTCTATATATATAATTTGAACTGGTAATGGAAATTATGAGAAAACGGCAGAACGGATTTTAATAAATGACCCCTCATTTTGAAGCTTGGAACTCAAAGTTTTTCAGAAAAATAGTAGTTTTCAGTGAAATGTCAATTTTCCTACATAATTTTCCTACTTTCCAAAATCCATCTTTCGTAAGTTTTGAGAACTAGGCCCTAATTAATTGCATTTCAGAATAAAACAAAACACACTACAATAAACAATAGACTATTACACGAAGGCCATGACCTGCAGGACTGCTGACATAGAGTTCAGATGGCTCAGATTCTTTCACATCATAATATCAATATATCGACTTTAATTTGTGCAATTTTTTTATAACGTATAAAAAATAATTTACAGATCTGATTCTCTGGTCTCTAGTTTTCCGAGTAGAGTTGTGTATTGGATATTAAGAACTACAAAACTTAAGAATAATTGATGACATTATTACCATTAAAAATGAAATATTATTACAGTTAATGCAACACATAATGGTATACTGATGATATGAAAGTGAAACCTTTTGGGGCTTTAAGTAAGTAGACGCAGAGAAAGAATATTTTACATAAGATCTTCATTTCTATAATTTACTGAGTGACGTCTATATATATGTTACTGAAAACTATAAAACTTACGTAAAGTAACAATATTGTTATTAAAAATGAAATACCGGTACTTTTATAGTTATTAATCAAGTAGTGTGGGTCTTTTTCATATATTTTATGGCAGTGTGATATAGATATTTATATGTCTGATTCTCTAATTTTCCTTGGTAGTAATTGAGTCATGCTTCCTATTTTAGCTGCGTCTTTAAACTACATCAAAATTAATTTCATATTTCTTTGGTTTAATTGATTAGATTTGTAATCGCTGCCAAGCATATTTTGTTGTAGGGAAAATAGCATGCCATTTCACTTCTTGCTACCGTGATGAGTAAGTTTATTTCCCGCAACCAGCAACGAATGAAACACTGAAACTGCTAACGTTTTACGATGGACAATTTTATTTAGGGCGCATATAAGATTCTACAACTCTGACATATCATTCGCCTCATTTTCCACATCTCAGCAATAGATTCCTCACAACAGCCTGCATTACAGAAAATATACGGGATAACATTCATTGTTACACAAATTAATCCAGCAGTATTTGGTAGATCAGTATTGTCTGGGGGAAGCGAAAAAATTACAGTTCCTAAGAAAATACCAAAAGGTATTACTTACTGATAAAATAAGAGGCCTACAAGATTTTGTAGTGTCTTGATCACCTCAGCAACATCCCTTAGTGGGAAAAAGTGATTCTCCCCTCTATATTTCAGGGTAGTTCACGAAACATGCAGCAGCTATACCAAGATGCTAAGTCTTTTCTTCAAACCATGACAAACCTTACATTTTCTTAACTTTCACCTACAATCCGCAATGACCTGAAATAGCTACTGCATTACTCCCACATGAAAAACTCGCTGATCGTCCTGATATTGTTACTTGCGATTTCGCATTGAAACTCAAGAACTGAAGACGGATAGGTTCAAGGAAAAGTATTTGGCATAAAAAAATATTCATAGGGAGTATGTTTCACTATTATGGAAGCAAATAACTTTCAAAATATCTCGTATTCTTCATTGAAAATAAATCTGAACAATTTTTATTTGAACTTCTTATGAACTCAGTTTGCAGTTTTTGGTGCACAAGCCACTAGTTCTTCTATAAAACGAGTACCTGATAGTTTTTCAGTAATTTAAGTACTCAAATGCATATTACGGGTATTTAAGAAAACTTAGACTGCACGATATTCACTAGGGTGGGTTGGGGTAATTCGGGTATGAAAAACAGCCTTTAAGTTCAGAGGCCCATAGCCTGTTACCATGACTATTACACTTTTACTACGTCATACTATTTTTGACCAATAAAACGGTTCGGAACAACGTGTTTCAACCAATCATGGCTGCTTATCCCATAATTTTTATCACCTCCCGTTTGAATATTAGCTAAAGTTTTGTTCAATAAAACGTAATTTATACCCAAATTACCTGACTATACTCAAATTACCCCGAAGCACCCTATTTTTTTAACATGTATCGAATTTGCATCCATGTTGTATGTTCTGTTGTAGACTATATTGGAAGTGCTGCGGTACTTCGGAACTGGCGAATACCAGCCCAACGCGGACCTATACAGGGTGATGACGGATACAGCGTGCCCGGCAAGAGTCTTCAAACAACCCACGTTGTCTAGCAACCCCGCCTTTCTACTCACGGGATATGATCCCAGCGAACTGGAAAAGGTACGTAACCATGGTGGCAACATTTCTTAGTTTGACATCATCTCCATACACAGTGGTGTTCTGTATCATTGTAAATTGTTTTCTTACTTACTCCTTTACTGAATAGTTAGGATTTCGAATTGACATGGCGGTGAAAATGTTTAACCTCTTCCCTTACTATATATATTTTACCAGTTTTGTGAAAAAAAAGTGTCATATTTTTTATTTTTGTATAGAGGTCATTTAATATTGCAGAATCACTGTACATCACTAATTTTCTTACATACCTAAAAAATCACTATGAAATAGACACACATTCATACCTGAATTATTATCCAGAGTTATCTCGTGCACCTTGATTCCAGCTCTGGTAGTTGTCCCACTTTGATTTTCTCCTGAACTATTTACCAACTTATGTTTTTTATGGATTAATTTATGAGGTGCAATACCAGTGCTGTTATCAAGGCGTTAAATGTTGCTTGTCGTGTGATAGACTCGAAAGCAGGGTATTACGCACAGTGGCACATTGCATTCCGGACAGTAGTATCTGCTCTCCTATATGAGAGCGTTTTGGGAAGAATGGTGTAGCAGTCATTGAATATTTGTACCAGTACATCTGTTCTTCAGGTTTGTCAATAATGTTCTGCAGTATCACTATGCCCAAAAGTGCACGTATTTCAGAGTCTGTAGTACGCCGCCACGAATTATTTTCAGCATTCTTTGAACACGTATTAGCATGCCGAATCGTCTCCTCGAATATAATGTTGATGAGGTCATTATGAAAGAATAATTTAAAAAATTGAGAATTATCGTTATCAGAAACAATGTTAAAATCTCAGGGAATGGGGACCTTGGAGGTGCAGAAGAAATGGTGCCAGATGTCTTCTATTCAAACCATTGTCGAAAAGACGCGACATCAACTGAACTCAATTTGTTTGTTGGTCTATAACTTCGTCTTCTGATACCGACGTTTCATTTCCTGATCTTCTACAGGAATATATTCCTGATCAAAAGTTTCGGAATCACTAACTTGATCCATATTTACACAAAACAGCACAAAAACACTAAACACAAACAGAACTAACTAGCATCTACTCACTACTGTGTGTGAATGTTATATGAGTATAGAATTCCACTCGCAAGGAAGAAGTACAAAAAACACCACCAGATATAGCAATATCACTAACTTCTGTAGCCATCTAGTGAGGAAAAGGTTAATGAAAGAATGGAAACGTATATATTCGGGATATAATCCTTAGCAGCGAAAATGGGACTCAAACGAGTTAACTCGGGTTAATAAATTTTGACACAAGTTAGCAACCCGAGTTAACTCGGGTTAATCAGGGAAGTGGTTAATAGCCTTTCTATGGATATAAAAAAATTAAATTCAAAATATAAGATTATTTAGGGCAAATTAAAGAATTGCCTAATTTCTCACGCCTTCCATTCTGTAGGTTAATTCATGACATTCAATAACACTTCATGAAATTCCTACTAACCCTTTGTGTTGTACGAGTAGACTATATTGTAAATCTCTTCTGTATATATTTCATCTAGACTGTGACTATAAATTAAGACTTTATAATAGTATTAAGTTTTTTTTTTTCGTTTGACTTGTTCCATATTCTAGCTGTGAAGCAATGTACAAATACCATGAGATGTTAATACATTCAACACAATACAAAACAACAAAAAGTGACCAAGATAACACATGCTTTCTTATTCCATCTTTGTGCTGTTTGTAACTCAATTTCCATTTATTACTGAGAATGTTGCATAAGAAAATAAAACATTTGCTACCATATTCATCAGTACTTTTATTCAGGGAATTGGACTCTTATACGATTACATGTAATATTAACAAAGCTGTCGACAAACTAATATTTTTTATCGGTTAAGCGGATGCCTTTAATTGATTATTCAACCGGCTAATCGAATTAATCGATTTTAGACAGTGTTCGTAAGTTTGATCAAAAGAACAGAATCCATTACATACATTATACTTAATTTTATTGGACTGGAAGGTCCGGGGTTCGATCCCAGGTGGTGACAGGATTTTTTCTCGTTGCCAAACTTTCAGAAGGGCCTCGAGATTCACTCGGCCTCCTATAAAATTGAGTACCGGGTCTTTCCCGGGGGTAAAAGGTGGTCAAAGCGTGGTGCCGGCCACACCACCTCATTCTAGTGCGGAGGTCATGGAAAGCATGGGGTTCTACCTGCCCCCCCCAAGTGCCTTCATGGCATGTTACGGGGATACCTTGTTATACTTAATTTTATTACTGTATATACAGAATGAACAGTAAGTAATGTCAGGTGTTATTCTTTGAGGAATTTCAAACCAGGAAGTTTAATACAATTTTGCTGGTGCTTTCTTTTCGAGATAAAAACTGTTTATGTTAAACATTTCATAGCGTGTTTTGGGAAAGGAACTGATTTAATTCCCAATATGCCCAGTCAATTTAAGAGAGCAGTGTATTATGATTTGTAAATTATTGAAATAATTTTAGTTTTGTCCTTTAAATGTGCAGAAATTCGATCCGAACAAAAGCAACCTTTCGTTCTGCAAATAAATTCTACAATGTTACATTTGTTCGGATTTAAAGGAAAAAATTAAATTATTTCAATCATTTATTACAATAATACTCTGCTCTCTTAAAGTGACTGAGCATATTGGGAATTAAATCAATGGCTTTCCCCGAGCATATTGGGAATTAAAACAATGGCTTTCCCCGAGCATATTGGGAATTAAAACAATGGCTTTCCCCGAGCATATTGGGAATTAAAACAATGGCTTTCCCCGAGCATATTGGGAATTAAAACAATGGCTTTCCCCGAGCATATTGGGAATTAAAACAATGGCTTTCCCCGAGCATATTGGGAATTAAAACAATGGCTTTCCCCGAGCATATTGGGAATTAAAACAATGGCTTTCCCCGAGCATATTGGGAATTAAAACAATGGCTTTCCCCGAGCATATTGGGAATTAAAACAATGGCTTTCCCCGAGCATATTGGGAATTAAATCAATGGCTTTCCCCGAGCATATTGGGAATTAAAACAATGGCTTTCCCCGAGCATATTGGGAATTAAATCAATGGCTTTGGCTTTCCCCGAGCATATTGGGAATTAAATCAATGGCTTTCCCTGAGCATAGAATTAAATCAATGGCTTTTGGGAATTAAATCAATGGCTTTCCCTGAGCATATTGGGAATTCATGGCTTTCAATGGAATTAAATCTTTCCCTGAGCATATTGGGAATTCAGTCAATGGCTTTCCCTGAGCATATTGGGAATTAAATCAATGGCTTTCCATGAGCATATTGGGAATTAAATCAATGGCTTTCCCTGAGCATATTGGGAATTCAGTCAATGGCTTTCCCTGAGCATATTGGGAATTAAATCAATGGCTTTCCCTGAGCACATTGGGAATTAAATCAATGGCTTTCCCTGAGCATATTGGGAATTAAATCAATGGCTTTTCCCTGAGCATATTGGGAATTAAATCAATGGCTTTCCCTGAGCATATTGGGAATTAAATCAATGGCTTTCCCTGAGCATATTGGGAATTAAATCAATGGCTTTCCCTGAGCATATTGGGAATTAAATCAATGGCTTTCCCTGAGCATGTTGGGAATTAAATCAATGGCTTTCCCTGAGCATATTGGGAATTAAATCAATGGCTTTCCCTGAGCATATTGGGAATTAAATCAATGGCTTTCCCTGAGCATATTGGGAATTAAATCAATGGCTTTCCCTGAGCATATTGGGAATTAAATCAATGGCTTTCCCTGAGCATATTGGGAATTAAATCAATGGCTTTCCCTGAGCATATTGAATTAAATCAATGGCTTTCCATATTGAATTAAATCAATGGCTTTCCCTGAGCATATTGGGAATTAAATCAATGGCTTTCCCCTGAGCATATTGGGAATTAAATCAATGGCAATGGCTTTCCCGAGCATATTGGGAATTAAATCAATGGCTTTCCCCGAGCATATTGGGAATTAAATCAATGGCTTTCCGAGTGAGCATCAATGGCTTTCCCTGAGCATATTGGAATTAAATCAATGGCTTTCCCTGAGCATATTGGGAATTAAATCAATGGCTTTCCCCGAGCATATTGGGAATTAAATCAATGGCTTTCCCCGAGCATATTGGGAATTAAATCAATGGCTTTCCCTGAGCATATTGGGAATTAAATCAATGGCTTTCCCTGAGCATATTGGGAATTAAATCAATGGCTTTCCCTGAGCATATTGGGAATTAAATCAATGGCTTTCCCTGAGCATATTGGGAATTAAATCAATGGCTTTCCCTGAGCATATTGGGAATTAAATCAATGGCTTTCCCTGAGCATATTTCAATGGCTTTCCCTGAGCATATTGGGAAATCAATGGCTTTCCCTGAGCATATTGGGAATTAAATCAATGGCTTTCCATGAGCATATTGGGAATTAAATCAATGGCTTTCCCTGAGCATATTGGGAATTCAGTCAATGGCTTTCCCTGAGCACATTGGGAATTAAATCAATGGCTTTCCCTGAGCATATTGGGAATTAAATCAATGGCTTTCCCTGAGCATATTGGGAATTAAATCAATGGCTTTCCCTGAGCATATTGGGAATTAAATCAATGGCTTTCCCTGAGCATATTGGGAATTCAGTCAATGAGCACATTGGGAATTAAATCAATGGCTTTTGAGCATATTGGGAATTAAATCCCTGAGCATATTGGGAATTAAATCAATGGCTTTCCCTGAGCATATTGGGAATTAAATCAATGGCTTTCCCTGAGCATATTGGGAATTAAATCAATGGCTTTCCCTGAGCATATTGGGAATTAAATCAATGGCTTTCCTGAGCATATTGGGAATTAAATCAATGGCTTTCCCTGAGCATATTGGGAATTAAATCAATGGCTTTCCCTGAGCATATTGGGAATTAAATCAATGGCTTTCCCTGAGCATATTGGGAATTAAATCAATGGCTTTCCCTGAGCATATTGGGAATTAAATCAATGGCTTTCCCTGAGCATATTGGGAATTAAATCAATGGCTTTCCCTGAGCATATTGGGAATTAAATCAATGGCTTTCCTGAGCATATTGGGAATTAAATCAATGGCTTTCCATGAGCATATTGGGAATTAAATCAATGGCTTTCCCTGAGCATATTGGGAATTAAATCAATGGCTTTCCCTGAGCATATTGGGAATTAAATCAATGGCTTTCCCTGAGCATATTGGGAATTAAATCAATGGCTTTCCCTGAGCATATTGGGAGCATATTTAAATGGCTTTCCCTGAGCATATTGGGAATTAAATCAATGGCTTTCCCTGAGCATATTGGGAATTAAATCAATGGCTTTCCTGAGCATATTGGGAATTAAATCAATGGCTTTCCCTGAGCATATTGGGAATTAAATCAATGGCTTTCCCTGAGCATATTGGGAATTAAATCAATGGCTTTCCCTGAGCATATTGGGAATTAAATCAATGGCTTTCCCTGAGCATATTGGGAATTAAATCAATGGCTTTCCCTGAGCATATTGGGAATTAAATCAAAAGAATTAAAATCAATGGCTTTCCCTGAGCATATTGGGAATTAAATCAATGGCTTTCCCTGAGCATATTGGGAATTAAATCAATGGCTTTCCCTGAGCATATTGGGAATTAAATCAATGGCTTTCCCTGAGCATATTGGGAATTAAATCAATGGCTTTCCCTGAGCATATTGGGAATTAAATCAATGGCTTTCCCTGAGCATATTGGGAATTAAATCAATGGCTTTCCTGAGCATATTGGGAATTAAATCAATGGCTTTCCTGAGCATATTGGGAATTAAATCAATGGCTTTCCCGAGCATATTGGGAATTAAATCAATGGCTTTCCTGAGCATATTGGGAATTAAAACAATGGCTTTCCCTGAGCATATTGGGAATTAAATCAATGGCTTTTGAGCATAGCATAAATCAATGGCATTCCCTGAGAATTAAATTCAATGGCTTTCCCTGAGCATATTGGGAATTAAAACAATGGCTTTCCCCGAGCATATTGGGAATTAAATCAATGGCTTTTGAGCATATTGAGCATTAAAACAATGGGAATTAAAACAATGGCTTTCCCCGAGCATATTGGGAATTAAATCAATGGCTTTCCCCGAGCATATTGGGAATTAAATCAATGGCTTTCCCTGAGCATATTGGGAATTAAATCAATGGCTTTCCCCGAGCATATTGGGAATTAAATCAATGGCTTTCCATGAGCATATTGGGAATTAAATCAATGGCTTTCCCTGAGCATATTGGGAATTAAGTCAATGGCTTTCCCTGAGCATATTGGGAATTAAATCAATGGCTTTCCCTGAGCATATTGGGAATTAAATCAATTTTTTTTATTTTAGTTGGTTATTTAACGACGCTGTATCAACTACTAGGTTATTTAGCGTCGATGAGATTGGTGATAGCGAGATGATATTTGGCGAGATGAGGCCGAGGATTCGCCATAGATTACCTTGCATTCACATTACGGTTGAGGAAAACCTCGGAAAAAACCCAACCAGGTAATCAGCCCAAGCGGGGATCGAACCCGCGCCCGAACGCAACTTCAGACCGGCAGGCAAGCGCCTTAACCGACTGAGCCACGCCGGTGGCTAATTAAATCAATGGCTTTCCCTGAGCATATTGGGAATTCAGTCAATGGCTTTCCCTGAGCATATTGGGAATTAAATCAATGGCTTTCCCTGAGCATATTGGGAATTAAATCAATGGCTTTTCCAAAACACGCTATAAAATTTGCGCTACACCGTACTTTAAATAATTATAATACATTCTCTAACTGATTATGACGAAAAAACCGATGTATTTATGTAACAAAACATAAATACAAATTATATCATGTATTACACAAAAGCAAATCTGTAACATGTGTCATTTCCGCTACATACAGGACGAGCTGTCAGTCGTGTTGGGCCATTTTCCATCGGGAACCTCAACTAAGACCGTCCTGCATTATGCTCAAGAAATATATTCACGTAAGTAGAAAACACACTGTTCGACACCAGACAGTCATAAGTGATAAATAACTATTGAAAACAATCAAAGAGATAGAAATGTGAAATTCCACGACACGGTAGATTACCTAAAAGCCTAATTCTAAGCAGAAAATGTCAAGTTCCAGGACATGGTAGATTACATAAAAGCCCGATTCAAATCGCAGTCACCATAAAAGCCTAAAACCTCATATTGTAAGAGACAGTTACCGAATTTCATAGCTAACTCTAACAAATATGAAATCATTACACGAGAGATGAGTTTATTAAAAACTGTCTCACTGTAGCAGCTGATGAAATACGTCACGAGAGACTAATAAATTTTATACATCTTGATTACACAACTTTTAACACTGTATCACTTCGGAATTTGTATGATAATAACTTTCTTGTGTTAAATATTATTAACGTACCTTGTTAACATGTTTCGACCTATTTTTCGGTCATCTTCGGAACTGGTCGTTGTTGGTCTTAGCGCCTCTTGTTTCCTGTGTGGGTGCGTTTGTAGTGTAGAGTCAAAGAATGTGTGTGTTTTGAAGTTGAGTTGTGTGTTGAGAATATCGTTGGGATATTCGGGATATTCTCAACACACAACTCAATTTCAAAACACATACACTCTTTGACTCTACACTACAAACGCACCCACACAGGAAACAAGAGGCGCCAAGACCAACAACGACCAGTTCCGAAGATGATCGAAAATAGGTCGAAACATGTTAACAAGGTACGTTAATAATATTTAACACAAGAAAGTTATTATCATACAAATTCGGAACTAATAAATTTATTTAAAATTTTAGCAGCACTATAGAAGAAATGAGCTTTGGTACTGAAAGTAAATTAGAAACTAAAATAAAAAAGTTCTGTGTGGTTTTCCTTTACATTAGATGAAAGCACTGGTTGGCAACATTGCAAAATTAATCGTATTTATCAGGGGAATTGATTCTAAATTCTTGGATCATGTGATATTCTTTCAAAACTGACAGATTTTCATCTCTTTTGGCTTCTCACACTTTCACTGATATACAGGGTGATTCCAGAGACGGCTAAGGAAGAGACGACTAAGGACTTGATAAATAAATGAAATAGGAAGTTAAGCAAAACGTTAAAGATAATGAAAACAGGTGAGAAGTATGGCGGGGGAGGTTAGCTAGGATAGTGAAGTATAATATGTAGAAAATTAGTGAGCTCCGAAAATGAAATGTACCGTAGAAGTGGGTAAAGTCAATCAGTGTGTGTAAAATCGATCATTTGCGATTTTTATTGAAAATTATATATTTTCTCAGTTACTTGTTAAAATTTTGTTATGCTGACTTCATTGCCTTACATTGTAAATGTAAGCGAGAGGGACAACAAAAAGTCTGCGAATGCCAACAATGGGAATACAATGTAATTACCGTTGAAGTGAAAATTGTTATTTTCAACCTTTTCTCTTAAATGAAAACAAAGTTTTACAAACTCTAAATTATAGTCAGCAGTGAAAGAAGACAGGAACTATACGTAAGTACTTTTCGTTTGAGATTGTATCCTGAAATAGTAGTTTTGCAGTTCGTAAATGTTAGTATTGAAACTTATTATTTTAAGAAAACTTGTACCTTTGTAGGGTTAAGTCGATCATGCCATCGACCTACTCGAAACAGATAGGACCAGCAGGAAGAATAAATTGTTCACCGAAATACCTCGAACTAACATTTATAAACAGAAAAGTGTCCTAGTATAGCTTATATTGATGGGATAGTGGGGAAAGAGGAAGACGAAATTATGGTGAATTTCTTGCGTAAGAGAAGCACTGCCAAAGGAATATATTTTGTACACCCCTCTGTACCTGACTATGGGAACAACGTAGTTTCTAAGTGACATGAGGAGGGGAAGATTTCAAATAACATCTGATATAAACCTAAGCAATGTTGAATTGCATTTTAGATTATAATTGAAGGGTGGTATTTCAATGTAAATTTTGAATTCTTAAATCTTTGTTTGTTGGTATGTGAAGTATTAAAATGTGTTTTTATGTTTTATAAGTTGGCAATCATAGTCACGATTGTACAATGAAAACCTTTAGGCCTAACTGTATCGAATAGTATGATCACAGTAATAAAAGATACACTATATAATGCTATAGGCATGTATTGAAGATTATTATTGTTTTTACACCCATTATAACAAATAAAATATATGTAATATACTTAATTTGTTTTTAAAAACATAAACAGTGATCGACTTTACTCCACAATATTTTACAATCGATCTTAAACTAAACATTCAATGGTGATCGCCTTTACCCTATTTAAGAAGGTAACTTCGATCACAAGTCAAATAAAAAAACAGTTTTTTATAGATTGTAATTCAATTCTTGTAACGTGTCTTCATAAGTGAAGGATACGACGACAAAATGCTATTTTCTGAAGAACTTCGCTCCATTGCATAACCTCAATATCATTAAAAAATTTCAAAATTTTGATCGACTTTACCCTCTTCTACGGTACACAGGAAACAGACATAATAACGAACATATTGGACAATAGTGTAATATGTTTTAGTAACAAGTATTATTACAAACAGTGTGTGTTCGATATAAACTAGGTGGACTGAAAATCAAGGACAGAGTCGTCAAAGTGTCAATTTTGAATGATCTAAATTAAGTTGTTAAATTTTAAAGGTGGGAGTACTGATCAATTTAAATGGAGTCGAAAATTAAATTATAAGAGCGTCTACGAAAGGTATATCTGTAATGAACTTAATTGTGGCACCGGATACAAAATTGTGAGATCGACATTACATGGATGTAAATGTTGACATCAAATATCATATCATATGACAGTTTTTGCTCAGAATGTCTTCAAAAATAGCTTCGTAAGTGGCAGTAATTTCTAGTGAATCACCCTGTATAATTACAACGATGATAATGAAGTGGTGACAAAGATATTCATTGTAAATGGATTACAATTATTTTTATTGTGGTAAAAATGATTTTGTTGACAACTATGATGCGAAAACCGACACTAGTGATGATTAAGACTGTAGTCATGGTGATTCTGACGGAGATGTTCATGTCACTGTGTCCAGCTGACGGTGGATTCAGGGAGTGGGATACCAGGATCCAGATCTTCAGGCCGTTCTACGTCATGCATGACGGCGCTCCCGTCGTACGACTTGAACAAGATCAGCGTGCCTGTCACCCTCTTCTACAGCGATAATGACATATTCGTAGGGGTAGAGGTAAGTACAAATCACCATACAGATAAGCAAGTCATTTCTACGAATTTTAATTTTAATTGACTTACTATTGTATGGAAACTACTATACAAAGTGATTCATTATTACGTGTAAATACTCTGTGTGTGTAATGTAGAGTTGAAATTAAGACTAAAGCGTTCTATACAACTTTTTCTCAAAACCTTTAATTCCAGAGTTAACGCTATTTTGCGTGGAACTTGCGCTCCCAAACAAAGAAAGGATAACACACCAAATGTAAGCTAATTATCACTTTCGTACAGTGCATTTGGACTTCAGTACAGAAACAACCAAAGTCACTAAACCCATATCCTTGGCAGTCCACTTATGTACGTTTTGAGAACTAAAACCAAACACAGTAAATAATGTAAAGCTATTTCTTCTAGACTTTACACATTTGCACAATTCTTAGTGCAATGCATGTTCAAAGTGCTGTCCCTTAACTTGAAGTCCAGAGGGTTCATGTCCGGTGATCTGGCTGGCCAAGGAGTTGGCCCTGCACGACCTATCCATTGACCTGGATACGCAGCATTGAGATACGCCCTTACGTTGCGGCAGTAATGCGCAGGAGCACCATCGTGCATAAACCATAAGTTCACTCGCGTTGGAAAAGGGATATCTTGTAGCAGACCATGCAATTCGCATTCCAAGAATGAGCGGTAGATTTCCCCAGTCAACCGCAGAGGTGAACTCGAGGTCCGAGTAACTGATTCCCCACAATACCGCACCAAATGTGTGGGAGAACAGCAATGCCTATGCAGTTACTATGACGTAGGTGCCATCTATTGGAACTCTGGCATTAAAGGTTTTGAGAAAAAGTTGTATAGAGCGTTTTAGTCTTAGTTTCACCTCTACAATACAAAGTATTTACACGTAATAATGAATCACCCTGTATAATCAAGTAATCTTGATGGTTAGAAATACCAGAATTTCCTGCTACAGCGTCACGAACCATCCTTCACACGATTAGAAACGTATAGGAATTTCTAAGGAAATTATATCTGAAATCTTAAGCAAGAATTAAGAACGACACAACTTTCAAATTGCGGGCTGATTCATCAGAGAAAACAGGAAGTGACAGTGGTAGAGAATTCATCGAAACTCTACAATTGCGTGAAACGTTTACGCAGTTCGTGATTGTTATTGTGAGCATGGTTGGGATTTGAAATAGAAGTTTGATATTTCTTTTCATTTCTGTCTTCATACTTCCCGCATTTAAATTTCACAAGGCGGAGCCTTCACGTTAACTACTTCATAATCGCTTCCTCATTCCAGGAGGCCTAGTCTGCAGACAACAATGCAATTGATAGTCGAAACGATTCACACATCAATATGACGCCAATTAGTTCTTTGAAACTGTAATTAATAATAATGTCATTATGTAATTCATAGATTTCAAAAAGGCATATGACTCGGTTAAGAGAGAAGTTTTATATGATATTCCTATTGACTTTGGTATTCCCAAGAAACTACTTCGATTAATTAAAATGTGTCTCAGTGGAACGTACAGCAGAGTTCGTATAGGTCAGTTTCTATCGGATGCGTTTCCAATTCACTGTGGGCTAAAGCAAGGAGATGCACTATCACCTTTACTTTTTAACTTTGCTCTAGAATATGCCATTAGGAAAGTCCAGGATAACAGAGAGGGTTTGGAATTGAACGGGTTACATCAGCTGCTTGTCTATGCGGATGACGTGAATATGTTAGGAGAAAATCCACAAATGAATAGGGAAAATACGGGAATTTTACTTGAAGCAAGTAAAGAGATAGGTTTGGAAGTAAATACCGAAAAGACAAAGTATATGATTATGTCTCGTGACGAGAATATTGTACGAAATGGAAATATACAAATTGGAAATTTATTGTCTGAAAAGATGGAAAAATTAAAATATCTTGGAGCAACAGTAACAGATATAAATAATACTCGGGAGGAAATTAAACAAAAGATAAAAGTGGGAAACGCCTGTTATTATTCGGTTGAGAAGCTTTTATCATCCAGTCTGGTGTCAAAAAAATCTGAAAGTTAGAATTTATGAAACAGTTATATTACCGGTTGTTCTGTATGGTTGTGAAACTTGGACTCTCACTTTGAGAGAGGAACATAGGTTAAGGGTGTTTGAGAATAAGGTGCTTAGGAAAATATTTGGGGGTAAGAAGGATGAAGTTACAAGAGAATGGAGAAAGTTACACAACACAGAACTGCACGCATTGTATTCTTCACTGACATAATTAGGAACATTAAATCCAGACGTTTGAGATGGGGAGGGTATGTGGCGGGCTTATGTGAGGGCGGCAATGAACCTCCGGGCTCTCTAAAAACAATTTGTATGTAAATAATAATAATAATAATAACAATGAGGAGGAGGAGGAGGAGACATTGCATGGCATGCGCACAAACCATAAACATTATCCGAGAAAATATCCAGTAATGCCTTCGTCCTCAGTATTGAACGGTAAAGATATGAATGTTACAACACAGTGATCATGTTCCAGGATGTGCAACGCCTGAATCGTACTCTGGGCCACTCTGTGGGGGAGCACCACATCCCCGTGCCCACCTTCAGCCACATGGACTTCATCTTGGGCAGAGACGTTCGGACCTTGGTCAACGACGTTGTTATCGCAATCATCGGCTCGTTCGCCTTCTAGAGGGCTTGTCTGTAGTAGTCGGTTTATTACCTAGGTCACTTAGCTAGGGGAGAGTACCTGAAATTGGGCCGACATGCATATTGGACCCATCGTATTTTCAGTGCAGTGCATTATGATAATAGATCAGCGGTGGCGAAAATGCGACTCACGAGCACATTGTGGCTCGCAATGATAGCTGTGCTTTCTATCTCCCACAACCCCCACCCTCTCACTCACTGGAGTCAAACTCCGTTCCATTTGTATTTGTCTCTGACCTGCGAGTGGCATATGTGTCTCTCGAAACCATGTACGAAAGTTCCAAGTAGGATGGGAGGACGCATTTTTTTGCTGTCGATATGATGAGAATATTAAATGTATGATTTGTTCACAAGTATTACGAGGAAAACGGTTGTATAACGTAAAACGGCATTATACTACATGTTACTGATGAAACATTAAAAGGTTAAGTGTTATTATTATTATTATTATTATTATTATTATTATTATTATTATTATTATTATTATTATTATTATTATCTCTGTACATCGATCCTTTTTCAGCAGATGTACAAATAATGCGGTTAGATCTTCAATTTCAACTCACTGATTTACTATGTGATGTTAAATGAAAGCTAGATGTAAGGACATGACAAATGTTGAATTTTCAAATCTTTGCAAAAATAAATATCCGAAGCTTCGTTCTTTCGCTTGCTCTGTTGAAGCCATGTTCGCTACAACTTACGTTTGTGAAAAATTATTTTCAACAATGAAAATAGTAAAAACCAAATTTAGATCACGACTGACAGACAAATACCTTCGTGATCAACTACGACTGGCAGTAAGTGACATAATTCCTGATTTTGAAACTCTGTCGCAGAGACATTCTGAAGACAGTTAATTTTAGGTTGTGATATTGTTCATTTATTGTTCATTTCTTTCTTCGTTACACGTACTAAACATTAGTTTGTAGCCTTGTACTGTATAAAATTATATTTAAGTGCTTGACGTAAGGAAAATGAAAATCCGTTAATAAGTCAGACAGTTGATTCACTTCCCCTTCGGGTGTCCGCCTCCCTCCATAGGTGCTAAGCATGTTGCAGGTTACACAGTGGCTCGGCGCACGATCACATTTTCGCCACGGCTGTAATAGATGATTGAAGAAATTTTAATTATGTCCTTACATATGCAGAAATTTGATCCGAACGAATGTAACATTATAAAATTGCTTTGCAGAACGAAAAATTATATTGGAAAACGTATTTTGTGTCTTTCACGTGTTAAATTTTATGTTACCTTGTTAACATGTTTCGGCCTGCTATTGGCCATCATCAGAACTGGTTGTTGCTGGTCTTGGCGCTTTTTGTTTTGTTTCCTGTGGGGGTGTGTTTCAAAAGTCGACACCAAACACACATTCAAAGTCTACAGAAAACCCACCACAACTACAACACACATACACAACACATCGAACCTCCCAACACAACACAAACAAGCTGCATTCCGAACAATGGTACACAGACTACTCGACATACCAATGAACCAACAGGATTACAACGAAGAGCTAAACACAATCAAATACATAGCACAAGAAAACGGATACAACCCCAACATAATAGACAACATAATACGTAAGACAAAAGAAAATCACAAAAACAGAAGAATACAACACAAACACAAGAACACAAAAAATACATCACACTAACGTACGAAAACAAAACACACACAAGATTGCAACCTCATTCAAGAAATTAAACTATAACATCGCATACAGAAGAAATAACACTCTACAAAAACATCTTAACAACACAAACAAACAAATACAACCACACAGGAGTACACAAACTCAAATGTAACACCTGCAACAACTTCTACATAGGACAGACAGGCAAATCATTTCAAACACGTTACAAAGAACACATCACAGCCATAACAAAATTACAAAACACTTCCGCATATGCAGAACACATCACAAATGCTAACCACACATACAGTGACATCAACACAGACATGGAAATTCTACACATCCAACCAAAAAGCTAGAAACTAAACACACTAGAACAATACGAAATATACAAACACACAAAAACACATCCAAATGAAATTCTCAACACACAACTCAATTTCAAAACACACACACTCTTTGACTCTACATTACACTACACAAACACACCCCCACAGGAAACAAAACAAAAGGCGCCAAGACCAGCAACAACCAGTTCTGATGATGGCCAATAGCAGGCCGAAACATGTTAACAAGGTAACATACAATTTAACATGTGAAAGACATATAATACGTTTTCCAGAGAAAAATTAGATTTGTTCAGGTCAGATTTCTGCACAATTAAAGGACAAAACTAAAATTCTTTCAATCATTTATTTTATCATAATATACTGCTCTCTTAAACTGACTGAGGGTATTGGAAATTAATTAAGTAGCTTTACTCAAACACGCTATGTAATGTTTCATATAAAACAATTTTTATCTCGAAAAGAAAACAAAATCGAGTAAACTTCTTTGTTTGAAATACCTCAAACGTACGTGCGTGTGTGTGCGTGCGTGTGTAAGTACATTGTAATCGTTAATATTTTCCATTTACTAATATCAGAATTAAAAAGGGATATCTAAAGATAGTAGCGGTGTAATTTGTGGAGAAGCAACGAATGTTGTAGGTACAGTTAAGTCGATTCTACAGAAAGCGTTCATAATAAAGTTTAGCAATTGGCATCAAGACATAACCTATCTCTCCATAAATTAGCCAATCAATTATAAGAAGAAACTTCTGTGAAAACAATATCTGCCAACTATCTCAATTTCATTAAGAATTTTAACAACGTTTAACTGATAAATAAAGTTTAAGTATTAAAAAAAACATTGCATTTGGAGAAGAAAAGTGTGCCAATTTAGTAAAAATTATCTTAGAGCTATTTTTCCCCTAAATTTCCTTTGTTATTGAACCTTATTGAACGCTTGTATATGAACAGAAATTATTAATGTATGCAGAAATGATTTTAGGGCTGCTTTTTTTTTCAATGACACATATATAAACACTAAATATAAATATTTACTTAGAGATAAAAAATTTTACAGGAGAAAAAGTTCGTCCAAAGGGCTGGACTCTGGAAGAGTACCCAAAATGCTCATTGCATTTCCGCGTTGAATAGCAATACTTAAGTGTTGACGCAAATAAGTAGTGCAACGGCGATCACCAGTAATGGAGATCAAAATTTGGCCGATTTGAGATACCAAAACTTTAGCGTCATGACTCCAAGGACCGAAGGTCTCCACAGCAAATGGGACAAAGATATATGCCCACGTGCATCAACGTCGGTTAGTGTAACCACTGGTTAAAATTGTCACCTAACCCGTGTTTAAGCATTTTTACAGTGGATCGACCTCGGTTACGACTTAAATAGGAGGTTAACCACAGTAATCTCTAACCGGCCATATTCGAACGGTTAAAGGAGATAACCAGTGATTAGTAGACCAAGTAAAGCAAAATGGCGGCCAGAGCCACAGATGTTTATTTCGAAGACGATTATTATTACACAGTACTTGAATTACTTGGATAGAGCGTGAGCGTGAAGTTTCTTTAGTGGAAAGAGAGAATTCTTACGAGGAATTAGGTGACAGAAAATTTCAGGAGGGATTTCGTTTATCAAAATCGACAAATGGATCACTTGATATAACATTAGAACAGTCATATTTCTCCTATGGATCGGCTGCTTATGTTACGATTCTATGTAACTATTATTTTCTGTATTTTAAGAGGGAATACTCGAATATCTCTTTCTCTATGTCACTGGCTGGATGGATCTTAGGATAATGAACAGTTCCCTGGTGTAAATGGGGTCCTGGATCGTACATACATTCCTGCTCATCTTCTGCATCCTTTTCCTTTATGGATATTACTTCTTTTTTATATAATATATTTACATCTAGTAAGTAAGTCTATCAATACTTCAACCTCACATTGGGATATAATCATTTTTGCATCCAATTTTCCATTTTGTACGATTTTAACCTAACAACACTGAAAAACAAAGAAATGCAACTCGTAAATATAACAGTGCCGAAAGGCAAACAAATGCAACGCGAAAATGTAGGACACGTTCATTTTGATGTAGAACAGAGTGAGCGTAGTCGCTTTTAGACTTTGACTATTATCTTTGCAGCGGTATGGATGCTTTCCATTAGCCATTTTGTAGAAACAGTGTACCATCATAGACTTTACTCTGGTTAAATGAAGTGTCAGCTAGCCATGTTTAAGTAATCGGTGATTGTGAATGGTGCACAGAAATTACATTTTAACCACAGTTACTGTTTAACCGTCGTTTCGTAATCTATGATTACTGCGTTTTTAACCGATGTTGATGCACTTTGCCAATAATCGTCTAAAAGATGAGCATATTTATTTTATTGACTTTCTTCTTCACGGCTAATTCAGCAGCAGATGCTACGAGTCTGGAGGTATTCGGCAAGCGAGATGGAGCTAGAGTGTCAACGCAAGTGGAGTCCCAAAATAAAGATTTTCCTCTAGACCATGGAATTAAGGTAAGACCATCGGGTCGTATACCATCTGGCGACTAATATCTGGTGATTCCAAAAGAGACGGGATGCCACAGGAAGTCAGAGATATTTTAATGATATCATTGAGTTTAGATATGACACCTATAATTTAGTTATACGGCACGGACCTTGGAGAAAACAACTGCTCTAACAGTTGACTGCAGACTCTGTGACTTTGTATAGGTTTCAAAAGAATTCATTGTTTTGTTTCTGTCGATTGTGTTGTGTTTTTTTTTCTAAAGCTTGTTCATTTTCATTCCATTTACTTTATTTCATAGATATTAAATATGATAATGGAAATCCTTCGTATTAAAATATTTGTTAAAACATGTTTATGATGGCTTCAAGTTTATCACGGAAAAATAAATAAATAAGTAAATAAGAGGATTTTCGTTTAGAAATAAGAAATTAATTTTGTTTCCAAATATTTGTATAATTGTAATCAAGATTTAAATTATGATAAATCTAGAGCAAATAACGATCAGCAATGTTTAGTGTAACAAACATAATTGGTAGTTGGTGCACCGATTTGGCCAACCATTTTGTGTAACTGACGACACTGACAAAATGGAAACAATAGACTGTGCGGGTACTATTTCGCATTGTCTGTAATGAGGCGATAGTAGCGATCCTAGTGGTTAGCAACTATCTATGAATGCATATTTAGTACGTATTGAGCTTCGTGTCTGTATATACTAGACTGTATTACTACTAATCCAATCTCTTTACATAGCTGTTCAACTGTTTGAGTTTTTGCAATGCAGGTTTAACCATTTTGTAATGTAGTCCAAATCATTTGACTAATGACAGAAAAATAGTGGAAGAATGGGTGTTTTGCAAACAGGTCATCTTTGTACATCATTAAATCTATACTAATAATAAATCTGTAGCCGAAATTTTTCTGGTAATTTTCGATTTTCCAAAAATAATTGGTCCTAACATACATAATTAACCACCCTGAAACCGAAAATCGATTTTTTGAAATTTTTGTTTGTATGTCTGTCTGTCTGTATGTTTGTTACCTTTTCACGCGATAATGGCTGAACGGATTTCGATGAAAATTGGAATATAAATTAAGTTCGTTGGAACTTAGATTGTAGGCTATATGGCATTCAAAATACATATTTAAAAGGGGGGTTATAAGGGGGCCTGAATTAAATAAATCGAAATATCTCGCTTATTATTGATTTTTATGAAAAATGTTACATAACAAACGTTTCTTTAAAAATAATTTTCGATAACTTTTATTCCTTGAAAAAGTTTGATAGGACTGATATTTAATGAGATAAATGAGTTTCAAAATTAAAATAACTGCCATATAAGGCCGTGAAATGAATTAAAAAACAAATGACTTCGTCTACAAGGGGCCTTGGACAGCAACAATCGAAAGCTATGAAAGATAGCCTACAGAGAATGTTTATGTGTTTGTATGAAGTAATATCGGAAGCTAAATTAACCGATTTGTATAATTAATTATTATTTCACAATTGGAAAGTGTAGTTTCTCTAGATGGACATAATGCTATAATGTTATTACAGTAACTTCTGATATAATATAATATAATATAATATAATATAATATAATATAATATAATATAATATAATATAATATAATATAATATAATAATATATAATATAATATAATATAATATAATATAATATAATATAATATAATATAATATGTAATATTATATAATATAATTTAAGTTATTTGAAGGGTTCACAACCATAGTGGGCCAAGCGCCATTTACTGAATACGTAGAAAACAAGGATTAAAATTAAGTTATTACCATAATTCAATGGAAACCTATAACAAGTAAAATAAAGTATACACATTAAATCTAAATGATGTCAATCTTCATTAAACTATGGTTGCATGTAATAAAAATTAAGAAACAGGTTAAAGGAATTGTCATTGCACCAAATGAGTGTCTCTGGACCAAAATGATCGCATTTTAATTATTTGGATGCAATTTAAATTAAGTAACACATTAAACGATTTATCCTTCTATCAAACACGAATGTTCCCTGGATCAAACGTCCTATTTTAATTATGTAATTACTTTATATTTATTTCTAACGGGTGCAGCGGAGCGCACGGGTACGGCTAGTATTTTTAATAATTTGAAAAGCTATTTTTTTTAATTCATACATACACACTCTTTGACTCTACATTACACCACACGAACACACCCTCACAGGAAAAAAAAACAAGAGGCGCCAAGACCAACAACGACCAGTTCTGAGGATGACCCATAAAAGGTCGAATCATGTAAACAAGGTACGTTAGAATTTAACACAAGAAAGTCTTATCATACATATTCCGAAGTGATACAGTGTTAAAAGTGTGTAATCAAGATGTACATTCTAAGATATTAAATAATGTAGGAAATTTATGAGATATACAACTCTGGTATTGAAATTCAATAATTTGCTTATTTTATAAACGAGCTCATAATAGTGGCTCTAGGTTTTGAGATTCATTATTTTGTCATAAACCATTTTGGTGAATATTTAATTCATCAATTGTTTCCCGATTATTTCTAATGACGTTGCCAGGGGCTACAGAATTCATTAATTAACTCCTAAAGGATAAAGGATTAGAGTTAGACCTTCATTTTTCAAATCCCATTGTTTTGAAGCAAGTGATTGTAATATACTCACACTTTCAACAAATGCTATCATATTAAATTTGAACTTCATAATTGAAACTGGTTTTATGTATTAATTACAGTTCCCGGACATTTTCCCTAATCCCCATTCCCGGACATCCATTTTCCCGAGTAGCATTTTTCCCGAATACAAAATTCTCGAATCCACAATTCCGACAGACATTTTCCCGACTTCTTTGATTTCCACTTTCCCGAATACAAAATTCCCGACTCTACATTCCCGATTTCTTTCATTTTCATTTTCCACTAATACAATAGTGTATATTACCACATAAATTTTTTTTTTATGCTCGACCATGCCGAAATGTAGTAATTATACACCTGGTAGCAGCCCTTTAATGGACTATTAAATACACCTATTCATTAAAGTTCAGGTGTTCCACCAATCAGAAAACACCATTGTAGCAATATGAAAGCGCAAATATCGATTATTCTATTCTATTCATTGAAACATCACGGAGGCTGGAAATCCAATACTGTCGCAGAAGGTTATGTTGAAGAATCGATCCAAAATAAAACTGAAATCTCAAATACAATATTAAACTCAGTCGAAAAAAAAACAACACACAAATTAACATCAATTCACCGTCATCTTCCAGCCTTTCACAAAGCACATTCCCGAAAATTTATTTCACAAATAGCACAATAAATCAACTATATTTGAAATAAAGCCACTTCTGTTACTATAATAATTAGCGTTAATTGTAAATAATATTCAAATAAATTCAATTTGTCATCTCGTTTTTCAATGTCTAATTCAATTTCAAGGTTATATCAAGATTAATGTTTATTTTACTCTCTAGATTATATCAAGGTCAATGTCGACATTTGTTTCTCGGAAAAAATCAATACTTTCGCGTCTGCGCACATCTCACAATTTACGAGATATTGCACAAGGTCAGTTCCGCTCCTCAGTCAGATAAGAATAACATGAATGCTTATTAATAATTTCAAGTTAGAAATATGGTCGAGCATAAAAAGTCGTATGAAACTTGACTATAATGGTAATTAAGAAGATCGTATGAAAATTATGAAACTCGCTTGCGCTCGTTTCATAAACATACTCGCGTCTTAATTACTACCATTATAGGCTCGTTGCATAATGTACTAATAATATATTTATGCTATAATTAATTACACTTTCTCTTTAGAAAGTGATATAATGTCCAAGTGTCCTCAGGTAATCGAGGTGTCTGTTATCGGCTGCAGAGATGTGATAATCCTGCACGATAATTCGTATTCCTGTTTGAAGTTCTAGCCACTCTCTCTTCGGTTGTGCTCTCAAGCGTCTACCCAATGTGAATTCCGCAATCTTGGCCTTGTGTCGCTTTCTTCCTTATGGAGCTCACTCAAAGCAGTGTAGAAGCTTGATGGTGCCTCTTAGCTAAACATAACTTTTTTTAATACTTTCTTTGTTAGGTAACAACTGTGAACTGTTTTCATTTCAATATCAGCATATCAAGGACTATTGTTCCAGATCAGGCATGTCAATTGATGCCCACAGGAGCAAGCGCGCGCTTTAGAGCCCAGGAGAGCCTGAGCGCTTTACAGCGGAAAGGAAAGAGACAGACGAAAGAGGTGGTATATGCCGCTTGGTCGAGCTATATTCAGGGATGGCCAGCACTGATTCGATGGATGAAGGGAAGAGAACTTATTAAAACTGTATCCATGGTAATTTTTAGATTTGCCTGAGAAGTATAAGTGCATTATAAGAATGTAAGTTTTAATTTTAATGCTCATTTTTCACAAGTTTGATTTTTTTATTCAAAAGAAATATTTTCTCAACTTTTCGTATAGAAAAGTGAAATTTTCAGATATAGGCCTATTTATTTAGTAGCCTTACAAAATGTTTTCGTAAATCTAATATACCGTATATACGTATTACTGAAGATAGTGTATTAAAAATTTTGAAAATATTCGCATGGAAATTGTTTGTAAGGAAATGAATTAACAAAGCAACTACTGTTACATCATAAGCAAAAGATACGTGCCCATGTGTTGTAAAAATGTCAGCTCTATAGCTTCAGCACATTTCGAGAAAATAATTTAATATTCTGATGATAGAAATTGCTCACAAATATCACCTTAAAAGCATAATGCGATAAGGGTTTTGTTATGGAATATTAGTTACACTTAAAACAGATACAGTACCTAGGTAACTTTGCTTTGTACTGTAATATTGTTTTGATCAGTTTATTGATTACTTTTGTAAGGCTGAAGATACCATCAATATAAATTCCATCTAATCATGTTATACTCAATCTCTTTCTTTGGAATATCACTTTCTTTATTAATGATGTGTTTCATCCATTTAATACAGTATAGTATTATACTACTATGGAATTTAAGTGAATATTCCTTCTTAACTCTCTATTATGTCATTAAGATTTAAAACACAAGTGCAATATTAAGAAATCAGTGTTACTACTTTTTGTTTTACAGACAATATAGATAATATTAAACAGAAAGAAGCCATATAAAAATAACGACATAAAATTTCACGTTCCGTTTGAAGTTTGTGCACCACTGTTTTCTTAATAAAACAGGTTGCTTATTCATATACACAACCCTTCCTCTTTCCATACTTAGCGCTTGCTGTCCGCGCACGACGTCAAGGTCAGGAAAATGCGCTTCCTTTGACATCACTGTTCTAGATTGTAGCAATGTTAGACTAACACTTTCGCTGTTGACAGCAAAGTTGCTGTGACCCTCTCCTCCATTACGCCGAATAACAATAAATCTTTCAATGTACTCAGTTGAATGTGAAGGAGATTGAACTGTAGTCTACTAACAACGTCCTGTGGGAAATTAATCACTTGTCCACTGTAACAAAAATGACCTCCTTTAAGTCAGTATACTGAAAAAACTGGATGTACACTGTCGTTCAAAGCTATCTGACCTAGAATTTTCGGATCGTGTGAGCGAACTTTCTAACCACGTGGTAAGTCAGAACCAACGATATAAAATGAACTTTGAAATAGCTCTGCTAGCTCTCAATAGGTGACAGTATTATTGGGACCGATTAAAATGTTTGTGAGAAAATGATAATATAGATTAAGTAAAGTTTATTCTCATAATTGACATTATCACTGGCTTCCCGCAATCAGCAGAAGGGGATTAAATTTTGAATACCGTAAACTGGGGTTATTTTGAACAGAGAGGAAACTTTGAACATATTTTCAGAAAATCCTATTTAGGTTTCTACATGCTGCACTTGTTATAGATGGAGGTAAATTATTATAAAATCATTCTCATAACAAATTTATCTCCATTTGTAACAAGTGCAGCATGTAGAAACCTAAATAGGATTTTCTGAAAAAAAAAAAATGTTCAAAGTATCCTCTGTGTTCAAAGTAGGCCTAACCCCAGTTTACGCTACTATAATGCGGGTATAATTTCTGACTGTTATTTTCGCCATATGAGGAGATTGGTATCAAAATTGGACAACTCCACTTTTTTTTTTTTACAGGAAAGGCGAAACCAATGTCACCGTTATACGTACATTTTTTTTAACATTCTCATGGGTGATAGAAATATTTTTTTAGTCTCAAAATGTGATTAAAACTAATATTCAGGTCGAAATTTAAGTTTAAAAAGTGGAGTTGTCCATCTCTGAAACTAAGTCATGGAGTTGTCTGTTTTTGAAACCAAATGAAGCCATTTTTAAAGCGGAATTATCTGTTTTTGAAACCAAACGAAGCCATTTTTAAGATGGAGTTGTCCATCTCTGAAACTAAGCCAGGGAGTTGTCTGGTTTTCAAACCAAACGAAGCCATTTTTAAAGTAGAGTTGTCCATCTCTGAAACTAAGTCAGAGAGTTGTCTGGTTTTGAAACCAAACGAAGCCATATTTAAAGTGGAGTTGTCCATCTCTGAAACTAAGCCATGGAGTTGTCTGGTTTTGAAACCAAATGAAGCCATTTTTAAAGTGGAATTGTCTGTTTTTGAAACCAAATGAAGCCATATTTAAAGTGGAGTTGTCCATCTCTAACTCTAAGTCAAGGAGTTGTCTGTTTTTGAAACCAAATGAAGCCATATTTAAAGTGGAGTTGTCCATCTCTGAAACTAAGTCAAGGAGTTGTCTGTTTTTGAAACCAAATGAAGCCATATTTAAAGTGGAGTTGTCTGTTTTTGAAACTAAACGAAGCCATATTTAAAGTTGAGTTGTCCATCTCTGAAACTAAGTCATGGAGTTGTCTGGTTTTGAAACCAAATGAAGCCATTTTTAAAGTGGAATTGTCTATTTTTGAAACCAAATGAAGCCATATTTAAAGTGGAGTTGTCCATCTCTGAAACTAAGTCAAGGAGTTATCTGTTTTTGAAACCAAATGAAGCCATATTTAAAGTGGAGTTGTCCATCTCTGAAACTAAGTCAAGAAGTTGTCTGTTTTTGAAACCAAACGAAGCCATATTTAAAGTGGAGCTGTCCATCTCTGAAACTAAGTCATGGAGTTGTCTGGTTTTGAAACCAAATGAAGCCACTTTTAAAGTGGAATTGTCTGTTTTTGAAACCAAATGAAGCCATTTTTGAAGTGGAGTTGTCTGTTTTTGAAACCAAACGAAGCCATTTTTAAAGTGGAGTTGTCCATCTTTGAAACTAAGTCAGGGAGTTGTCTGGTTTTGAAACCAAATGAAGTCATTTTTAAAGTGGAATTGTCTGTTTTTGAAACCAAATGAAGCCATATTTAAAGTGGAGTTGTCCATCTCTGAAACTAAGTCAAGGAGTTGTCTGTTTTTTAAACCAAACGAAGACATATTTAAGTGGGAGTTGTCTGTTTTTGAAACCAAACGAAGCCATATTTAAAGTCAAATTGTCTACTTTTGAATCTAAGTCTCTTCTAACTCGGTTTCAAAGGAAATTTACGTAAAACAGTACTTATTCATCCACAAACCGATTATATAAGCAATCAGCCATGTTGGATTCGCGATGCATGATGGGAAAAGGTGGTACGAATGTGGGCTTCTCGTTGGCTACTGAAGGAATTGCCCTAATTTGAAACCAAGCCACAGTAGAGTTGTCTGCATTTTGATTCTAAAGCGCACACTTAAGTGCTATTTTCGCTCTGTTCTGTCCGTTTTTGAACCTAAACAGTTCCAGAATCGCATTTAGCATACAAAATTCTATGAGAAACAATCGATATCTCGAAATCGCAAAAAATGGATTTGTCTAACTTTGATACTATGCTTCTCATTTATTCATAGCAGTAATAACTGAAACAAGTCTCACTTACACAAACAAATTATCGATCATTATCGATTACTGAGAGTCAGGCATCTTTGAACGACAGTTTATGTCAGCAATCAGTCATTATTAAAGGGAGGAGATATTGAAATATGACATTTTTTTCCTAATTGATGTACAAATTGATATTTTTGTACGTAGAAATATCGCTGAAGCAACAAATGAAATTTTAGATTAGTTTTGAAAAAAAATGAGGCTCATACTTAGAAAAGTGTGTCAGGATAAAGTAACTGACTAAAATTGACATACCGATATCATATCTCAGCCAATTCTACAGATAAATTAATAGTACATTATGCAACGAGCCTATAATGGTAGTAATTAAGACGCGAGTATGTTTGTTTATGAACGAGCGCAAGCGAGTTTCATAATTTTCATACGAGCGTCTTAATTACCATTATAGGCAAGTTTCATACGACTTTTTATGTTCGACCATATTTCTAACTTGAAATTATTCATAAGTATTCATGTTATGGTTATGTAAGTGAGGAGCGGAACTGACTTGAATTGAGAGATGTGCGCAGACGCGAAAGTATTGATTTTTTTCGAGGCAGGAATGTCATTGACCTTGATATAATCTAGAGAATAACATGAACATTAGGCTTGATATAACCTGAAAATTGATTTAGAATTGAAAAACGAGATGACAAATTGAATTTATATGAATACTATTTACAATTAACACTAATTATTATAGTAACAGAACATAACCTTCTGCGACAGTATTGGATTTCCAGCCTCTGTGACTTTTCGCTAATTGTCTTTCGATTGCATATCCGAGAATAATCGATAATGGTACAATGGTGATTACTCATTGGCTGAACAACTGAATTATAATGAATAGGTGTACTTTAATGAGGTGCATTAAAGGGCTACTACCAGGTGTATAATTACTACATTTCGGCACGGTCGAGCATAAACATTTCTATGATATTTTACTCCTAAGAGCTGGTTTTTTAAAATGTTTGTAGTACAATTTTAATTCTGGCTTCCAAAATATTTAAGATAATAATTAAATTTTAAGGAGAAAGTTTAGAGGTATTTTTATATAAATATGGAAACATATTTTTCAAATGCAACAAAATAATAAATTTATATTCCTGAAAAAAGTTTCCTAATAGCTTAAAGAATTGCCTATATTCAGCAAATATCATGCATGTAGCATTAATAGTTCCGAAGATATGTCACTTTTTCTACGGAATTAAGCAAAATTTAAGTTACTGGAACTTGCAATCAAAATTTAGTGTCAGTTAAAAACCATATGCACCATAGCTCTAAAAATGGCGTTACAGCAGTTGACAAATGCATATGCATTGAATGTTAAGTAATATGTATCAAAGATTATTTCGTTAACTGGAGAATTAGCACGGTAGCTTTGAACCGTGCCGTTACGGTTACGACCAAATTTAACTAAATACACAATGTTGCCAACATAAGAACATGACTTTGGTCTGTGATGTCATTAGAAAGAGAAATCTGTTTCTTTTTCTCTCTACCTCCTTCGTTCTGAACATTACTGAGAGATAGCACCACTGTTACTTTAATCTATTTCAATGATTTTTTCCCTGGACCACCAATTTGTTTGGACGACATTTTCTACATAGAAGATTAAGACAGATCTTACAAGCGATCTCCAGTTACTAACAGTATGGTCATCAAAATTGTGTGTCCATTTTATCTCGAATTAAAATCTCTCTCGCATTTTCTTTTGTTTCATCACGGTCGAATCGGTTTATCTCTTCGGTATCGATATTTCTAGTCTGTCATGGCCTTTATGACAGTTTTTGTATCGTAATATAGATAAACAATACTTACTTACTCACTGGCTTTTAAGGAACCCGGAGGTTCATTGCCGCCCTCACATAAGCCCGCCATTGGTCCCTATCCTCAGCAAGATTAATCCAGTCTCTACCATCATATCCCACCTCCCTCAAATCCACTTTAATATTATCTTCCCATCTACGTCTCGGCCTCCCTAAAGGTCTTTTCCCCTCTGGCCTCCCAACTAACACTCTATATGCATTTCTGGATTCGCCCATACGTGCTACATGCCCTCCCATCTCAAACGTCTGGATTTAATGTTCCTAATTATGTCAGGTGAAGAATACAATGCGTGCAGCTCTGCGTTGTGTAACTTTCTCCATTCTCCTGTAACTTCATCCCTTTTAGCCCCAAATATTTTCCTAAGAATCTTATTCTCAAAAACCCTCTATCTCTGTTCCTCTCTCAAAGTGAGAGTCCAAGTTTCACAACCATACAGAACAACCGGTAATATAACTGTTTTATAAATTCTAACTTTCAGATTTTTTGACAGCAGACTAGATGACAAAAGCTTCTCAACCGAATAATAACAGGCATTTCCCATACACCCTCTGTAGAAATGACCGAATCGGTAAACGCGGAGGTGGTGTTGCGATGTATGTGCGATCGGACTTACCGTTTAAAATTGTCTACCAGTCTTCGAATGAAGTCTTAGAACATCCTGAATATCTATTCATCGAAGCCGGTGCAAGCAACAAAAAGTGCCTCCTTGGAGTTGTATACAAACCCCCTAAATCAGGATTCTTAAGTGACCTTGAAACACCTTTGCTTAACCTTGTGCCTCACTATGACCATACTGTTATTTTAGGCGATTTCAATACAAACTTATTAAATTCAAGTAATTACGCTACAGTTCAACTTAAGAACATGTTTGAGTCTTACAATATATCCATCCTTCCTTCCGCAGCTACCCACCACACCCAGGAATCGGAGACACTTCTTGACATTATTGCCACGACTAATCCTCAGCTAGTATTAACGAATGGACAACTACCAGCGCCGGGTATCTCAGCACACGACATAATCTTTTAGAATATTCCTTGTATTGTCCAAAATATAAACCTCGCATCACATCATACCGGGACTTAAAGCATATTGAGCATGAGGAATTAATCAATGAAGCACTTAGCCTGCCTTGGACTGAAGTGTGGAATTTACCAGACATTGACGACAAAATCGAAAAATTTAACGACCTAGTAATTCAGTTATACGATAAACACGCACCCTTGAAAACCAGACGAGTTGGTAGACACCCTGCGCCTTGGATGTGCGATGCCATAAAATTACTCATGACAGACAGAGACACTGCTTATCGTAAATACAGACGGAGCAAGGACGAATTAGATTTTAATACTTACAAAGTTTTAAGAAATAAATGTAATCAAGCAGTAAGAAATGCTAAATTACGCCATGCACATTCCCTTATTCTACCTTCGGTCAGTGCGAAAGAATTGTGGCGTAACCTTAATAACCTGGGTCTAACAAAAGCAAAGCCTCGGGTAGATAACATCAACTTGTCACTCAATAGTCTAAATGAACATTTTGTCACTGCTCCACCTGAACCATTACATAAGCAAGAGACTCTTGAATTTCTCAGATCTTACCCCCAACCTGTGTGGGATAAATTCTTCTTTAAATACATTAACCCGACTGACGTAATGAAGACGCTGCGACGTATGAAATCTAAAGCCCAAGGTGTAGACAATATAAATATCACTCTCCTGTATAAAATAATAGATGTGATCCTGCCGACCGTCACCCATATATTCAATGCATCTATTATGACTGGGTCCTACCCCTCACTCTGGAAAATGGCATTAGTGAAACCTTTACCTAAATCTAACACACCTTCTACAGTAAACCAATACAGACCGATATCAATTCTTCCCACTCTTTCAAAAGCATTAGAACATATTGTACATGGACAACTTATGAACTATCTCGACGAACACAAACTCCTTGATGACTATCAATCGGGTTTTAGACATGGACACAGCACTTCTACAGCCCTACTTAAAGTGACTGAGGACATCCGTGAAGCTATGGATAGGGGTGAAGTAACGGCACTAACTCTTCTCGATTTCAGCAATGCCTTTGGTTCTGTTGATATCGACTTGCTTCTTGCAAAGATGAAGGCTTTGCACCTGTCAGACAATACCTTGAGCTGGATGGACTCCTACCTACGTGACCGCCAACAGTGTGTTTCACTTGATAATCAATTCTCCCAATGGAGATGCACAAAGGCGGGAGTGCAGCAGGGCTCCGTATTAACGACCTACAACTTTACATACATTCCAGACCCAATACGATCAATGAATCGATTGACAAGTTAAATTGTGACCTAGCCACTGTCTCCAATTGGGCGGCCAATTTCGGACTCGCACTTAATCCAAGTAAGACTCAAGCCATAATTATTGGACATAAGCGTTTAGTTAACTCCCTTAATAACAGTAATCTTTCAGTTGTTACCCTTAACAACACGCTAATCCCTTATTCATCTGTCGTAAAAAATCTTGGCTTCTTTTTTGATAATAATCTAAGTTGGAATTTTAAAGTTAAAGAAACGATAAAAAAAATCTGTTCCTCCATTCACTGTTTGAGTCGCTTGAGAAACTTCTTGCCCCAGCAACTAAAACTTACCCTAGTGCAAACCCTAGTAACGCCGCATTTCGATTATTGTGACGTTTTGTTAAGTGACCTAAGTTCTGAATTGTCAGTCAAGTTACAGCGAGCTCAGAATATGTGCGTCATATACGTGTGCAACATCCGACGGTATGATCACATATCACCGTCCTTCGCAAGTCTCTCGTGGCTCCGACTTAAAGAACGCAGAACTTTACACTCTTTGTCTTTACTCTTTCGAATTCTGCACACTTCAACACCAAATTACCTTTCGTCTCGTTTCTCTTATCTATACTCTAACCACGACGTAAATACCAGATCACTTATCTGTGGCACGCTAAGTATACCTCTTCATAGAACATCCTGTTATTCATCATCTTTTACAATATCCACCTCGCGTCAATGGAATTCCTTGTCACAAAGTATTAGGGGCTGCAAGACAATAAACACCTTTAAGAAGAGCTTAAAAGGTAACCTTATTAGCATTTCACTCCAATCATACTGATTTAAACTATCACTGACTACATTGTTACTTTTTTCTTTAGACATCATCCTGATTGTGCTGTATTTTAATTGTCTCGTAATAATCTCTTTCTATTGTCTAATATTATTTGAAATATATTAACATTCTATGTATTTTAGTTTAATTCTGCTACACAGTTTATTTCAGTGTTTAATTAATAGTTCATAGTATTTTGTTGTTTAATTTGTAAATAACTTTTGTATACATGTAACTCTCATCTAAATCAAATTGTTGGATTCTTTGTAAGTTCATGCATATGTATATACACTTTTGCTGGTTGAGTGGAAGAGAAGGCCTTACGGCCTTAACTCTGCCAGCTAAAATAAATCATTATTATTATTATTATTATTATTATTATTATTATTATTATTATTATTATTATATTTATTCTCCGTTTAATTTCCTCCCGAGTGTCATTTATATTTGTTACTGTTGCTCCAAGATATTTGAATTTTTCCACCTCTTCGAAGTATAAATCTCCAACTTTTATAGTTCCATTTATTATAGATAAACAACAATATAATTAAAGCGGTGAATAATTCTATGGCACCTGAAAGTTTTTTTTTTTCTTAAAAGACTAGATATTTTCACTAGGCCACAAATAAAACTGCAACGCGGTCATAATTACGTACTTAACGCTTTGGCGAACATTAACCGGAAGTTTACTTTCCGTTATTTAAATGATTTCCGTGAACCACACCTTTTTTCCCTTTATTTCGTTGCCATAACCTACTTTAACATTTTACTACATACGCATTTTCTTTCAGTGCATTCAAAACATCGTCGTTGTACTGCATAAACCTTGCACTTGGCTAATGGAGTGATTTATTTAAGAATATAGTCGCGAATTTTACTACCACGATTTCGATTGTCTTTTGTTTGACACGGCTCGGTACGGCCAGCGAGTAACGTCGACTATCGATATTGCTCTACCGTGCATATTATCCAGTTGTTCCGATTATTTTAATTTTTTTTTATTTACATATTGTTCACAATATTTAACTACCTTCTCCTCTTGATACACCTGGCTGCGATCCAGAGTTTATTTTGTTTGCAGGTGTGTAAGGATTAAATTATATTATTTCTTGAAAACCAATAACGGCAAAACTCATTGTCTTTCATATTTCATATTCAGATGTTACTAATATCTATTGAAATGAATGCTTAACTGTAGATCTAGGCCTACATCCTGCAGATACAAAGCATAGACTACTTATAAAATGAACCATAATTTGTTAAAGACGACGTTGGTTATTCCGGACCTAGCATTCTAGTTCTATTTTTTCTCTTTTTGCGTACGATATATTAGCGTATGGTTCTCTTTTTACATAAATAATACACACTCATTGATGATAAACTACCATTACACTTTTTCATGTTGACAACTTGAAGTGTCATAAAACTTAAGATAGCAATATATCGCGCACCATGGTTACGAAAATGTCATGGCCTACTTGATGTACAACATCGCCTGGCCCCTTATCGAGCATATCGTATAGTATAGTAATTACAGGCAATAACTCCAACACATTGCAATCTCCAACAGAGGAAATTCTCTTCAAAATATGTGACCGGTTCTCAGTCAATAAATTGGTATTAAATTGTAATAAAACTAACATAATTCAATTTAAATCCTGTCCAAATTCAGACTCGCAAATTTCTAGCCCAATAATTAACAATAGATCCCTATTAGAAACAACAATAACCAAATTTCTTGGCTTAAAAATCGATAGTGTTAAATTGGAAAAATCATATTAAAGAAATTACCCCCAAACTAAATTCAGCTTGTTTTGCTATTAGATCTATGCAAAAGATAGTAAATATCAATACCTTAAAAACAATATACTTTGCATACTTCCACTCGGTAATGAATTTTGGAATAATATTCTGGGGAAATTCCACAGATAGTAACAGTATATTTCTATTACAAAAAAGAGTAATTAGAATAATAGTAGGTGCCAAATCTAGGGAATCGTGTAGGACTATTTTCAAAAAACTACAAATAATGCCCATGGCTTGTCAGTATATCTTTTCATTAATAATCTTCCTCTTATGTAATCGTGAAAACTTTGTAACTAATTCAACAGTTCATAGCATAAATACACGTCAAAAATAACTTTCATACTCCATCGGCAAGTCTATCGTGCTATCAAAAAGGAGTGCGTTATATGGCAGTAAAAATTTTTAATAGCCTCCCTATCGATATAAAAAATGAAACTCAAAACATAAAATTATTTAGGGCCAAATTAAAGAAGTACCTAATTTCTCACGCCTTCTATTCTGTAGGTGAATTCATGACATTCAATAATGCTTCATGAAATTGATACTAAAACTTTATGTTGTACTAGTAGACTATATTGTAAATCTCTTCTGTATATATTTCATCTAGACTGTGACTATAAATTAAGATTTTATAATAGTATTAAGTTTTTTGACTTGTTCCATATTCTAATGTATGAATCCATGGAATGTTAATAAATACAATACAATACATTACAATTACAATCATTACCAATGAAATTGCACAATTGCTACCAATTACACAAACATTGTATACCTAAAAAATTTAAAACCTCTGTGCTAAATTTCAGTATGTTAGGTTTCGAAAAAAAAAAAACTGTCCACAAAATATGGATTTATAGACATAATACGGATGGAGTCATTATACTCGTCCTAATTATAAATATTCTTAACAGTGAAATATATATAAGACACTTGACAATGTAGCTTGTCATTTCTGTGACCCAGTTTTCTTTTATACGGCTATTGTGAAAGCATATAAATTGTAATTTTATCAACATAACGTATACATTCAAATAACAGTCCAGTCATTCCTTATAAACTTCACGAGGTTTGTGTGTTTCAGCTGTCTTATTCAACATGGAACGCTGGTCGGGTCGCGTCGCCATGGTAACTGGAGCCAGCGCCGGCATCGGGGCTGCCATTGCAGTTGCTCTAGTCGAGAAAGGACTCAGGGTCGTTGCGGTGGCCAGAAGGGTGGAGAGGATAAAGGTACAAATCTTGAACAGGAGGCAAGCTTCCTCGTTCGACCATTACTCCAGCAGGTAGCTGCATTATCATTTTCCAATCATTGGGTAGTGTCTTTATTTCTACTATTACACTTTTACTAAGTCGTACGACATTTGACCAATAAAACGGTATGGAACGACGAGTTTCAAGCAATCATGACTACTTATCCTACAATTTTATCACCTCCCTAGCATTTGCTTGTTTTATCACTTCCCTAGCATTTGTTTCTTTGTTTGCCAACATCGTACTTACTTCCTTACTTACTTACTTACTTACTGGCTTTTAAGGAAACCGGAGGTTCATTGCCGCCCTCACATAAGCCCGCCATCCGTCTCTATCCTGAGCAAGATTAATCCAGTCTCTATCATCATATCCCACCTCCCTCAAATCCATTTTAATATTATCTTCCCATCTACGTCTCGGCCTCCCTAAAGGTCTTTTTCCCTCCGGCCTCCCAACTAACACTCCATATGCATTTCTGGATTCGCCCATACGTGCTACATGCCCTGCCCATCGCAAACGTCTGGATTTAATCTTCCTAATTATGCCAGGTGAAGAATACAATGCGTGCAGTTCTGTGTTGTGTAACTTTCTCCATTCTCCTGTAACTTCATCCCTCTTAGCCCCAAATATTTTCCTATGCATCTTTGCTGTGGTCGTGCCAGAGAATCAGTCCTATTCCGAGGCTTATTGTAGGGATTCGTAACAAGCTGTTTTTTACGGTAATGGGTTGTTAGCCCTTCGCCCAACCCCCAAGCTGGAGGACCACCCCTTATCGGCTGTCCGCGACTGCTTATTCAATATATTCGCAGCTACCCTCCATGTCTGGAGGCCGTCTCCTCTATCCGCAAACTGAGGACGCGCCATGCCGTGGTGATAGGGACCCACAATACATGGATTTTGCAACTCCCTAGCATTTGTTTTTATCACCTCCCTAGCATTTGTTTTATCACCTTCCTAACATTTGTTTTTATCACCTCCCTAGCATTTGTTTCTTTGTTTGCCAACATCGTACTTACAATAATTGTCCCTTTTAAAATTATTCATCTTTATTTCATCACCCTTAATTAAAACTTTTCTCTATCATTTATCTCGTTCATATTATTTAGGTTATGTTGTAGTTTCTGCCGTATGAGTTCTAGAGACCGGCAAATCACACAAGACTCACGCCCGTACCTGCTTGCCGTCAGGCTCGGGTTCCGGTGACGCTACAAAGCAAGTTAACTTTTAGCCTGAACCCATTGAGCCCGGGTTTTATAGGTTCAGTCCAGGCGGGACCCAAGAAAGCCTGCCTATTTGCTCGTATTATAAAGTAGAGTGACTTGCATTCACGGAAGCCAGTCTGCGCTGGTTAAGATGAAACAGTACTAGTTTGAAACCTAAGTTCGTTGGCTATTTAGTCGCTTCAAAAAATCTTTATCTTATGGTCCAACACGGCAGATAATTCTTGATTAAAGAAACACAGTTTTACGATTTATTGCGCTACAGAATTCATAAAGTAATAAGACAATATTATACATTTCATATTCCTGCAAAGTGCATCTGACTCAACAAAATAGTAACATTTCGTAACTTGTGACTAGTTGAGAAGGGAAGGGAAGGGAAGGGAAGGGAAGGGAAGGGAAGGGAAGGGAAGGGAAGAGAAGAGAAGAGAAGAGAAGAGAAGAGAAGAGAAGAGAAGAGAAGAGAAGAGAAGAGAAGAGAAGAGAAGAGAAGAGAAGAGAAGAGAAGAGAAGAGAAGAGAAGAGAAGAGAAGAGAAGAGAAGAGAAGAGAAGAGAAGAGAAGAGAAGAGAATATAGAAAAATATTTCATTTTAACTTTTTCCTTATCAACAATTAAAAACCTCATGAATACCTGTAAAATGTATAAAAGTTTTTCGTTCTTCAAAATTTTGATTTGCTATTTAACTTCTGAGGGACAGATTTCTTTTTTATTTATGAAGCTGAAAGTTTGAATGGTTTGCATTGAATTTATATTACTACGATGAAAAGGAAAGTGCAAGTAATTTATAATAACTGTTGGCATTTAATGGACATTATGTTTACGAGAAATAGGTTTCTTCTTCTTTATTAACGGTACGTTTCAGAAGACAACAAATTAAATTTTCAGTATTTTGTCTATATCTGTAGGCTTCTTGTCAGGTTTGAATGACTTGGTTCATATTCATCATGCATCTGAAAGCAGCACAGTCTGGCGCAGGTCGGCGGAACCCAACAGTCCTTTCGGGTCACTCTTAGGACTGTTTGGGAGTCATGTGCTACCACACTGCCTGCCTGCTTGTGAGGGAAGGTAAGCGCAAGGCCGCTCACGGACGTAAACAGTTATGGGCAAGCCTGATCGACAGTTTGCCTGTCTCTGATGAGTTCATGGATAGCCAGAGTTTATTTAACATGCTGATAATATGATGAAAGAGTGATGGAACGGAGAAAAATTCTCTCCGGCGCCGGGATTTGAACCCGGGTTTTCAGCTCTACGTGCTGATGCTTTATCCACTAAGCCACGCCGGAAAAAAAAATATATATATATATGCTGATAATAATTAAAGTGGATTGCAACTGTTTTAATAAAAATGAAACTGAATTAACAAAGCCTTCTTGACTAGTAATCGCCCAAAGAGCTCAATGGAAATTGTATAATTGACACAACTGGTAACAAGATAACAGCTCATCATAACAGACTATTGCCATCTAGCGGAATATTTGTAATGATGAGTGGTACAATAGGCCTAATACATTTTCCAGACAATCAGTTAATATTTTTTGTATTAGAGTACTTCATTTCTTATAATCTTTATATACTTTCCTTATATTTGTGTAATAGTCAATTAAATCCCACTGGAGTTTTGATTATCTTTAGATAAATCAAAACCTCTAATGAGATTCTTTATATAAAAGGATCTATGTCATAATTTGTCCATTATTCAATATCAATAAACGCGTAAATAACATCGATGAACTTTTGCACCGTACTCTATTATCCAACACAACTTATAAGAAGTAAGTCAAATAGAGATTTATAAAAAGATACAAATGAATAAAAGCATGTTTGATTAAGAGGGAAGAATTTCTGTTTTCTACATATTTTACAATAACTTTGAGTTATAATTTGGAAAGTATTGTACCAAACTTTTGTGGAATATGGCCCTAATCATAATGCTACCTTACTTTCTTCTACAGCCATCGCGATTTTCTTTTTTTTTTCATTCTATTATCCACACATTTTCTTCACTTATTTTCCTCTTTTTTTTTTTCTTCGACGCCTTCTTGTTTTCCTCCTTTTTCTTCTCAATTATTGTTAACTTCACCTCTCATATTCCCCTCTTCGTTCTTTAATACGTTCTTGTTTTTCTTATCTGCAAACATTTACGTTTTTCTTTCCTTGACTCTGGTAATTCACCCTTTCTCCTTCCTGCTTTACTATTTAAACGTCACTTCTACAGGGACATCATTTTATTTTTACTTCAATTTTTATTGTACCTGAGTTTTTGAATGTACTTCACTCCCACCCCTTCTACTAATGAAGTTCAAACTGTACTCTACACACATATCCGAGACTGCATATAGTAAACAGCACTGAGTTAGTGAGTATAGTACGTTCCAGAAATATGTTCGCGTTTTCCAGTGACGAAAGAGCTTTCAATATTGAATCATATTTTCGCACAGGTACTGTCCGTTTGCCTACGTCGCATCCGATTTCCCTCCACCTGCTTCTGTTCGCCCCTCTGTAAAAGCAGGGCTGTCTTAGCTATTTTCTGAAAACATTAATTTCTGTTAGGAATTGGACGTTTACGTAATATTATACAACTGTTTAAAATATCTTAAATAAAAGGGCCTCGTTAAGTAATTAACTGTCACGTGATTTCCCCCCTTTCTACGATCCTGCAACATAATAACTTGGACGGACAGTAGATAGCATGTCTGAGTAATTTTATCTGTGCGGGTCGGGCAGAAGTGAAGATTGAATTTACAGTACGTAAGGTACTCTTTTATAGAGTAGGTACAGAATTATTTCAACATGAGTTACTAGTACGAAGGACGAAACTGGAAATTGGAATTAGATGCAATATTCTATAGTGTGATAATATACACAAAACAACTGAAGCCTGTATCGAAATGAACGGCCACCATTTTCAAATATGTGTTTACATATCCATATTATGATTATTTTTCAATTTAACTTCATTCTCTATATTGTACGCTAATGTGCTGTAGACAGTATAATATACACTGCTTAATGAATACGTCCGCATGGATAACTCAGTTCGTGAGTAAAAACACTGACTTTAATACAGTACTCTATTTTGATTAAACAAAAACCTAATGAAAATTATCGAACTCAAAATTGCGATATTTCCTAGTTTACGTAAATGGATGAACTACTTTTCTTCCCTCCTATATCTAGTAGAGTGATTTGTTTGTGTTTTACGCCAGTATCATCGAACTACAGTCGTGGAAGGGGGATAGCAATCTGTGTTTCCGGTTCTCTAAAGGTATAGCCAGGTTAATATTAAAAATGTTAGTAAAAATAAAATGACGTCCCTGTACCATCTACAAGAGAGCCGGGCATGAGAGCGGCTCCATATAGCCGACCAGAGCTGCTCTCGCTCCGAAAGGCACTTCAATTCCAAGCCAGAGCAGAACGCTCACGCAGTGGCGGACTCGCATTACAGCTACCTTCCCTGCATTAATGTAACAAGAGCCACGGTTGTTCTAGTCATTCAGTCTGTCAGTACATAATAGTTTATAAGGATATTATATCAGTCCATTGTACAGTACAGAATTTATAACACTCTTATTAATTTAATGAAATTAACTTGCTCTACACACATATACACACGCACGCACACACACAAATCTTTAGGCTTATTTACACAATCTATATCCACAATGCTTTAACAATTACATAATGATATCTATACTAATAATAAATCTGTAGCCGAAATTTTTCTGGTAATTTTCGATTTTCCAAAAATAATTGATCCTAACATGTATAATTAACCACCCTGAAACCGAAAATAGCTTTTTTTTTGACATTTTTGTTTGTATGTCTGTCTGTATGTTTGTTACCTTTTCACGCGATAATGGCTGAAAGGATTTCGATGAAAATTGGAATATAAACTAAGTTAGTTGTAACTTAGATTTTAGGCTATATGGCATTCAAAATACATTATTTAAAAGGGGGGCTATAAGGGTGCCTGAATTAAATAAATCGAAATATCTCGCTTATTACTGATTTTTGTGAAAAATGTTATATAACAACAGTTTCTTTAAAAATAATTTGCGATAAGTTTTATTCTTGAAAAATTTTGATAGGACTGATATTTAATGAAATAAATGAGTTTTAAAATTAAGATAACTGCCATCTAAGGCCGTGTAATGAATTAAAAAACAAATGACTTCGTCTATAAGGGGCCTTGGACAGCAACAATCGAAAGCTATGAAAAATAGCTTACAGAGAATGTTTCTGTGTTTGTAGGAAGTAATATCGGAAGCTAAATTAACCGATTTGTATAATTAATTATTATTTCACCATTGGAAAGTGTAGTTTCCCTAGATGGACATAATGCTATAATGTTATTACAGTAACTTCTGATATAATATAATATAATATAATATAATATAATATAATATAATATAATATAATATAATATAATATAATATGTAATATTATATAATATAATTAAAGTTATTTGAAGGGTTCAGAACCATAGTGGGCCAAGCGCCATTTACTGAATACGTAGAAAACAAGGGTTAAAATTAAGTTATTTCCATAATTCAATGGAAATCTATAAAAAGTGAAATAAAATATACACATTAAATTTTATGCTCATTTCGGGTATCTATCCAAATGTAAATTCAAATGTAAATTGTAAATAAATTTGAATTTGAATTTGAAATCTAAATGATGTCAATCTTCATTAAACTATGGTTACTCACTTACTTACAAATGGCTTTTAAGGAACCCGAAGGTTCATTGCCGCCCTCACATAAGCCCGCCAGCGGTCCCTATCCAGTGCAAGATTAATCCAGTCTCTATCATCATACCCCACCTCTCTCAAATCCATTTTAATATTATCCTCTCATCTACGTCTCGGCCTCCCTAAAGGTCTTTTTCCCTCCGGTCTCCAAACTAACACTCTATATGCATTTCTGGATTCGCCTATACGTGCTACATGCCCTGCCCATCTCAAACGTCTGGATTTAATGTTCCTAATTATGTCAGGTGAAGAATATAATGCGTGCAGTTCTGTGTTGTGTAACTTTCTCCATTCTCCTGTAACTTCATCCCGCTTAGCCCCAAATATTTTCCTAAGCACCTTATTCTCAAACACCCTGAACATATGTTCCTCTCTCAGAGTGAGAGTCCAAGATTCACAACCATACAGAAGAACCGGTATTATAACTGTTTTATAAATTCTAACTTTCAGATTTTTTGACAGCAGACTGGATGATAAGAGCTTCTCAACCGAATAATAACACGCATTTCCCATATTTATTCTGCGTTTAATTTCCTCCCGAATGTCATTTATATTTGTTACTGTTGCTCCAAGATATTTGAATTTTTCCACCTCTTCGAAGGATAAATCTCCAATATTTATATTTCCATTTCGTACAATATTCTCGTCACGAGACATAATCATATACTTTGTCTTTTCGGGATTTACTTCCAAACCGATCGCTCTACTTGCTTCAAGTAAAATTTCCGTGTTTACCCTAATTGTTTGTGTATTTTCTCCTAACATATTCACGTCATCCGCATAGACAAGAATTTGATGTAACCCGTTCAATTCCAAACCCTGCCTGTTATCCTGAACTTTCCTAATGGCATATTCTAGCGCGAAGTTAAAAAGTAAAGGTGATAGTGCATCTCCCTGCTTTAGCCCGCCGTGAATTGGAAAATCATCAGATAGAAACTGACCTATACGGACTCTGCTGTACGTTTCACTGAGACACATTTTAATTAATCGAACTAGTTTCTTGGGAATACCAAATTCAATAAGAATATCATATAATACTTCCCTCTTAACCGAGTCATATGCCTTTTTGAAATCTATGAATAACTGATATATTGTACCCTTATACTCCCATTTTTTCTCCATTATCTGTCGAATACAAAAAATCTGATCAATAGTCGATCTATTACGCCGAAAACCGCACTGATGATCCCCAATAATTTCATCTACGTATGGAGTTAATCTTCTCAAAAGAATATTGGACAAAATTTTGTACGACGTCAACAAAAGTGATATTATGTAATAAAAATTAAGAAACATGTTAAAGGAATTGTCATTGCACCAAATGAGTGTCTCTGGACCAAATTGATCGCATTTTAATTATTGGGATGCAATTTAAATTAAGTAACATATTAAACTATTTATCCTTCTATCAAACACGAATGTTTCCTGGATCAAATGTCCTATTTTAATTATCTAATTACTTTATATTTATTGCTAACGGGTGCAGCGGAGCGCACGGGTACGGCTAGTTAATAATATAAACATTTGTAATAAAGGATTTAAATCAGAAATTTACTATCCTTGTAAATTTTATGTTATATTATTGACTAAGACCACACCGTACACGAGCCTGGCTCTTACGGTAGTGGCTAGAAACATTTTTGTTTTATAAATTTAATTTGTACTCACTAGCTAGCTAATAAAATAAATGAAATAAAATAAATTACATTAAGAAACAAAGGAACAAAATTAATAATTAATATTCTCTTACACTTTTTTGTATGAATAAACTATTGTAACGAAATCGTACTTCTATCAGTCTGAAATAAATAAATATTTGCTATTGAAACAAATATTTTTCAAACTTAATAACCAAAATAACCCTGTGGTTGTTTTCCGAGACTTATGAGGTCGTTTCATTTGCAGAAGCCTTTCAATGTTTGGAACAAATTAATTAGCTATGTTCAATCTCAAAATATAATTTAGGTTTTCGTCTGACATACAGACAGCTTCTAAGGCGGGTGCATCTTCAAAGTTCGTCATTCTACTGCAGAGTCAACCACTGCACTGACAGTGAGTCACGTACAGTATGCAAACGTCACGCCGCTCGGGAGAATTGCTCTTTACAGTAAACAGCGCTCATTTCTGAGAATCACGTACTGTGCCCAGCCCTGATCTACAAGCTGTGAACTTCACTTTGTTCAGGATCTCGAGAGCCAAATGGGGTCAGCACCAGGCAAGCTGTTTTGTCTCAAATGTGACGTCAGCAACGAAGCGGATATCAAGGCCGCCTTCCAGTGGGCTAGGGACAATGTCGGGGGCGTCGATATACTCATCAACAATGCCGGTGCAGACAGAATCAACACTCTGATGGGTGAGCGTGTATACGAAATAGCACTCCTGTACTGAATTTTCGTAACAACGATAAAATAAAACGTGACTAAGAGACGTAACCAGACAAAACAAAATCCTCAAAATATTTTACCCAGCAGCTCACCTACAGATTTATCACGTATGACATAAATCTAGTTACTCTTCTAAGGAAGACTTGGTAAGGACTGTTACAGTCTGCAGCTCTAGGAACAAATCCTTTACATTTCTTTTTCTGTCACTTATAGACAGATACTCCCATCTATCTATCTATCTATCTATCTATCTATCTATCTATCTATCTATCTATCTATCTATCTATCTATCTATCTATCTATCTATCTATCTATCTATCTATCTATCTATCTATCTATCTATCTATCTATCTATCTATCTATCTATCTATCTATCTATCTATCTATCTATCTATCTATCTATCTATCTATCTATCTATCTATCTATCTATCTATCTATCTATCTATCTATCTATCTATCTATCTATCTATCTATCTATCTATCTATCTATCTATCTATCTATCTATCTATCTATCTATCTATCTATCTATCTATCTATCTATCTATCTATCTATCTATCTATCTATCTATCTATCTATCTATCTATCTATCTATCTATCTATCTATCTATCTATCTATCTATCTATCTATCTATCTATCTATCTATCTATCTATCTATCTATCTATCTATCTATCTATCTATCTATCTATCTATCTATCTATCTATCTATCTATCTATCTATCTATCTATCTATCTATCTATCTATCTATCTATCTATCTATCTATCTATCTATCTATATCTATCTATCTATCTATCTATCTATCTATCTATCTATCTATCTATCTATCTATCTATCTATCTATCTATCTATCTATCTATCTATCTATCTATCTATCTATCTATCTATCTATCTATCTATCTATCTATCTATCTATCTATCTATCTATCTATCTATCTATCTATCTATCTATCTATCTATCTATCTATCTATCTATCTATCTATCTATCTATCTATCTATCTATCTATCTATCTATCTATCTATCTATCTATCTATCTATCTATCTATCTATCTATCTATCTATCTATCTATCTATCTATCTATATCTATCTATCTATCTATCTATCTATCTATCTATCTATCTATCTATCTATCTATCTATCTATCTATCTATCTATCTATCTATCTATCTATCTATCTATCTATCTATCTATCTATCTATCTATCTATCTATCTATCTATCTATCTATCTATCTATCTATCTATCTATCTATCTATCTATCTATCTATCTATCTATCTATCTATCTATCTATCTATCTATCTATCTATCTATCTATCTATCTATCTATCTATCTATCTATCTATCTATCTATCTATCTATCTATCTATCTATCTATCTATCTATCTATCTATCTATCTATCTATCTATCTATCTATCTATCTATCTATCTATCTATCTATCTATCTATCTATCTATCTATCTATCTATCTATCTATCTATCTATCTATCTATCTATCTATCTATCTATCTATCTATCTATCTATCTATCTATCTATCTATCTATCTATCTATCTATCTATCTATCTATCTATCTATCTATCTATCTATCTATCTATCTATCTATCTATCTATCTATCTATCTATCTATCTATCTATCTATCTATCTATCTATCTATCTATCTATCTATCTATCTATCTATCTATCTATCTATCTATCTATCTATCTATCTATCTATCTATCTATCTATCTATCTATCTATCTATCTATCTATCTATCTATCTATCTATCTATCTATCTATCTATCTATCTATCTATCTATCTATCTATCTATCTATCTATCTATCTATCTATCTATCTATCTATCTATCTATCTATCTATCTATCTATCTATCTATCTATCTATCTATCTATCTATCTATCTATCTATCTATCTATCTATCTATCTATCTATCTATCTATCTATCTATCTATCTATCTATCTATCTATCTATCTATCTATCTATCTATCTATCTATCTATCTATCTATCTATCTATCTATCTATCTATCTATCTATCTATCTATCTATCTATCTATCTATCTATCTATCTATCTATCTATCTATCTATCTATCTATCTATCTATCTATCTATCTATCTATCTATCTATCTATCTATCTATCTATCTATCTATCTATCTATCTATCTATCTATCTATCTATCTATCTATCTATCTATCTATCTATCTATCTATCTATCTATCTATCTATCTATCTATCTATCTATCTATCTATCTATCTATCTATCTATCTATCTATCTATCTATCTATCTATCTATCTATCTATCTATCTATCTATCTATCTATCTATCTATCTATCTATCTATCTATCTATCTATCTATCTATCTATCTATCTATCTATCTATCTATCTATCTATCTATCTATCTATCTATCTATCTATCTATCTATCTATCTATCTATCTATCTATCTATCTATCTATCTATCTATCTATCTATCTATCTATCTATCTATCTATCTATCTATCTATCTATCTATCTATCTATCTATCTATCTATCTATCTATCTATCTATCTATCTATCTATCTATCTATCTATCTATCTATCTATCTATCTATCTATCTATCTATCTATCTATCTATCTATCTATCTATCTATCTATCTATCTATCTATCTATCTATCTATCTATCTATCTATCTATCTATCTATCTATCTATCTATCTATCTATCTATCTATCTATCTATCTATCTATCTATCTATCTATCTATCTATCTATCTATCTATCTATCTATCTATCTATCTATCTATCTATCTATCTATCTATCTATCTATCTATCTATCTATCTATCTATCTATCTATCTCTATCTATCTATCTATCTATCTATCTATCTATCTATCTATCTATCTATCTATCTATCTATCTATCTATCTATCTATCTATCTATCTATCTATCTATCTATCTATCTATCTATCTATCTATCTATCTATCTATCTATCTATCTATCTATCTATCTATCTATCTATCTATCTATCTATCTATCTTTTTATCTATTTATTTATTTATGTATTTATTTATGTATGTATTTATTTATTTATGTATTTATTTATTTATGTATTTATTTATTTATTTATTTATTTAACCTGGTAGAGATAAGGCCATCAGGCCTTCTCTTCCCCCTCTACCAGGGGATTACAACTACAATATTAAGAATACAATTACAATTATAATTACAATTAATATTGAATTTACAAATACAATAAAAATCAAAGTACTAAAAGATTAACAGACCAATGAAAGCTAGACAGTTCATTGTAAAAATTAAGAAGAGAGAAAAATTCTTTTTTATTAATTAAGTAAAAATTAAACCTACTCTACGCAGTAAGAAAATGCTTAATAAGCTTGCTTTTGAACGCTACTAAATTCCGACAGTCTCAGATGTCACTGGGTAGGGTATTCCACAAGCGCGAGAGCGAGATTGTGTATGATGATGAATACGATGATGTCTTATGTGTTGGTATGGCTAGTATGCGGCTATTTTGCGTGCGTGTGAAGAGATTATGATATGATGACAGGTAACTGAAACGGGAGGCAAGGTAGGTAGGTGTAGAGGTGTGAAGGACGATACTGATGAAATTTCAACTACCTCTCCCCAAATATCACTTTTTCGTTTTACTGCAAAAATAAATTAATCTACAGACCTAACGTACTGGGTGTAAACGATATTTATTTATTTTTATTTATTTATTTATCTATTTATTTATTTATCTATTTATTTATCTATCTACTTATTTATCTATCTATTTATTTATCTATTTATTGATCTATTTATTTATGTATTTATTGATCTATTTACTTATCTATTTATTTATTTATCTATTTATTTATTTATCTATTTATTTATTTATCTATTCATTTATCTATTTATTTATTTATTTACTTATTTATTTATATATTTATTTATTTACTTATTTATTTATCTATCTATTTATTCATCTATTTATTTATTTACTTATTTATTTATGTATTTATTTATTTATCTATTTATCTATCTATTTATTTCTTTATCTATTTATTTATTTATTTACTTATTTATTTATTGATTTGTTTATCTATTTATTTATTTATCTATTTATTTATCTATTTATTTATTGATTTACTTATTTATTTATTTATTTATTTATTTGTCTATTTATCTATTTACTTATTTACTTATTTATCTACTTATTTATTTATTTATTCATTTATTTATTTATTTATTTTGCTAATAATTTTAACATAAAATATAATATATACAGAGAAACTTTAGCTCGCCCCTGAAAGAGTAGAACTCGTGCTCAGGGGCGGATTCCTGAATTGAAATTAATAATTATACAATACAATTTGTCTTATGTCTACTGTGCAGTTAGAATATATAAATTTAAATTTACAATTTTTTAAATCCATACATAACGTTTTAAATTTAATACTAGAACTATTAGAATTGACAAGATTAGGATATTTAAATATAAATTTGTTATATATTCTTGGGCCTAAATTACTACTATGATTAAATACTGTAACAGTGTTGCATTTTGGTTCAGACAATCTTAAAGAATTCATACCTTTTATTTCATATCTATGACAATAAAATTTAAAATTATTTCGATTTCTAGGTTTGAATTTTATTAATACAATATAATAAATTTGTCTTATGTTAAGTACATTAAAGTCTAAAAACAATTTTTTAGATGGAAAATTAATAGGTTTATGAAGACATATTTTAATTATTTTCTTTGTAATAAATAAAGTGGATTAAAATTGGATTTAAATAGGCTACCCCATCCTATAATTACATAAATAATTACCGATTGAAATAAAGTTAAATATATTGTGCGTAATAAACTTATTGACAAGTAATTCCTCAATAACACAAAATAATATACTATTTTACGTAATTTATTACAAAGGTAATTAATGTGTTGGTTCCATTTTTAATGATTATCGAAAATTATGCCTAAATACTTAACTTCAGAGGACTCCTTAATAATCGGACATTTACACTGTATAAGGCAACACTTAAAAAAAAATACTGGTAGTAGAGGATAAATAACTGAAGAAAAAAGTCAGATGTTTTTCTGTAATAGTTATGGTTTTCCCAGAAAAAAGTGTTTTGTGAGTATAACGTTTTTGGAAAAGACAATAGACAATCATTATTCGCACTACTTTGCCCGGTATATACACTGAAATACCTAGTCGTTTGTTACTCTGTTATGTATTGGTATGTGTTTGACACATTTAATCGAAATGTAAAGAAATAATTAAACTACTATCAATCCTAAAAACATGGTACTTTACAAATCTATACTAATAATAAATCTGTAGCCGAAATTTTTCTGGTATTTTTCGATTTTCCAAAAATAATTGGTCCTAACATATATAATTAACCACCCTCAAACCGAAAATAGCTTTTTTGAAATTTTTGTTTGTATGTCTGTCTGTCTGTCTGTCTGTCTGCATGTTTGTTACCTTTTCACGCGATAATGGCTGAACCGATTTCGATGAAAATTGGAATATAAATTAAGTTCGTTGTAACTTAGATTATAGGCTATATGACATTCAAAATACGTTATTTAAAAAGGGGGTTATAAGGGGGCCTGCATTAAATAAATCGAAATATCTCGCTTATTATTGATTTTTGTGAAATATGTTACATAACAAAAGTTTCTTTAAAAATGATTTATGATAAGTTTTATTCTCTGAAAAATTTTGATAGGACTGATATTTAATGAGGTAAATGAGTTTTAAAATTAAAATAACTGCCATCTAAGGCGGTGTATTGAAATAAAAAAAACAAATGACTTCGTCTATAAGGGGCCTTGGACACAACAATCGAAAGCTATGAAACATAGCCTACAGACAATGTTTCTGTGTTTTTATGAAGTAATATCTGAAGCTAAATTAACCGATTTGTATAATTAATTATTATTCCATCATTGGAAAGTGTAGTTTCTCTGGATGGACATAATGCTATAATGTTATTACAGTAACTTGTGAGTGAATTGAGGACAGGTAAGATTAAAATAGCTTCTTATGCACAGAAAATTTGATAGGTTATTCTGTATATTCATTTCCTGTATTTCTTATAATAATGTTTATGAACATATTCATTTTTATCTCAGAGAATTAACGAACAACGAGAGTGTATTGATTTAGTATGCAGTAATAGTACGTTAGCTTAGCAATCCAATATTTTATAATTCGAATTTTAACTATGCTCAATTGAATCGTGTTAAAATACATAAAATACATATGCAATAAATGCAATGCAAAAAAATGGGTAATGAGCCAAGCTGATTATGCTGCGCTGTTGTAAAAGTTGTTCCTCCTGAGATTCAAGAGCTCCCACAACAAATTAAAAACTTTCTAATTAGAGTACATCCGTTATCAACACATTTTTTCATAATATAATATAATATTAACATAATAATAAATCTGTAGCCAAAATTTTTCTGTTAATTTTCGCTTTTCCAAAAATAATTGGTAATAACAATTAAGAAACATGTTAAAGGAATTGTCATTGCACCAAATGAGTGGTCTCTGGATCAAAATGATCGCATTTTAATATTTTAAATACAATTTAAATTAAGTAACATATTAAACGATTTATCCTTCTATCAAACACGAATGTTCCCTGGTCAAATGTCCTATTTTAATTATGTAATTACTTTATATTTATTTCTAACGGGTGCAGCGGAGCGCACGGGTACGGCTAGTTAAAAATAAAATTGTAAGGCACTATTAAATTTCACTAGATATTTTGTTTACAGTGACATTACTTTCCCAAAACACGCTATGAAATGTTTCATATAAAACAATTTTTTATCTCGAAAAGGAAGTAAAAAACGAGCAAAATAAGTTGTATTAAGTATTTTTCTTTAAAATATCTCGTATAAATATCTCGTACGGTTCAATCTATGTGTTAGAAAGTTCACCTTTCTCCTGCCTTAAGTAATACTTTTCTGTTTGTGAAATTCTTAATTGTTGATTTAAATAAGAAAAAACCCTCGTAATGATGTTACAGAGGGACCAGTTGAGAACTGGCGGACTATCCTAGATTTGAACGTCCTGGGTTTGAGCATCTGCACGAAAGAAGCTATACAGAGCATGAAATCTCGCGGAGTTGACGATGGACATATTATTCATATCGGCAGGTTGGTACACAAGTAACTATAGAACGGATTTTATTTAACTATATTCATTATCGACCATTTATCTTGTCAGGAAAGTCCACAAGTATTATTTTAAATGCTGATTTTGTAAATATAAAAACAACACAGGGATTCATTGAAATATATTAAGATATTGTTTACGTAAATGTCTGCAGTATCAATATCTTAGCGGTTCGCGTAATTAAATCGATTCATATTGTACGAGAGTCATTTCTTTAACCTCTTCCCTTACTACATATTTTACCAGTTTTGTGAAAAAAAGTGTCACATTTTTTTTATTTTCGTAAAGAGGTCATTGAATATTGCAGAATCAATGTACATCACTAATTTTCTTACATACCTAAAAAAATCACTATAAAATAGACATACATTCATACCTGAATTATTATCCCGAGTTATCTCGTGTACCTTGATTCCAGCTCTGGTAGTTGTCCCACTTCGATTTTCTCCTGAACTATTTACCAACTTATGTTTTTTATGGATTAATTTATGAGGTACAATACCAGTGCTGTTATCAAGGCGTTAAATGTTGCTTGTCGTGTGATAGACTCGAAAGCAGGGTATTACGCACAGTGGCACATTGCATTCCGGACAGTAGTATCTGCTCTCCTATATGAGAGCGTTTTGGGAAGAATGGTGTAGCAGTCATTGAATATTTGTACCAGTACATCTGTTCTTCAGGTTTGTGAATAATGTTCTGCAGTATCACTATGCCCAAAAGTACACGTATTTCAGAGGCTGTAGTAGGCCGCCACGAATTATTTTCAGCATTCTGTGGACACTTATTAGCATGCCTAATCGTCTCCTCGAATATAATGTTGATGAGGTCATTATCAAAGAATAATTAAAAAAAATTGAGAATTATTGCTATCAGAAACAATGTTAAAATCTCAGGGAATGGGGACCTTGGAGGTGCAGAGGAAATGGTGCCAGATGTCTTCTATTCAAACCACTGTCGAAAAGACGCGACATCAACTGATCTGAATTTGTTTGTTGGTCTATAACTTCGTCTTCTGATACCGACGTTTCATTTCCTTAATCTTCTACAGGAATATATTCCTGATCAAAAGTTTCGGAATCACTAACTTGATCCATCTTTGCACAAAGCAGCACAAAAACACTAAACACAAACAGAAACCGCCAAAACTAACTAGCATCTACTCACTACTGTGTGTGAATGCTATATGAGCGTAGAATTCCACTCGCAAGGAAGGAGTACAAAAAACACCACCAGATACAGCAATATCACTAACTTCTTGTAGCCATCTAGTGAGGGAAAGGTTAATGAAAGAATGGAAACGTATATATTCGGGATATAATCCTGAGCAGCGAAAATGGGACTCAAACGATTTAACTCGGGTTAATAAATATTGATACAAGTTAGCAACCCGAGTTAACTCGGGTTAATCAGGGAAGTGGTTAAAGCAGCAAAATATTAATGACCTGTTATCTCGGAACATACTAGGTGTGCTTTCATACCGAGTGCAATGATTCGTTTTGATGGTAAAATATCTAATAGAAAAAGAGATATGTTTTTTTTATAAACGTCTAAAATTAAAATCAAAATAGCCCCAGACATTTTATTTTTTTTAAATAAACTATTACAGCAAACGCAATCAAAGGAATTCCACATCATCACTGTGTTATCGGAAATGTGCGGTAAAAATCCCATGCAGATAGATGTAGTAGTTTCTGAGAAAATGAGTCATTTATGTTGACTATTACACTCTTACTACGTCATACTACTTTTGACCAATAAAACGGTACGAAAGGACGTATTTCAACCAATCATGGCTGCTTAGCGCACAATTTTATCGCGTCCCTAGCATTTGTTTAATTTTATCGCGTCCCTAGCATTTGTTTCTTTGTTTGCCAACATTTCACACTGCGCTGGTCTGGACGTCAAAAAAAAAAAATATATATATATATATATATATATATATATATATAGGCTTATATATAAAATTACAAACCTCTCCAGTCGATGCACAGCAGTTTCAAATACGACTCGCATTGGCATTCAAGAACAAGAATTAATAAAGATCACTGATCATAACTATGCATCTTCTGAAATCCTATTTACAAATAAATGAAGAGCACCATTCGGAAATCCTGAATAAGTTGAATATACCATGTAGACCTAAATCAACGAGTTCCACTTCTATTATGCACACGTCCAATATAACATCAATTGAACCACCAACCACATTCAAATTTTAAAACTGTACATTCAATAATTATTCCTTTTAAAATTATTCATTCGGAAATCCTGAATAAGTTGAATACACCATGTAGGCCTAAATCAACGAGTTCCACTTCTATTACGCACACGTCCAATATAACATCAATTGAACCACCAACCACATTCAAATTTGAAAATTGTGCATTCAATAATTATTCCTTTTAAAATTATTCATTCGGAAATCCTGAATAAGTTGAATACACCATGTAGGCCTAAATCAACGAGTTCCACTTCTATTACGCACACGTCCAATATAACATCAATTGAACCACCAACCACATTCAAATTTGAAAATTGTGCATTCAATAATTATTCCTTTTAAAATTATTCATTCGGAAATCCTGAATAAGTTGAATACACCATGTAGGCCTAAATCAACGAGTTCCACTTCTATTACGCACACGTCCAATATAACATCAATTGAACACCAATCACATTCAAATTTGAAAATTGTACATTCAATAATTATTCCTTTTAAAATTATTCATGTTTATTTTTTATGTCATCGTCGTTAATTAAAACTTTTCTAACACTTGTGTATATTAGTTATGTTTGTTATAGCTTCTGCTATATGATATTATGGATAGTCACGTATCAGAGATTGTTTAATATTAAGATTTATTGAAAATCATCTGTCGAGTGACGTTGATTACTGGGATTCGGATAATTGAAGTGGAATGCAACTGTCTTAATAAAAATGAAACTGAATCAACAAAGCCTTCTTGACTAGTAACAGGCCACAGAGTTCAATGATGATTCCATAGTTGGCACAACTGATACCGGTAACAAGAAAACATCATCATAAAACACTGCTGGCATCTAGCGTAATGCTGAGATGGTACAATAATACATTTGAAGACAGTTGTATTTTCGTAAGCCAATTAATATTTTATTGTACACTTTGTTACTTCTAATCTTTATATAGCCTACTTTCTTCTAATCGTGTAATAGTCAATTAAATCCCACTCGAGTTTTGATTTTCTCTAGATAAATCTGCTCGTGTTCCACTCGCAGAGTTATCGATAAAATCAAAACCTCTAGTGAGATTACTGTTGACTATTACACTTTTACCACGTCATACTACTTTTGACAATAAAACGGTACGAAAGAACGTCTTTCATCCAATCATGACTGCTTATCGCACAATTTTATCATTTCCCTAGCATTTGTTTATTTTTATCACTTCCCTAGCATTTGTTTCTTTGTTTGCCAAGATTTCAAACTGCAAATTCTTTACGGTACTATAAAACATGCTTTGCGATCGTCAGTTGTTTACCACATACACAGTCAACTGAAAATTGCGGCTCCGTTCAAACGTTTTGGTGAAGCTAACATTACTGAAATAGAATTCTATTAAGTCAATATCTATTTTACTGTATTAGAGTACTTTATTTCTCTTAATCTTTATATACTTTCTTCTAATCTTGTATTAATCAATTAAATCCCACTCGAGTTTTGATTTCCTTTAGATAAATCAAAACGTCTAGTGAGATTACTGTTGAAAAACGTGGTTTTAAGTAAATCACGTTGAAAGGAAAATTCTCTACAAAAGCTCGGGTATTACACAAAAAATGTTTTAAAAACATTCTGGTTGGTAGTCCTTCTAAAGTAATACTGCCCTCTTTCTCTTGGATCTTGCCTCTTTGGTTCTGTTTCTTGCCGCTATCTCATTCGCAATGTATCCAAGTTCGCCATGTTTTTTGAGGTATTATATTGTATTTGAGTACCTAGATCCTTCAACACCTATATTCCTGCAGTGTATCCATCACTAAATGTGAGTACAGCATCTAATACAGGGACATCATTTTATTTTTACTTCAATTTTTATTGTACCTGAGTTTTTGAATGTACTTCACTCCCACCCCTTCTACTAATGAAGTTCAACCATCCTCCACACAGATCCAAGACCGCATATACAGTCATTGTAGCCTTGCGGTCATAGTAAACAGTACGTTCCAAAAATATGTTCGCGTTTTCCATTGACGAAAGAGCTTCCAATATTGAATCATTTTCGCACAGGTACTGTCGTCCATTTGCCTACGTCGCATCCCGGTTTCCCCCACCAGCTTCTATTCGCCTCTCTGTAAAGGCTAGTGGCTGGGCAGTCTTAGCTCTTTTCTGAGAACATTAATTTCTGTTAGAAATTGGACGTCCAAGTAATATTATAACGCTACAATTGTTTAAAATAACTTAAATAAAAGGCTTCGTTAAGTAATTAACTGTCATGTGATTTCCTCCCTTCTACGATCCTGCGACATAACCACTTGGACGGACAGTAGATAACATCTCTGAGTAATTTTATGTTGTCGGATCGGGCAGAAGTGAAGATTGAATTTACAGTACGTAAGGTACACTTTTATAGAGTAGGTACAGAATTATTTCAACATGAGTTATTGATACGAAGTACGAACCTGGTAATTGGAATTAGGTACAATGGTCTATAGTGCGATATATGCACATTAGAACTGAAGCCTGTATCGAAATGAACGGCCACCATTTAAAAAAAATTGTTTAAATATCCATAATGTGATTATTTTTCAATTTAACTTCATTCTCTATAGTGTACGCTAATGTGCTGTAGACAGTATAATATACACTGCATAATGAATACGTCCACATGGATAACTCAATTCGTGAGTAAAAACACTCATTGTTAATACAGTACTGTATTTTGATTAAACAAAAACCCAATGAAAATTATCAAACTCAAAAGCGTGATATTTTATAGTTTACGTAAATGATAAACTACTTTTCTTCCCTCCTATATCTAATAAAGTGATTTGTTTGCATTTTACGCCAGTATCATCCAACTCCAGTCGTGGAAAGGGGTAGCAAACAGTGTTTCCGGTTTTCAATAGTTGATCCAAAGGTACAGCCAGGTTAATATAGGAAATTTTAGTAAAAATAAAATGATGTCCCTGTACATCAAGTTCCAACGTCCATATACCAACAAACATATTTTTTGGGACTTGGTCCCAAACAACGTTAATCAACGATTCATTAGTATTCTGAGTTCATCTCAAACTTTTTTTGAGTAAAAGCTGGTTCACAATAAACCGGGAACGTAAAGGACAACGAGAACGAGAACGAAAATAATGTTAAAATAAATGTGTTTAAATATGAGCATTCACAATATTTAATTGTGAATCTCACATTTAAATACGTTTATTTTAACAATATTTCCGTTCTCGTTCTCGTTATCGTTTCGGTTCCAGGTTTATTGTGAATCAGCCTTAATTCTGAATGTGGAAGATCTCCTAACGAAGCCTTTATTAAGGATTAATTTTTCTATAAAAGAAGTCAAACCACAACTTCTAAGACAATTAGTTCCCGAGATAATATATTTTTTGTGAAAAGTGGTAAATTGTTTCTCTAAAACATAAACACAATAGGCCTAATATTTTTAAAAATATATTTAGAATAGTAAATATTTGAATAGTTTAATAAACCGAAAACCAAATTAAGCAGAAAGAACCGCACTTTCAGAAAATGTAAAAAATTAAAAATGTAATTTTTTTCATATTAGGTCTTGAAGACTCTCTTTAATCAGAGAACAGAAATATTTTTCATCTGCGTCACTGTTTTTTTTTTCTTTCTTTCAGTATTGTGGGACACGTCGTTCCTCCCCAGGACTTACCAATTCTCATGTACTCCGCATCGAAGCACGCGGTAAAAGCGCTTACCGAGGGACTTCGAAGAGAACTGGGCAGTCGGAAGTCCAAGATTCGAATTACTGTAAGTTACGATACAGATTAGGTACTATTTCACAGACTGCGCGATGGAAAACCACGTCAGTATGGAGAAATCAGTAGAAAAGAAATAAGGTAGGTGCCTCTGTTATGGTCATGTTCCTGATATGGCCACCTCCCTATTGTCAGTTAGTTAACCAAAAAATCCGCTAAATTGCAGCAGCATCCAGTGAAAGGGCATCCTGATATGTCACTTGATCGTTTTCCATCCAGTCAGGTTGAGCAATATGGCGTCAGTTGCCTGTTTTGCGGTTTTCATGTGACCTCCTCTTATTTTTATCTGGTAAGTCTCCTTTGTTTTATGCATGTTTTTCAAAGACTTCTTTCATGAAAACCATCGTACTCCATTCAGTTTTTAATGTTCTGTTGATTGGTGTTGTATTTGATGGCGTATCTTTTACGAGTTGTTCATAATCACACGATTTTCGTGAAAGCTTACCTGCTCCTGATATGGCCATATCAAATGCACCATGGCCATATCAAGTTCATTTCAGTTTTATTTTTTCACCTGACAAATTTACATACCTTATAGCTGGAATTACGCAAAAATTTTGTATTTTAAGAAAAACAACTTAATTTTTTATGGAAAAACCTGTTTTGACTACACTTTTGAATTATAAAAAAGATTATTAAGTGTCATTTTTATTCATTTTACTCGTACAACAAAATTATTTAATTTTAACACAACTGCGCTATCAAACTGAAAACAATCACGATTTGTAGAACATGGAACAAGGGTGGCCATATCATGAGCATATGTTCCTGATATAGCCACTAGGTAGACTTTTGGAATTTGGGAGTTTTTGGACAATTAAAGCTATTTTTATGGGGAAAGGAAATTGTTTTAAGAAAGTCCATTAGACTGAGAACGAGTAAGAAAAAAGTGGTTTACATTTTTTTTCAAAATGGCGGCTAGAAAAATTCTCAAACCTTAGCATGGCCATATCAGGGACACCTACCTTATTAATCTCCTTGTCTTGAACGGATTTCGAACCGACGACAGCGACTCGAAAAGAAATCTGTGGCGAGGTGTATTAACATATTTTATGCTCGACCATGCCGAAATGTAGTAATTATACACCTGGTAGTAGCCCTTTAACGGACCTCATTAAAGTACACCTAGTCATTAAAGTTCAGGTGTTCCACCAATCAGAAAATACCACTGTAGCAATATGAAAGCGCAAGTATCGATTATTCTCGGATATGCAATCGAAAGACAACTAGCGCGAGATTAGACAAAGTTTCTCGGAAAAAAATCTCACAATTTACGTGGTATTGCAGAAGGTCAGTTCCGCTCCTCAGTCAGATAAGAATAATATGAATACTTATGAATAATTTCAAGTTAGAAATATGGTCGAGCATAAAAATAGTATGAAACTTGCCTATAATGGTAATTAAGACGCTCGTATGAAAATCATGAAACTCGCTTGCGCTCGTTTTATAAACATACTCGCGTCTTAATTACTACCATTATAGGCTCGTTGCATAATGTACTATTGTGGTAGCATGACTCATGAATAAGTAAACACTACCTATGCAATTATTATCTCCACTTACGCAGCTCTAGTCTAGCCTTTAATTCATATACAGTGTGTCCCAAATTGATGTATACACATTTTGAAACGCTATTTCTCAGCAACGAGATGAGACAGAAATACGATTTTTGCGGTTCTGTATTCCTTAAGCGCGTACATGTTTAAAATAGCCCCTTTCGCCACAGTACACACCAACAACGACGTACAACATAGCGACATACCAACTGGATTGTTGCTAATGGAATATCATTACAGGCATGTTCAATCTGAACTCTCAGTTCCTCCAGTTTTTGTGGTTTTGTGGCGTACACTGTGTCCTTTAGACCAGGCCTGCACAAGGTTTGCGCTCTCCGAGCCGGCTCACAGCTCATGAGCGGAATGCAGATATTAGCTGCGCTCTGTATAAGGGTGGACTGGAAGAAGGGGTGATCTCGTACAAAATATACACAAAAAGACGTTCATGAAATGAATTCCCTTTCAGTGTTACAAAACTATCTTGGACTATAATTAATTAATAAAGAAATGTTTATTTTACAGAAATAATAGAAATTCTATAGCTACTTAAATGTACAATATCATTTTGTTATATTTTTATTTATCGGTACATCAAAACGAGGTTTTATGCTGTTGACAGCTGAAAGGAACAGTAGCCTACTGATCGTAATGAAACATCAGCTACAGATGTTCGATGTCTGTCTTTATTAAAGTTGATTATAGAAAACAGTTGCTCACAAATATAAATGTTGAGCCAAACATAGCAATCATTTTCACAGCCAGCCTGTGTAGTCGTGGATATTATTACTAAGGTTTTGTCTTGTAAAACTCAACCAAACTAGTAGTATTATTGAAACGATCTTTAGCACTTAGGTCACATTGAAGATCAAAAAGTTAAAGCTGTAAGTCGTTAAATGTTATGGTTTATTTAACGACGCTCGCAACTGCCGAGGTTATATCAGCGTCGCCCGTGTGCCGGAATTTTGAGCCTGTCGCATTTAAGCACACTTAAATGTCATGTATGACACTGTAAATTGTATGACACTGTTTCAACTGGTGTTGAAGGAGTTTATTATAACTTTAAACTTCTTTCCAATTAAGACGAGATCTTGGAACCTAGAATTAAATTCATTTTGAATTTCAATTAATATTTGCACATAATCGTTTAACATAGCTTCATTACAAGCAGGTTCTATTGTTGGGAAGTGAGCCATATTACCTTTCCGAAACTGACTTAGATAAGTGTAAGTTTACGACTGAAATCCCGTAATTTATTCAACATATCAACAATGAGCTGGCCTTTTCTCTGAAGAGAGATATTTAAATTGTTGAAGATTAAAGGCCCATTCACAATGAAAATTAAACATAACCGTAACACAAACACAGAAGTTTGCGCCCAGGCTACCAAATGGGACCATTCACAATGATTCACATAAGCAATTACATAAACATTGCCGTAAGACGTTAACATGAAAGTTTGCAAACTCCAAACTTTCATGCTTATACGATGAAAGAGGAATGGAACGGAGAAAAATTCTCTCCGGCGCCGGGATTTGAACCCGGGTTTTCAGCTCTATATGATATGCGTAAATCACTTCGCGATTTAAGACGGCGCTTATTCCGTCGGATCCCAGCCAACTAGTCACTCATATCGAGTGCACCTCAGCACATGTGTGGACTTCGGTCCTGGGTTCATAGACATCTATGACGTAGTGCAGAGGGCGGCCACTAGAGGGAACCCAAGAGTTGGAGACGATTCTAACCGGCGTCGGATTTGTATCCGGTGTGGCTTAATGGATAAAGCATCAGCACGTAGAGCTGAAAACCCGGGTTCAAATCCCGGCGCCGGAGAGAATTTTTCTCCGTTCCATTACTCTTTCATCGTATGATGATGCAGAATATCTGCATGGAAATATATGTACTTCGGTACATTAAAATAATATATTTCATGCTTATGCTTACTTGATTTGCAAACAGAACACAATCGTGGAGCGCTGAAGTATACGGCAGGATATGAGGAAATGGCGTCGTTGTTATGTTTCCATGGTTACCAAGTATGTTTGCGGTTATGTTTATGTTCCCATCGTGAATGATCTTGATTATACCGTAACGTTTACATTCTTAAGTTAACGCTTACGTTTTGTTTAATTTTTATTGTGAATGAGCCTTATTGAGTCCAGCTGCTGTGAAAAAAATAAGCATTTTCCCATGGACTATTGAAAGAATTTGCCTGATGATAACTTTTCCGTCTTTTAGATTCCTCCATTATGTAGCCGTAGATAGGCAAAGTGAAATAGCTACTGATAATACACACTACACCAGATAGCTGCGTGGACTATCCTCTACCTAAAGCAGGAATACGTCATTCCGACGTGGCTTTCCGGCGAGCTGTTTGGACGGCTCTCCCGCTCAGAAGGAGCGGCCTCGCTCAACGAGCGCCGTTAGTGCAGGCCCGCTTTAGAGCTCCCTATACGAAGAAATCTGGAAGGGTTAAATCCAGAGTAGGTATCCCAAGCCTCTTAAACACATCTTTCATGAGACTCTTTTCTGCGGTTTTAAAAGCCACGAAAGAAAGTACTATAATATTCCTCACTTACGTTGCAGCATCATCATAAAGAGTACCACGGTTCTTGCCAAAATAAAGATGTAGGTAACTCTATAATTATTATTTCGCTTGCACTAGTCCAAATTATAATGCGGAGAGAATCTACAGCGCATGATAGTAAATATATCCCTTTACCAGCTCTCGCCTGTAATTGCAGTTCATATGCCTAAAATGTTATAAGATACATCTGCGCATATTGCTGCCATGATTAAAAAACACAGCTATAGCCACACTCACCTATCGTTGCAGTGCATCAGTCCAGGGATCGTGAAAACAGAATTCATGCAGGCGTCAGGCGTGGGAGAGGAGTTCTACGACAGAGCAGTCAGTCTGCACCCCCAGGACATCGCAGACGCTGTGGTCTATGCGCTGGGCACTCCACCACACGTGCAGGTGCGTAGCCTAGAACAAAAGACACTCAATTAAAAATATATATATATATATATATATATATATATATGATAAAGTATAGTACTTCGTTAACACTGTCCCATTTAGAGATGATGAACTGTAATACATTTTATTTTATTTCACACTTCATTATTATTATTATTATTATTATTATTATTATTATTATTATTATTATTATATTTTCATGATCATGTGCAATATATTTATACCCATTCATTAAGAATGCTTGGTCTAATTAGATCTATAACTTATTCTTTTTCTACTCCTTTGTGTTTATTAATTTTATACTATACATTGGTCAGATCCAAGCTTAAATATGCATCTGTAGTTTGGAACTCCATTACTTCCACTGACTCGGTTAAGCTTGAGAATATTCAAAGAAAATTTATTTCCCTGTGTTCTTATAGATTTTTACCTAATTCTAATGACTATAAACATGAGATTAACTGCAAATATTTTAATTGCTGTAGTTTGTTTGCCACACGTCAAGATCTTGATTACTTATTTTTTTGTAAAGTTCTTAAGGGTGATATTGATTGTGAATCTTTCCTAAGCAATATCAGTCTTCGTATTGCTGCTAAGGGTTTAAGATATCATAAAATGTTTTACAATAGAAATTCTAAATCTCTGTGTCCGGTCTGCAGGTGTATTAAATATGCTAATTTGCATGGATCAAATTTGGATCCATTTAATGTGTAGTATATACTTTGAAGTTTTATATCAGTTTCCATTTATATTTTTTTGTTTAAATATGTATTTTAATATTATTCTCGCTAACTTTTATATCATTTTGTTATTTATTAATTTGCTTGATTCCATCCTTTCATTTCCAAATACAATTACTTTTAATCTCATTATGCTATGTAGTTTAGTCATCCATTTTATCCCGTCCATTCATTCTCATTATTGTCGTTGTATTATAATCTTTTATATCTTTGTAATACTATTTTATATGATTCCATTCTTCATTTATGATTCCATTATTTCATTTGTAATTATCATTTTAATTAATTGCCATTAATTTAATTATTTCTTTGTACTTTTATTGTAAATTATTGCTAATGTTTTTGTTATATTCTTTGTGCTGAACTGTAATTGGCCTCTGGCTGTTGTACAGCATATTAAATATAAGTAAATAAATAAATAAATAATTATTATAATCATTATTATTATTATTTTTGTGTAACACTTCCCCATTTGGAGATGATGAACTACAATACATTTTATTTTCTTTCATACTTCATTATTATTATTATTATTATTATTATTATTATTATTATTATTATTACTTAATTACAAATAGCTTTTAAGGAACCCGAAGGTTCATTGCCGTCCCCACATAAGCCCGCCAAAGGTCTCAATCCTGTGCAAGATTAATCCAGTCTCTATCATCATAGATTTCAAAAAGGCATATGACACTGTTAAGAGAGAAGTTTTATATGATATTCTTATTGCATTTAGTAACCACAAGAAACTAGTTCGATTAATTAAAATGTGTCTCAGTGAAACGTACAGCAGATTCCGTATAGGTCAGTTTCTGTCAGATGCGTTTCCAATTCACTGCGGGCTAAAGCAAGGAGATGCACTATCACCTTTACTTTTTAACTTTGCTCTAGAATATGCCATTAGGAAAGTCCAGGATAACAGAGAGGGTTTGGAATTGAACGGGTTACATCAGCTGCTTGTCTACAGTATGCGGATGACGTGAATATGTTAGGAGAAAATCCACAAACGATTTTACTTGAAGTAAGTAAAGATAGGTTTGGAAGTAAATCCCGAAAAGACAAAGTATATGATTATGTCTCGTGACAAGAATATTGTACGAAATGGAAATATGAAAATTGGAAATTTATCCTTTGAAGAAGTGGAAAAATTCAAACATCTGGGAACAACAGTAACAAATATAAATGACACTCGGGAGGAAATTAAACACAGAATAAATATGGGAAATGCCTGTTATTATTTGGTTGAGAAGATTTTATCATCCAGTCTGCTGTCAAAAAGTCTGAAAGTTAGAATTTATAAAACAGTTATATTATCGGTTGTTCTTTATGGTTGTGAAACTTGGACTCTCACTTTGAGAGAGGTACATAGGTTAAGGGTGTTTGAGAATATGGTGCTTGGAAAAATATTTGGGGCTAAGAGGGATGAAGTTACAGGAGAATGGAGAAAGTTATGCAACACAGAACTGCACGCATTGTATTCTTCACCTGACATAATTAGGAACATTAAATCCAGACGTTTGAGATGGGCAGGGCATGCAGCACGTTTGGGTGAATCCAGAAATGCATATAGAGTGTTAGTTGGGAGGCCGGAGGGAAAAAGACCTTTAGGGAGCCCGAGACGTAGATAGGAAGATAATATTAAAATGGCGGGCTTATGTGAGGGCGGCAACGAACCTCCGGGTTCCTTAAAAGCCAGTAAGTAAGTAAGTAAATATTATTGTTATTATTATTATTATTATTATTATTATTATTATTATTATTATTATTATTACTACTACTATTATTACTTACAAATGGCTTCTAAGGAACCTGCAGATTCATTGCCGTCCTCACATAAGCCCGCCATCGGTCCCTATCCTATGCAAGATTAATCCAGTCTCTATCATCATATCCCACCTACCTCAAATCCATTTTAATATTATCCTCCCGTCTACGTCTCGGCCTCCCCAAAGGTGTTTTTCCCTCCGGATTATTATTATTATTATTATTATTATTATTATTATTATTATTATTATTTATTGCGTAACACTTCCCCATTTAGAGATGATGAACTACAATACTATACACTCCGTCCACACTAAAAGCACAGTCTAGTATATACAGTCACGAAGCTCAATACGTAATAAATATGCATCCATAGACAGTTGCTAACCACTAGGATCGCTACTATCGCCTCATTACAAACAATGCGAAATAGTATCTGCACAGTCTATTGTTCCTAGCACCCTCATAAGCTTAAGCTTCGTGACTGTATATACTACACTGTGATATTATTATGATTCTTATTTCATCTATTTTCAGATTCATGAGATCATCATCAAACCAATCGGAGAGAACTTTTAATTCGACACTTCAGCAAGGAGAAAATCTTGCGGATGAAATATATATTAAAATACCAGTGTGATTTTGTGTATTTCTTTAACATATGGCTCTCATAACAGACTCCTTGGACCCAAATAAAATTTGCATTTCTTTTTCGCGTACTGATTACAATGTTCTTCTCTGAAGCTGTGATCTGTATCAATGTTTCTGTTAGATTGTTGATTTAATGTACGGAGAGAGTTATTAAAATACGCTTGGAATTTCTGACTGTTTTAGGGGGCTTTGTAGGAAAACAAAAGAAAGACAGTGTAGCCTATCTCTGTAAAAAAGAAATTAATATTTATTTATTGGAATAAAAGACGATTCTTGGGAATTTCGATGTTTTTATGATATAATTCCGGCCTACATATTAACTAAATATTTATTCTATTCGTAACTATTGGAAATTATTCTGGAATCCTTAAAGTGCTGGCTTTAATTTTATTAGCTTTTGTATTTTTGGTAGTTATAATTTAATAACGTTTATTATTTCAGATTTTTATATATATATATATATATATATATATATATATATATATATATATATATATATATATAATTTGAACTGGTAACGGAAATTAAGGGAAAAGGCTGAACGGATTTTAATAAACGACCCCTCATTTTGAAGCTTGGAACCTAACGTTTTTCAGAAAAATAGTAGTTTTCAGTGAAATGTCAATTTTTCAACATAGTTTTCCTATTTTCTAAAATCCATCTGTCGTCACTAATTGCATTTCAGAGTAAAACAAAACACACACTACAGTAAACAATATTACACGAAGGACATGATCTGCAAGAATGCTGACATATTTAGAGCTCAAATTAAATTGGTTATTAAAAATGTCAAGACTTACTAAAAATAATTTACAGGTCTGATTCTGTTGTGGATAATTTTCTGAGTACAGCTGTGTATTGGATACCTATTAAAAACTACGAAACTTGAGGTAGTTTGATGACATTATTACCATTAGAAATTAAACATTATTATAGTTAACGCCATGCTGTGACTATTTTCCATTAATTATACATATTAATGCTATATTAATGATATGAAAGTGAAACGTTTTGGGGTTATATAAGTAGATGTAGAGAATATCTTAAATTAGTTCTTGATTGCTATAATTTACTGAGTGGAGGCTATATAGTATATCTTACTGAAAACTATAAAACTTACGTAAGATAATATTGTTATTGAAATCAAATATTTTTATAGTTATTAATCAAGTGGGGTTGGGTCTTTTTCATATACTACTTAAAGGCGGTGTGGTGTAGATATTTATATGCGTCATTCTCTTCAGTATTGGCTCGAGAGAGCGCAAAAATTAAAGTTCCTAAATAAAGACCAGAAGGTATTACTTACTGATAAAATAAGAGGCCTACAAGATTTGTAGTCTCCCGATCAGTTCAGCAATATCTCTTAGCAGGATAAAATGATTTTAATCTCTACATTTCAAGGTAGTTTACGAAACATGCAGCAGCTATAGCAAGATGCAGTGTCTATTGTTCGAAACCATAGAAAACCTGACTTTTTTTTAACTTTCACCTACAATCCACAATGTCCTGAAATAGCTATTGCTTTACTCCCACAAGAAAAACCGACTGACCGTCCTGACATTGTTACTTGCGTTTTCGCGTTCAAACTAAAAAACTGAAGGTGTATAGGTTCAAGAAAAAGTATTTGGCATAAAAAACCATTCAGAGGGGTATGTTTCATTATTATGAAAGCAAATAACTTTCAGAATCTCTGGTATTCTTCATTGAAAATAAATCTGAAAAATGTTTATTTGAACGTCTAATGAACTTAGTTTGCAGCATTTGCTGCACAAGCCACTAGTATTAAGATATATATATATATATATATATATATATATATATATATATATATATTTTACTTTCCCTTTATCAATAGTTTGATTTACTTCTTGTTTGGCGGAAACCAATCGTACTCCTTTTGGTTTTGCTGCCAAATTATATCTACACAGATGACCTTTAAGTGTACATAAACTTCCACGAAATAAATTACATATTATCTAAAAACAACAACCTCGACTCAATTTTAGAAGTTTTAGAGGCAAAAGTTTGGGGCCTTTAGCGAGGGAATCACACTGTAGTTTAAATCCAGGGTTTAGGCCACAGTGGCATTGCAGTATTTTGCTACTCGATTTCTAAAAATGCAGCAAACTTTCAACGTAAATATTCAAAAATGCGACTACCACATTGGACTTCAGAAACGAAGATGGTGATGGAGAAAATTAAATCAGATATATGTTTGAACTAATCTCAAATTAAATGAAATGATAATGGCATGGGCAATGTTAAAAAATATACTGAGGAATAGATGTTCAGGAATGGATTTCAAAGAGTTGGTGCAATTCATGTAAGTTAAGTGAACAATTTCTTCTAATTGATTTATATAATTCCATCGCATACTGTAAATTGTAAGCGAGGATTTAGTTGCATGAATCTTGTAAAAACTGGAATCAGACACCGCCTTTCAGTAAAAAATAGTTTGCACTCTGCTAACAATAAATCTTGAAGGGCCTACTAGTAAAGAATTTCAATGTTTAGTGTGTTCATAAAATAACGTGCTTTAATGCGATGTAAACCTCTGTTGAGGTTCTGGCTGATAGGTATATCTAATATCAGGCAGTACATCTCACTGGACGATATGTGTCACAGGAAGAAATTGTTTGTATACATCTGAAGTCTGACTAGTGTAACATGTAGCTAATCGGCGATGTATGCAATGGAAGGGAACAGGAACTGGCCACCCTTCTCCATGATCTCCTGGCTTAGTTGCCTCTTGAGTGATGTCTTATTGGTGTCACTTATGAGGTTCAAACCTGTCTTCGAACAGTTGACTAAACAAAAACAATGTAACGTAAATTCAGCAGAAATCGATTCTAAACATATATACGTCTAATGATTTACTTACATAAGCACCTATATCTACAGCAATGGTGGGCAATCCTGCGGCATTGCCGCAGTGACGTCAGACCTCAGCGAAGCATCAAACTTACCCCCTACCTTCCCCTCCCCCCACTCCATGAAAATACTGCGCGTGTACGTGGCGGATTATACTGGATTGCTGTACTTCGGAGCTTCATTAGTGATACAATGTCTTTCGCAGAATCATATGAATCGAGAGGATATCACACTTACAAGAAAGGCGGTTCTTTCATTTCTCATATTTAGGATCAGTTACAAATATTCAGGACGCGAACTTAAATATATAGTACATTCTTAAAATAGAACACCTGTTATAATAATAATAATAATAATAATAATAATAATAATAATAATAATAATACTAATAATAATAATAATAATAATAATAATGTTTTATTTTCGCTGGCAGAGTTAAGGCCATAAGGCCTTCTCTTCCACTCAACCAGCCTTAATCAATACAATACATAAATTTAAATTACAAATATTTTCACTACACTTAAAAGGTTCTCCAGCAATAATCTTCACTACACATTTATTTAAATTTAGATAAATCTATAAGGTAAAGTAGTAACTTAATTTATGAGCTAATTTAATTCAATGAATTATAATTAATTTAATATATATTATACGAGTTCAAAGAACACAGATTCAGTGATTTTCAAAGGATGGAGAAAGATTTCAATATTTTTGCCATTCCTTTTCATATTTAAATTGAAAATGTTATCCCAGAATTGCAGTTAGAGGTACTGGATTTGCAGAATGATGGCTTCTTGAAAACAGGATGTGAAGGTGTACTGGGGGCTAAAATTTTTTAAAAGATATCCAGTACTACATATCCACTGCTTAGACAGTTTGCTTCAAAAATAATGAGTACCATCATTTCCCATAACTATGGTACTGGAACATAACTATTGTCCACGATACAACTATTCAAATTTTGTACTCCATAACGTAGTACCTCGTTTATCTATATTCTTGCTGTACTGTAGTTTGAATTCAAGTCACTGTAGCTATCTACGAACGGTCTATGTTCCTTCTACAATGATCTTTGAATGGTTGTATCGTGGACCATAGTTGTGTTCCAGGACCATAGTTATGGGAAATGACGGTATGTCTTCATCAACCTACCAGTGCGAACAGCTGTTTTCTAAAATGAAATTTATAAAGTCCAGCCACAGATCCCGCTTAAGCGATGCTCATCTCCTTAAGCAACTGAAAATAGCATGCACAGATATAAATCCCAATTTCGAAGAAATTGCTTTGAAAAATGATTAATTAAATATCACGTGAATGGACTATTCTAATTACATATGGTAGGTAGGAGTGTAATGGCGCAACTGTCTATAAATCCGTCACATAGTACTGTATGTAGTTGCAATTGAAATCCTGTCTTGTGGATTGTGTTCATTTTGCCCATCACTTATCTAGAATGTGGTAAGATGGATTGAAAGTAATAAAACCCCAAATTCTATAACTTTTTGTTTCTGCAAATCTTATTAATTTTATTATTCTGTACAGTTCTGTAGAATATTGTACAAGATTTTCGCAATTTGCACAAATATAATTTTTCATTTGTGCATTTTTGCGACAATGATTTATTTTATAGCTTAAGCCCTATTTAAATCGATGTTAATACATGTTAAGCTGACAAAATGAAGAACTGGCATAAAAGATAGAGTGTCATTTGAAAGCAAATGACTTCAGATAAAAAAAAAATATTTGTTGTTAAATTATATGCGAATATCTAAGAACTTTCGAATCAAAGATAAACATCAGAGATATCGCAAATAGCATTTCCACGACGCAAAATAACATCAAACTTTTATTCACAATGTCTACGACAATTGCACGCAAAGAGAATTGTGAGCTAAATGCTAAATCTGTAATCGTTACTATAAACTCTGTCACTATGCACTGTTGTGCTATCTGTTGCAATTGTGTAAATAACCACTTTAAGAGGCTCTTCAAGATTCCTGCTATCTGACAAGATCAATTCTCTAAGTAGTGACGAATATAAACTTGGCTTACGACACAAAAGCTCTGGGTTCGAAGTTCGCTGAATTGTCTAATCGTACTGAGAACTGAGTCAATAATTATAATATTACGTCAGCATCTGTTACAGGTGCGAATCCTAGATTTTCAATAGCGCGTGCGTATAATCAGGCATAGCTATCTGTATTAGAGTTCTTTCTCAATAGCCATGGGCCACTCTCAGAATTCGCTGCTGTTGGACATTCGGAGTAGCCTTGATCTTCAGTCCTTTAAAAGGAGGTTATTTAGGAATATTTTTAATGTACAGAATTATTCTTCCACAAATGATTCACTTAATCATTTGTAAACACACTTGGACGCGCCCTCATATCGCTCAGAGAGTGTTTTGTTTTCAATATCTAGAGCAATTTATAAGCTTTTACTTGCTATCTGGGAAAAGTAAGGAGTCCCCTTACCTATTTTTACGAAGGCGGACAAGACTAATTGTAGTAACTTTCGAGGAATATCACTTTTGTTGACGTCTTACAAAATTCTTTCCAATATTCCTTTGAGAAGATTAAGTCCATATGTAGATGGTAATTATTGAGGATCATCAGTGTGGTTTTAGGTGCAATAGATCGACTGTTGATGAGATTTTTTGTATTCGATAGATATTGGAGAAAAAATTAGAACATAAGGGTACAGTGCATCAGTTATTCATAGATTTCAAAAAGGCATATGCCTCTGTTAAGAGAGAAGTTTTATATAAAATTCTTATTGAATTTGGTATTCCGAAGAAAGTAGTTCGATTAATTAAAATGTGTCTCAATGAAACGTACAGCAGAGTCCGTATAGGTCAGTTTCTATCTGATGCTTTTCCAGTTCACTGCGGGCTAAAGCAAGGAGATGCACTATCACCTTTCTTTTTTAACTTTGCTCTAGAATATGCCATTAGGAAAGTCCAAGATAACAGAGAGGGTTTGGAATTGAACGGGTTACATCAGCTCCTTGTCTATGCGGATGACGTGAATATGTTAGGAGAAAATCCACAAACGATTAGGAAAAACACGGAAATTTTACTTGAAGCAAGTAAAGCGATCGGTTTGGAAGTAAATCCCGAAAAGACAAAGTATATGATTATGTCTCGTGACGAGAATATTGTACGGAATGAAAATATGAAAACTGGAGATTTATCCTTCGAAGAAGTGGAAAAATTCAAATATCATGGAGCAACAGTAACAAATATAAATGATACTCGGGAGGAAATTAAACGCAGAATTAATATGGGAAATGCCTGTTATTATTCGGTTGTGAAACTTTTATCATCCAGTCTGCTGTCAAAAAAAGTGAAAGTTAGAATTTATAAAATAGTTATATTACCGGTTGTTCTGTATGGTTGTGAAACTTGGACTCTCACTCTGAGAGAGGAACACAGATTAAGGATGTCTGAGAGTAAGGGTCTTAGGAAAATATTTGGGGCTAAGAGGGATGAAGTTACAGGAGAATGGAGAAAGTTACACAACACAGAACTGCACGCATTTTATTCTTCACCTGACATAATTAGGAACATTAAATCCAGACGTTTGAGATGGGCAGGGAATGTAGCATGTATGGGCGAATTCAGAAATGCATATAGAGTGTTAGTTGGGAGGCCAGAGGGAAAAAGACCTTTAGGGAGGCCGAGACGTAGATGGGAGGATAATATTAAAATGGATTTGAGGGAGGTGGGATATGATGATAGAGACTGGATTAATCTTGCTCAGGATAAGGACCGATGGCGAGCTTATGTGAGGGCGGCAATGAACCTCCGGGTTCTCTATAAGTAAGTATACTCGCCGTGTTAATCACTATTGAGCTATAAACATAAATATTGTTTATTCGTGATGAGGAACATAGATTTTCCTCGTGGTTTGTTCAGAGATATGTATATGTATGTAGATGGCAGTAATGTTGAGTTCTAGATGAGTTGAAAACCTACAGACAGGAAACAGAGGCCCACAATCCCAAGAATCATTCTGTGACAAAATCACTGTTATGTATCACAGTGATTTCTCCGGAGCTGTGACGGCAAAACGCTGTCACATCCCACTTTTACTGCAGGGGACTATAAGGAATAATACTCTTGTATCTTTTGCTTCCCTGATTAATGAAATACAATATTAGTGAGCGCATAGAAATGTGTGAAAGGACTCGTCACTTTCGTGGTTACTATTGAACTGTTATTGTTTTTTATTCTTTTCGGAGCTGTATGAAAGCTTACTTACTAACTTACTTACTTACTGGCTTTTAAGGAACCCGGAGGTTCATTGCCGCCCTCACATAAGCCCGCCATCGGTCCCTATCCTGAGCAAGATTAATCCATTCTCTATCATCATATCCCACCTCCCTCAAATCCATTTTAATATTATCCTCCCATCTACGTCTCGGTCTCCCTAAAGGTCTTTTTCCCTCCGGCCTCCCAACTAACACTCTATATGCATTTCTGGATTCGCCCATACGTGCTACATGCCCTACCCATCTCAAACGTCTGGATTTAATGTTCCTAATTATGTCAGGTGAAGAATACAATGCGTGCAGTTCTGCGTTGTGTAACTTTCTCCATTCTGCTGTAACTTCATCCCTCTTAGCCCCAAATATTTTTCTAAGCACCTTATTCTCAAATACCCTTAACCTATGTTCCTCTCTCAAAGTGAGAGTCCAAGTTTCACAACCATACAGAACAAAAGGTAATATAACTGTTTTATAAATTCTAACTTTCAGATTTTTTGATAGCAGACTGGATGATAAAAGCTTCTCAACCGAATAATAACAGGCATTTCCCATATTAATTCTGGGTTTAATTTCCTCCCGAATATCATTTATATTTGTTACTGTTGCTCCAAGATATTTGAACTTCTCCACCTCTTCAAAAGATAAATTTCCAGTTTTTATATTTCCATTCCGTACAATATTCTGGTCACGAGTCATAATCATATACTTTGTCTTTTCGGGATTTACTTCCAAATCTATCTCTTTACTTGCTTCCAGTAAAATTCCCGTGTTTTCCCGAATCGTTTGTGGGTTTTCTCCTAACGTATTCACGTCATCCGCATAGACAAGCAGATGTATGAAAGCTAGTCGTGAAAATTACCTCCGTGATTATTCCTGAAATCTTCATTAAATTTAATTTCTCAAACTCCAGGACACACCTGCGGCACACCGGTTGGATGGGCTGCATTAATCAGAGCTCAAGTGTTCACTGTGAACAACTTTGTTTGCACCACAGTGCTGTAATCGCGTGTTACATAACAAGGCTCTTTGCTGTATCGTGCGCTATCCTGCAGAGATAGGGTGAAGGTCAGAGATAGTGTCAACATAACAGATCAGATTAGTCATTACTCACTGTTTGACGCGCGAGCATCCAGTTCAGCTCGTCATTTTTTTCTTATATTCAATTATATCTGCTAATCTGGTTCCGTAGCTCACATTTATCTGCAAACATATAAAAGGAAAACATCGGGAGCATCTTTCAGAGTTGTTACAGCTGTTGAACTGTCTGAACCGTAAGTAGAAGTGAAAACTACTGTATGGATTGTCGTCGAAGTGACTGGGGCCTGTCTAGACCAGGGCTGGCAACTGGAGCAAACACGAGCAGTGAGCGCTATAGACTAGTGTTGGCTCTGTCACGTGATCAGAGGTTGATTCATAAATTTCACTACAGTACAGCACTTTGAGATTGAACATGACGAGAAAAAAAAATTGTTGATGTGAAAGGGCTCCAAAAATCTCGAAAATCAACCAAATTATTGTTTAATATATTTTCTTAAGAGGACGCAAGTGGTTTTTAAAACTTCTACAATTTTCACCCAATATTTATTAATTTTTAACTACATAAACTGCCTTACAAAAATATCATTAGACCTCGGACTTTTAGGTCCTAAAAATCTTAAATTAGGTACCTAAAATAGGTTCTATCACAAATCAAAATAGGTTCTTACTTACTTACTTACAAATGGCTTTTAAGGAACCCGGAGGTTCATTGCCGCCTTCACATAAGCCCGCCATCGGTCCCTATCCTGTGCAAGATTAATCCAGTCTCTATCATCATATCCCACCTCCCTCAAATCCATTTTAATATTATCCTCCCATCTACGTCTCGGCCTCCCTAAAGGTCTTTTTCCCTCCGGTCTCCCAACTAACACTCTATATGCATTTCTGGATTCGCCCATACGTGCTACATGCCCTGCCCATCTCAAACGTCTAGATTTAATGTTCCTAATTATGTCAGGTGAAGAATACAATGCGTGCAGTTCTGTGTTGTGTAACTTTCTCCATTCTCCTGTAACTTCATCTCTCTTAGCCCCAAACATTTTCCTAAGCACCTTATTCTCAAACACCCTTAATATCTGTTCCTCTCTCAGAGTGAGAGTCCAAGTTTCACAGCCATACAGATCAATCGGTACTATAACTGTTTTATAAATTCTAACTTTCAGATTTTTTGACAGCAGACTGGATGATAAGAGCTTCTCAACCGAATAATAACAGGCATTTCCCATATTTATTCTGGGTTTAATTTCTTCCCGAGTGTCATTTATGTTTGTTACTGTTGCTCCAAGATATTTGAATTTTTCCACCTCTTCGAAGGATAAATCTCCAATTTTTTAAATTACAGAAATAGGTGAAAAAAAATGGCATTATTTCATTTCCCATTACAAATTAGGCGAAACATTTGACATTATTTCATTGTACATGTCCATAATTAGAGCCAGAGTAAACAACTAACACCTTTTCTAAGTTTTCCATTGAGGAACTGCATCGCTTCTCAGATAACACCATCTTATATGCCGAAAATGAGCGTTCCACATCAACTGATGACACCAGAGCATATTTAAATGTTGGTATTAGATGCAAGGGAGCAGCACATTCATGTTCAGGTGTTTTGCCAGCCAAGATGTCAGCAACTGTGTGGAGAACTGTCAGTCCTGGGTCTTTTTGAAGCACTGATTTGAATTTTTCATAAACTTTTTCACCAACACAACCAGGAACCAAGTTGATTTTTTCTGTCACCTCTTCTATCAATCCCAGTTGCGTGTAGACCGGTTTGCCTGAAGACTCTAGAGCATTAATAATGGGGACCAGAAATACATAATGTGATTTGATGAATGCAATATCCCGGGCAATTGTTGGGTCCTGCAGAAGTTTTTTAGCTGAAGTAATGCTCACTGCATCCTCCCGCAGTTTCAAAACAAAGTTCTTAATGTCCTCCAAATGCTTGCTGTAATATTCCACGGCCTGTAACCATGTTCCCCAGCGGGTAAGAATAGGTTCTGGTGGAAGTGGCACATTGGGAAGTTGCTCTCGAAATAATTGAATCCTCGTAGGTGCTTTAATAAAAACCTTTTTAATTGTGGATATTCAAGCCGTATCGTCTCAGCTACGCGATTCATGGCATGGGCAAGACAAGTAATATGGAGCAAGGCAGGGTAAAATACTTCAAGTAATTTAACGGCAGCAATCATGTACGGGGCTGCATCAGTGTAGATTACTAGCTGCGATTGTTGTCAAGGCACGACTGGCATACAGAATTACACAGCGTTTCCATATTACCAACTGTAGAAATTGGAAAATGTAAAATTAGGTAAAAATAGTTTCTAACGTGAAATTAGGTATTTTTAGGTTGTATAGGACCACCATTTTCGAACATATATTTCCATAATTCGTATATTTAAAAACTTTTCTTTTGTATATATCTTGAGGAACAAAATAGGTTTTTACCTAAAATCCGAAGTCTAATTATCAGGGAACGGATTTATATGGACTAAAAATATATGAAATATGTAAATATATATGTAGTTATTTTTACCAAAATATGGAATTAAATATGGATTTTTACCAAAATATGGAATTAAATATGGACTTAAAATTATAAAAAAATGACTATGTACGTTAAATATTGGTACATTTTAATCAAACTAAACAAAAAATATAATGGACGTACCTTATCTTCCAATGTAGTTTCAACAAAACACAATTTTTATTGTCTGTTACCATAACAATAGGTTACAAACATTTCTTTCAAGTGCTGAAAAGTGAATCTTCTTCTATTGTCTCTGAGGATAGATTTATACTGACTAAAAGAGCGTTCGACGTCACAAGAAGTAACTGGTACATAATTCAATTTCACAATGTCTGCTGGGGATAAGTCCAAGTTAATCTTCACTGTTGATTCACCACTCATCACAGCAACAACCTTTTGTAGTTCTTCATATCCAGGGTTTTTTGAAAGTACAGTGTCCACCTTAGCTCTTACTGCATCTGCAACTTTACCTCTACCACGATTCAGTTGTTCCACAGTACTATTTATAATTTCAAAACTTTCAGATAGTGAAAGGTGCCTATTTTGGAGACTTTTGAGCGTTTTTATGATGCATGAAAATGTATGCTGAATGTGAGCTAAGTCATTCTTCACACTTATGTCACAGGTAACTGTTTTCGCAGTATCAATTGAGACTGCATCTTCAGAGTCCAATGCAAGGAGAACATTGTTAATAGAGTCTATATGTTCGGCATAATATTCAACTGCTTCTAGCCATGTACCCCATCTAGTTAAAATTGGCTTTGGTGGCAATGGAATTTCAGGGTACATTTCTTTCAACACGTTAACTCTACTGGGAGCTTTGAGAAATACTTTTTCACTGATGAAATCAACAAATCTACTTTAGGAAATTGTCTCTGACCACTTCTGCCACACGATGAAATGCATGCGCCACACAAGTAAAATGAGTCAATTTAGGATATACAACAGATAATGCTTGTCCAGCTTTGACCATATAAGGGGAGCATCGCTAATAAAGAATAACACATTATCGTACATAATACCCTTTGGCCACAGGATACCCATAGCTTCGTTGAACAGTTTAACTATAGTTTTGTTATTGCACTTTTCTAGAACATCACAATGTAAAAGAATTCGTTCAGAATATTGTTCACTTAACAAACCGATAACTACATTACCAACAAGTCTACCTTCTTTGTCGGGAGTCTCATCAATGGAAACCCAAATTGAACTATCTTTAATTTCATCTCTTATCTTCTGTATTGTCTCATCGTAGATGGATGGAGCATACGTCTTCCTAAGTGTTGACTCATCCGGGATTGTATGTTGAGTATATTTTTCAAGGAATTCCCTGAAGACCTTATTCTTTAGTTTGTAGAGAGGAATATCAGCAGAGATGAGAGAACGGCACAGGTCGATGTTAAACTCAGATCTTACATTCGATGTTGTTGGTTGTGTTAAAAACAATTGTCTCTGCTTGGAATTTAGTTGTTTGTTGGCCTGATGTTTACTAGTTGTAATGTGTTGTTGCACCAGGAACTTTTGTGTAGATGATACTGCACACTGACACAAATTACAAAATAATATTTTATTGTCAGTTGATAAACCATCTTCTTTAAATTCTGAAATGTAACTTGTTAGTTTTGATTTTAAATTGACTGAATGACGTACTTTTGGCATATTTACCGTCTTTATAGTATGATTTACAAAACTGAACCTATGTGTACTCTGACTGGCATTTAACTGTTGAGCTGCACAACTGAAGTCTGTTAAAAATTTTAAATTAAATTAATACAGTTTTGTAACTTACTTTCCCATTGTTGATAGGACTGCTAATTTTCAAATAACTCTGATGTTAAAGGGATTACTGAACATGTGTTTAAATCTCTATTGTTGAAATGTATTTTTAAAAGTTAATGGAATTTTGTTTTGTTTTATTGTTAAACCTAATATAATATGGACTGTTTTATATGAAATATGGAAAATATATGGAAATTAACGAAAATATGTACTAAACTCTAAAATATGGAAAAATATGGAAAATAAAAGTAGGATTTTTCAACCCTACACATTGTGAAACATAAAGATAATGCAAAATATAAATTATATTAGCTTTATAAGTAAATATGTATTTACATATAAATCCTTTCCCTGCTAATTATCATCTTTACAAAATATGGTGCCATTAGAGCTAATGGTCTTCAAATTATATTTTTAAAATATATTTTATATTAACGCCACTAGAAAGACACCTTGTGTGAAAGTTTTCAAAATTTTTAGTTCGTATTTGCTCAAAAGCCAGAAAATAATCATAGAAATAAAAAAAAAATATACTTACCATCTGTGCTTCAGTCTAAATAGTCTCTCACAATAATAGTTTGTGATGGAAATATGTGATGTGTGGCATTCAAAAAAACCCTTGTGGCACGGTAAGTGTCTCTCGACAAAATTAATGTTCAATTGTCACCAAAATTTTAATTTTGACGTTACAAAAACCATTTGTAGATTTTTTTTATAATTTGTAACTGGCTTTTAAGGAACCCGGAGGTTCATTGCCGCCCTCACATAAGCCCGCCATTGGTCCCTATCCTGAGCAAGATTAATCCATTCTCTATCATCATATCCCACCTCCCTCAAATCAATTTTAATATTATCTTCCCACCTACGTCTCGGCCTCCCCAAAGGCCTTTTTCCCTCCGGCCTCCTAACTAACACTCTATATACATTTCTGGATTCTCCCATACGTGCTACATGTCCTGCCCATCTCAAACGACTGGATTTTGTACCATTTGTAGAATAGCCTGATTAAATAAGACAATACCAAACATATGGCTTTACTTCTCATAGAAGTTTTGTTTTTCCATTTTCAGCGCTACATATTTTAATTGTTGTTTTTGGGGTCAACGTCTCAACTCTCATTCTAAAGGAACTCTAGAGTCTAGACATTACAGATAATGACGGATTTATTATTTCATCGGTCCAATTTATTTTATTTGAGTACATAATGTACCTAGCTGTATTAATTTTATGTGCTATATTTCCGCTCGTGTGATGTCAGCGCAAACTCTAGGGAGAAAGTAGAATCTCACGCTCAAGCTGGTTTGAAGGTCACTGAAATCAGTCGTGCTATGTCAAAGGTACCGACGTAAAGTGTCCATACTTGTAATTATCTATACGCTGGTCTCTCTTTCATTTCAGCTGTTTTATTCAACATGGAACGCTGGTCGGGACGCGTCGCCATGGTAACCGGAGCCAGCGCCGGCATCGGGGCCACCATTGCAGTTGATCTGGTCAAGAAAGGACTCAGAGTAGTTGCGGTCGCCAGAAGAGTGGAGAGGATAAAGGTATGTTCAAATAATGTTAAAACAGAAGGCGAACTCGTCAAAGTAAGGCCTATCTAATTCGTCATCACTTCATAAATTCATTACGCAAGCCTAGAAGTATTATTCCTCTGTACTTAGTTAAGAGTATGTAGTCATTTGTCTTTCCTTCCTGCCACTTATAATGCTTGTTATGTGTAACATTCAAACATCTGTACCTTCACAACACAGAAAAGTGAAGAATTGTTTATGTCAGCCGTGGCGAGAACGTGACTCGCGAGACATTGTGGCTTGCAGTGATAGCTGTGCATTTCGCTTACTTCTAACCTCCGCCAACCCCCACCCTCTCACTCACTGAAGTCAAACTCCGTTCCATTTGTATTTGTCTCTGACCTGCGAGTGGCTTATGTCTCTCTCGAAATCATGTACGAAAGTTCCAAGCAGGATGGGAGGACGCATTTTTTTTTTTGCTGTTAATACGATGAGAATATTAAATGTATGATTTGTTCACAAGTATTACGAGGAAAACGGTTGTATAACATAAAACGGCATTATACTACATGTTACTGATGAAACATTAAAAGGTTAAGTGTTGTTATATCATCATCATCATCATCATCATCATCATCATCATCATCATCTCCTCTGTACGTCGACCCTTTTTCAGCAGATGTACGAATAATGCGGTTAGCTCTTCAATTTGAACTCACTGATTTACTATGTGATCTCAAATGAAAGCTAAATGTAAGGACTTGACAAATGTTGAACTTTCAAATCTTTGCCAAAAAATAAATATCCGAAGCTTCGTTCTTTCGCTTGCTCTGTTGAAGCCATGTTCGCTACAACTTATGTTTGTGAAAAATTACTTTCAACAATGAAAACGGTAAAACCCAAATTTAGATCACGACTGATAGACAAATACCTTTGTGATCAACTACGACTGGCAGTAAGTGACATAATTCCTGATTTTGAAACTCTGTCGCAGAGACATTCTGAAAACAGTTAATTTTAGGTTGTGATATTGTTCATTTATTGTTCATTTCTTTCTTCGTTACACGTACTAAACATTAGTTTGTAGGCTTGTACTGTATAAAATTATATTTAAGTGCTTGACGTAAGGAAAATGAAAATCCGTTAATAAGTCAGACAGTTGCTTCACTTCCCCTTCGGGTGTCCGCCTCCCTCCACAGGTGCTATGCACGTTGCAGGTTACACAGTGGCTCGGCGCACGATTTCATTTCCGCCACCGCTGGTTTATTTGAACAGAACAGTCCACACTATCACCCCCTAAAGTATTTACTATTCCTCGTGAAGCATTCTGTATGAGTAATGAACTTCTCTTTGTTCAGGATCTCGAGAGTCAAGTGAAGTCAGCGCCTGGCAAGCTGTATTGTCTCAAATGTGACGTCAGCAACGAAGAGGACATCAAGGCAGCTTTCAAGTGGGTCAGAGACAACCTAGGAGGCGTCGATGTGCTCGTCAACAATGCGGGAGGGGGCAGCGCCAACAGTCTGAGGGGTGAGCATGAGACTTCATTATGTATATAGTTGGCGCCAGCGTTTTTGGCGTGTATCCTAGATATATAGTGCCCTGTTTGTGAGCATGTTGATAATGCAGGTCAGAATGGTACCACTTCCTATACACGTCACATTAGCTATATGCCAAACACAGTTGTCAGACTGACTGCGGCAAATGTAAAACACTTGCAGTTAACGTTCCCGTTACTTATTTCACACGCCAAAAACGGTGACGCGGTGTAACACAATCAATGACGAAGATATGCAAAAGCAGTGAGTAGAGACTCAAATTTGGATGTGGAAGAGAAAAACAGAGTACATCTTACACGATGATTTCTCATTCTGACAAAAATAATAATAGGAAGAATTTGGTTTTAACGACGCTTTAAATTTTACAAATTATTGAGTGTTGAAATGCAACGACGACGAGAAAATGGTCGACGAATTTTATCTCGAACCCTATATCAGACGACAGTTTATTTTTCGTGACATGGCCTACATCTACGACATAGGACCCTTAGTATTATTTCCCTTCCAAAGGAAGCCACATTTAAGATTTAATGGATTTTAAAATCCATCAGCTTCTGCCGGGTTCGAACACGTGTAAATCCACACCTGTGGAGTAATGGTCAGCGCGTCTGGCCGCGAAACCAGATGGTCCGGGTTCGAATTCTTGTCGGGACAAGTTACCTAGTTGAAGTTTTTTCGGGGTTTTCCCTCAACCCAACTTGAGCAAATGCTGGGTAACTATCGGTGCTGGACCGGCATTATCACCTTCATTGTAAAATAACCTACTTTAAAAAAACACGTGTACCTCAGATCAAACGGACAACATGCTAATAGTCGGATGATGATGATGATGATGATGACGATGATGATAGTAATGATTAATAGTGTCCCTTAGCATCTATGACTACTTCTGCCCTTACAAGAATTGCTTTAAAACACACTTAAATAACAGTATATCGGTGGCCAAGATGATTAATTATATTATTATTATTATTATTATTATTATTATTATTATTATTATTATTATTATTATTATTATTATTATTATTATTATTATCATTAGAATAAGGTGCTTAGGAAAATATTTGGGGCTAAGAGAGATGAATTTACAGGAGAATGGAGAAAGTTACACAACACAGAACTGCACGCATTGTATTCTTCACCTGACATAATTAGGAACATTAAATCCAGACGTTTGAGATGGGCAGGGCATGTAGCACGTATGGGCGAATCCAGAAATGCATATGGAGTGTTAGTTGGGAGTCCGGAGGAAAAAGACTTTTGGGGAGGCCGAGACGTAGATGGGAGGATAATATTAAAGTGGATTTGAGGGAGGTGGGATATGATGATAGAGAATGGATTAATCTGACACAGGATAGGGACCGATGGCGGGCTTATGTGAGGGCGGCAATGAATCTCCGGGTTCCTTAAAAGCCGTAAGTATTATTACTATTATTATTATTATTATTATTATTATTATTATTATTATTATTATTATTAGAATAAGGTTCTTAGGAAAATATTTGGAGCTAAGAGGGCTGAAGTTACAGGAGAATGGAGGAAGTTACACAACACAGAACTGCACGCATTGTATTCTTCACCTGACATAATTAGGAACATTAAATCGAGACGTTTGAGATGGGTAGGGCATGTAGCACGTATGAGTGATTCCAGAAATTCATATAGAGTGTTAGTTGGAAGGCCGGAGGGTAAAAGAGCGTTGGGGAGACCGAGACGTAGATGGGAGTATAATATTAAAATGGGTTTGAGGGAGGTGGGATATGATGGTAGAGACTGGATTAATCTTGCTCAGGATAGGGACCAATGGCGGGCTTATGTGAGGGCGGCAATGAACCTCCGGGTTCCTTAAAAGCCGTAAGTAAGTATTATTATTATTATTATTATTATTATTATTATTATTATTATTATTTTATTTTTTTGTGTAGAAATCTTAAGAATTGCATTAATTTAAAAACATCCAATTTATTCTGTTTCAGAGGGACCAGTGGAGAGTTGGCGGACTATCCTGGATCTGAACGTCCTGGGTTTGAGTATCTGCTCGAAAGAAGCCATACAGTGCATGAAATCTCGAGGAGTTGACGATGGACACATCATCCACATTGGCAGGTTAGTACAGTTTTTGGTGTTATTTTTTTAATTTGGTCATTTTACGACACTTTATCAAATGCTACGGTTGTTAGTGTTAACTCACAAGTTTAGTAAAAACTAATATGTTGTTACATTTTCCATTGCTTTTAGAGACGAACAATATAGAAAATATTTTGTGCGAGATCGTTCGTATTTGCTTGCTTTCCGCACAGAACCAATACGCGGTAAGTGTGAAATACCATATTCAGTATTCCCAACGTAACACACACAACAATTTCCCTCTTCTTACCGCTTAAGCGCGACATTCATTTTACTGCTTTAGGCTTTTAACATATTATTTTTAGAGACGTTTAACATAGTAATAATTATAAATTGGAAACTTACCACTGCAATTTCACCTAAATTGCACTGTTAATTATTGTTTTTAAATATTTGCAAATATTAAGTAAACTCTACAACTCCACTAAAGTTACTGCATTCGTGATCCAAGTAACATTAAGGAAGCCGTGAAAAAATCAACAAGATTCCAGATGCCGATGTTATTACTGCAATATGTTATATAAATAATATTGTTAAAATATTAAAATGAAAAATAAATCATTACATAACCTTACCGTTTGTTTTAAGTTCGCATTTATAGATTGGGGGGGGAAAAAAAAGGCAGACGTATATCACGGCCTGGTGGAGTTTAGTAAACACAGAAAACATTTTATAGCAACAATGTTGAAGAAAGATATGTTGGTGTTCCGAAGTTGTCGTCATTAAACAGAAACCAAGATGGAGATTTCATTGCAACTAATTAGAAATTCCTCTTTCAGGTATGTAATAAACGATCTTCGCATAAAATAATGTACGATACACGAGCGGTATGTTTGTTTTCATATTCTCGGAAATTAAAAAAGCTCAACTACGTTTCGCTTTTTCAATCTTTTCCTCGAACATGAAAACGTCAACATACCGCTCTTGTAACGTATATTACTATTCTCGCTCAGGAAGAATTAAAGGAATCATAGCGATTACTATAAGCCTATAGCTGGAACAAAATAAATTGCAGAGGGAGACATGTTGCTGATCATTTACTTCGTAATTATATGAAGTACAAGGTGGACCTATATCTTTTCTTGTGACACTCAATTCTCTCTTCCAGTCTGCTGGGACACGTCATCCCTCCCGCAGATCACCCGTTCCTCATGTACTCTGCATCCAAACACGCTGTGACAGCGCTCACCGAGGGGCTCCGAAGGGAACTAGTCAACCAGAAGTCCAAGATTCGAGTCTCCGTAAGTTACTATAGAAATGAAGGCACATTATTTCACTGACTAGCAAATTACATCACTCAAGAATGATTACCAAATTGTATAATAATCCGTCAAGGCCTAATTGATCTAAAAGTAATTTCAAAGTAACTTGGCTGGGCAAAAATTTACTATGGAGTAAGCCTAATTATGAACTTGATTACAAAATCATTAGAATTTTTTTGTATACGATTTAATTTACTTACTTACAAATGGCTTTTAAGGAACACGGAGGTTCATTGCCGCCCTCACATAAGCCCGCCATTGGTCCCTATCCTGAGCAACATTAATCCAGTTTCTATCATCATATCTCACCTCCCTCAAATCCATTTTAATATTATCTTCCCATCTACGTCTCGGCCTCTCCAAAGGTATTTTTCCCTCCGCCCTCCTAACTAACAGTCTATATGCATTTCTGGATTCGCCCATACGTTCTACATGCCCTGCCCATCTCAAACGTCTGGATTTAATGTTCCTAATTATGTCAGGTGAAGAATACAATGCGTGCAGTTCTGTGTTGTGTAACTTTCTCCATTCTCCTGTAACTTCATCCCTCTTAGCCCCAAATATTTTCCTAAGCACCTTATTCTCAAACACCCTTAAACTATGTTGTTCTCTCAAAGTGAGAGTCCAAGCTTCACAACCATACATAACAACCGGTATTATAACTGTTTTATAAAGTCTAACTTTCAGATTTTTTGACAGCAGACTGGATGGTAAAAGCTTCTCAACCGAATAATAACAGGCATTTCCTATATTTATTCTGCGTTTAATTTCCTCCCGAGTGCCATTTATATTTGTTACTGTTGCTCCAAGATATTTGAATTTTTCCACCTCTTCAAATCGTTATTATTATCTCATAATTATTTTCTAATAAAATAGATATAAATATACTTTTAAGTAGTATTATATAAGCCTAAATCTATACTGTAAATATTTTGTAATAAAATAGATATTGACGGAATTTAAACTACATGTATAATAAGCCTAAATATAAATACATGGTTCCTGTCCTCTTTTTCAAACGGGATGTTACTTGTTAATTGTTCAATAGCTGTTATGAAGAATGCCCCAATAAGAATGCCGGATTTAATAATGTGAATAAATGCTACAAAAACAGATAAACAGAGCGGATTGCATTGCTCAGTGGTTAGAGCACTTGGTGCGTGGAACCAAGGACCCAGGTTCGATCCCCGGCACCGGAGCGAATTTTTCTCTTATAATAATTATTGTTACCATATCAGATATATTCTATAGGACCAAAAATTAATCTTCACGTACATTGCTATGGTAACTTTCGCATTGTGGTCGCAATGCGGAGGCTTAAAACATTCTAAGATACTACTGCGCAAATAGCTGCCGTGATTAATAAACAGCGCTGTAGTCACGCTCACCTGTTGCAGTGCATCAGCCCGGGCATTGTGAAGACCGAGTTCCTGCAGGCGGCAGGCAAGAGCGACGAGCTGTACGACCGAGTTCCTAGCCTTCTCAGCCAAGACATCGCCGACGCCGTGGTTTATGCACTGGGCGCCCCACCTCATGTACAGGTGCGTGTCCTAGAACAAACGGAAATAGAATCCAGCAATATATATCTTAATTATAGCCAGCATAAACTACAATCTATCCTAATTCCTTTCATACATCAATATTATATTATTATTACTAGCCGTACCCGTGCGCTCCGCTGCACCTGTTAGAAATAAATATAAAGTAATTACATAATTAAAATAGCACGTTTGATCCAGGGAACAACTTTTACAACAGCGCAAGATAATCTGCTTCGCTCATTACCCATTTTTTTGCATTGCATTTATTGCATATATATTTTATGTATTTTAACACGATTCAATTGAGAATAGTTAAAATTTGAATTATAAAATAATGGATTGCTAGGCTAACGTACTATTACTGCATACTAAATCAATACACTCTCGTTGTTCGTTAATTCTCTGAGATTAAAATGAGTGTACATAAATATTATTTTAAGAAATACAGAAAACGAATGTACAAAATAGCCTATCAAATTTTCTGTGCATAAGAAGCTATTTTAATCTTACCTGTCCTCGATTTACTCAGACGTTACTGTAATAACATTATAGCATTATGTCCATCTAGAGAAACTACACTTTCCAATGGTGAAATAATAATTAATTATGCAAATCGGTTAATTTAGCTTCTGATATTACTCCATACAAACACAGAAACATTCTCTATAGGCTATGTTTAATAGCTTTCGATTGTTGATGTCCAAGGCCCCTGTTTCGATTGTTGTTGTCCAAGGCCCCTTATAGACGAAGTCATTTGTTCTTAGTTCATTGCACCGTCTTAGATGGCCTTATTTTAATTTTAAAACTCATTTTTCTCATTAAATATCAGTCCCATCAAAATTCTGTAAAGAATAAAACTTATCCGAAATCATTTTCAAAGAAACGTTTGTTATGTAACATTTTCACAAAAATCAATAATAAGCGAGCTATTTCGATTTATTTAATTCAGGCCCCCTTATAACCCCCTTTTAAATAAAGTATTTTGAATGCCATATAGCCTAAAATCTAAGTTACAACGAACTTAATTTATATTCCAATTTTCATATAAATTGGTTCAGCCATTATCGCGTGAAAAGGTAAACATACAGACAGACATACAAACAAAAATTTCAAAAATGCGATTTTCGGTTTCAGGGTGGTTAATTATATATGTTAGGACCAATTATTTTTGGAAAATCGAAAATTACCAGAAAAATTTCGGCTACAGATTTATTATTAGTATAGATTATTATTATTATTATTGTTATTATTATTATTATTATTATTATTACTTACACTGACTCGGCTAAATTGGAGAATATTCAATGAGAATGTATTTCCTTGGGTTCTTACAGATTTTAAGCTCGACCATGCCGAAATGTAGTAATTATACACCTGGTAGCAGTCCTTTAATGCATGTCATTAAAGTACATCTACTCATTAAAGTTCAGGTGTTTTCAGCCAATGACAACTCAGCTTACAGGTGTTCAGCCAATAACGAGTCAGCTTTGTACCGTTATAAAACCGCAAGTATTGATTATTCTCGGATATGCAATCGAAAGAGAATTAGCGAAAAGTCACGGAGGCTGGAAATCCAATACTGTCGCAGAAGGTTATGTTCTGTTACTATAATAATTAGCGTTAATTGTAAATAATATTCAAATAAATTCAATTTGTCATCTCGTTTTTCAATGTCGAATTCAATAATCAAAGTTATACCAAGTTTAACGAATTACACAAGGTCAATGACATTATTGTTCCTCGGAAAAAATCAATACTTTCGCGTCTGCGCACATCTCACAATTCACGACCTAGAACAAGGGCCACTTCCGATCTTGTCAGATACAAATAAAATGTATACATCGGAATACTGTAATTTCAAGTTAGAAATATGGTCGAGCATAAAAAGTCGTATGAAACTCGCCTATAATGGTAATTAAGAAGCTCGTATAAAAATTATGAAACTCGCTTCTTAATTACTATCATTATAGGCTCGTTGCATAATGTACTAGCCTATTAACCCAATTCCGATGATTATAAAAATTAAATTAACAGCAAATATTTTAATTGCTGTAGTTTATTTGTCAGACGTCAAGATCTTGATTTTTTGTGAAGTCATTAAGGGTGATATTGATTGGGAATCCTTTTTTTAAGCAATATCAGTCTTCGTATTCCTACTAAGTGTTTAAGACTTCATTTATAATAGAAATTCCAAATCTCTCTCTCCGATCAGCAGATGTATAAAATATGCTAATTTGCATGATTTGAACTTGGGTCAATTTAATGTGTAGTATATAGGTTTAGGGGGGAGTCGGGTAGTATCCGACATCGGGTAGTATCGGACAGTGCGTTTCTTTCGTCTACCATTATATGGTAGTACCTGAATGACATGGTTACGTTCTCTATGTGACATCACAGAAACGTAACCATGTCAATCAGGTACTATCATCGTGTGGTTGATGAAAGAAACTCACTGTCCGATATTACCCGATGTCCGATACTACCCGACTCTCCCCTACTTCTGGAGTTTTATGTTAGTTGTTATTAATTTATGTCTTTTGTTTATATATTGTATTATTATTCTCGTTATCTTTTTATCATTTATGTTATATTCATTTATAAGATTCCATCTTTCATTTTCAGTTGTCATATTTTAAACTGTCATTATTTTAATAATTATTCCTATGTAGGCTACTTTTATTGTAATTTTTGTCATTATTAATTTTCTTGTTATTAAATTGTCATGTCCTGAACTGTTATTGGCCCCTGGCTATTGTACAGCACATTAAATATTAGTAAATAAATAAATAATATTACTATTATTATCAGTGGCGGCTCGTGATAAAATATTGTGTGTGTTCACAATTTTGTATTCCAAAATCGAAGAGAATTTGAAATCGTACGTTTTTAGCCTAATATGAAATGTCATGATTCCAATGTTTCACTGTCGAAAAAATCGTATATAAATTCAAAACAACATATAATAATAATAATAATAATAATAATAATAATAATAATAATATTAATAATAATAATAATGAAACCTAGTCTTTTTATTACCAATTTTTCCTGGAAAGCCAGTTTACCCAGTTATTTACTCTTCAAAATTACTTGAACAGAGTTCATTGTTTACGTCTGTTAAAAATTAATACATAAGACAATTTACAAAAGCGTGTGTTCAGTAATATACTGTATTTTGATTCACAACACACTGATACACTATAGCCTATACCAGTACTGTAATCCCATTCGCATAGATTGATTACTATAAATACATGCCAGTAAATATGATTCTCAAATAATATACACCACCATACAGATATTTAAATTCATACCACCATCACATTCAGCCAGCACGTGTTTGAAAGCCAAACTATGCTATATGCCGAAATTGAAGTATAGTAATTCACAAACTACACTCTCGTAGCAGCACTGTACACACATCGACATAAAGTAAACGTTCCGACAGTGAGATGCTGACACCTGCAGGCTAAAATACAGACTTTTCTCCTCGATATATAGCACGTAAACGATAGGCATCGATGCACCTGCCATCTGTAGGATAGATTTACTGTTCACTTAATGCTTTGTGCTCTTGACGAGTCATAAGCGGCCAGCGAAATACAATTTTCTCCCGCGCATTCGTGAAATTTCTGTAACCTTCTTGAAAAGAGCACGGCTTGTACGTGAACGGATGTTGCCAAGCTTACATAAGAAGTTTATGCAAGATGCGGGAAGTTTAAAATACTCGATCCTGATATTATACATCCCCACTACGCCAATACGGTATAAAACAATGAAACTAGTCGTGCATTAATGGAAACAATGTGTTCACGTGCTCTTGTGCTCTTATTGACGCACAGCCACTGATTATTATTATTATTATTATTATTATCATTATTATTATTATTATTATTATTATTACATATTATGACATAATAATAATTGCTTTCTTATATCTTTCAGATTCACGACATCATCATCAAACCAGTGGGAGAGCTGCTGTAACTCACCATTTCAAGAAAGACGAAATCTTCTGCAGAGATTATTTCGAGTTTCTTACAATACGGAAATACCGGCGCCTTCTAATACAGAAAATAATGGAGCACATTACAAGGTCTCTAAATGTGTCCATGCGTGTCTACATCGCCGATAGCAACGAAGTCAATCATAACTGATGCTGTACAAAATTCTTGTTAAATTGTAAATAAATACTTGAAAATCAATATTTAGATACTGTTATTATTATTATTATTATTATTATTATTATTATTATTATTATTATTATTATTATTATTATTATTATATAATTTTACAATGGTCTGTTGAAAATGGAATGAAAATTAATCAATCCAAAACTTTTGTTATTTCCTTCTCACGGAAAACTACTCCCCAAAAATTTAATTATTCTCTTAGTAATGTCATAATTACTAGGAAAGATTGTATTAGAGATCTTGGTGTCTTACTTGATTCAAAATTATATTTTCATGATCATGTGCAATATATTTATACCCATTCGTTAAGAATGCTTGGTCTAATTAGGTCTATAACTTATTCTTTTTCCACTCCTATGTGTTTATTAATTTTATACTATACGTTGGTTAGATCCAAGCTTGAATATGCATCTGTTGTATGGAACTCCATTACTTCCACTGACTCGGCTAAATTGGAGAATATTCAAAGAAAGTTTATTTCCTTGTGTTCTTGTAGATTTTTACCAAATTCCGATTATAACTATGAGATTAATTGCAAATATTCCAATTGCGGTAGTTTGTTTACCAGACGTCAGGATCTTGATTATTTATTTTTTTGTAATGTCATTAAGGGTGATATTGATTGTGAATCTTTCATAAGCAATATCAGTCTTTGTATTCCTGCTAAAGATTTAAGGTTTCATAAATTGTTTTATAATAGAAATTCTAAATCTCTGTCTCCGGTCTGCAGATGTATTAAATATGCTAATTTGCATGGATTCAACTTGGATCCATTTAATGTGTAGTATATCTTTTGAGTTTTTATGTCAGTTTTATTAATTAATATATGTATCATACTATTCTTGTCAATTGCATATCTTTACAATATCACTTATAGACTGTTATATTGATTGTATTTCATCTCACTGCCATTTTCTATCAATCATTCTCATCATCATTTGTTGTTTTGTTTTGTTTTTTATCTTGTGCTAAACAGTAATTGGCCTTGTGCTGTTGTTTTGCACGTTAATATCCTAAATAAATAAATAAATCCTAAATACATTATTATTATTATTATTATTATTATTATTATTATTATTATTATTACTACTGCTAATCCTGAAGGACATTCCTTGTGCTTCGCACATCTCAACACAGATGGAACATTGCAAACATTGCATAGGTATAATCACAGCCTACTATATACAGTCACGAAGCTTGGGATGATTTTTTGCAATTCTCGCGATAGTTGCTAGCCGCTTGGAGCGCTGTGAGTACTAGGAACAATAGACTGTGTCATAGCCATCGTGATCTAATACAGGCCGTAAGGCAAACCATCTAACTTGCTTAACCCGATCACGAAGGGCGGCGTTTCAACCATATAAATTAGTTGGAATGCATAAACAGTAACATATATTTCTCTAAAATGTAGTGCAATTCCATTAATAAAATTTAAAACAATGATTATGAGACACTTCAGACATAATTTTATTCACTTGCGAGTTAAGGTGTAATATTATTTATGGTGTGAAAATTACGTTGTTCATATCTGTAATACCTGCCTTTATTTCGATTAAATATTGCGAAATTCTTGTACATTCATTTAAGCACTATTCAATAATTTTAAATTGCACCGCACGGATATTTAGATATGTTGAAATTATACATAGGTTATGTTTACTGTACCAGTTGGCCCTTTCTGTCTGAATTCAGTGATCTCCAATGCCTTGCCATTCATATGAAAATTATAGGTTATGTTTACTATATTTAACTTATATTCCTAAATTCGAAATTATACATTATAATTAAGCATAATGTCATGTATGATACCCCGGACATTACAACATTGAGTACTGAATTATTGTATTTACGAGGGGTGTTCCGAAAGTAAGTTTCGTATAATTTTTTAATGTGAAGATGGTATAGCAGGTGGAACAAATAATATCTACAGGGGCATCATTTTATTTTTACTTCAATTTTTATTGTACCTGAGTTTTTCAATGTACTTCACTCCCACCCCTTCTACTAATGAAGTTTCAACTGTTCTCCAGACAGAATCAAGGCCGCATACAGTAAACAGCACTGAGTTAGTGAGTATAGTACGTTCCAGAAATATGTTCGCGTTTTCTAGTGACGAAAGAACTTTCAATATTGAATCATATTTTCGCACAGGTACTGTCCGTTTGCCTACGTCGCATCCCGATTTCCCCCACCTGCTCCTGCTCGCTCCTCTGTAAAAGCTGGGCTGTCCTAGCTCTTTTCTGAAAACATTAATTTCTGTTAGGAATTGGACGTTTAGATAATATTATACAACTGTTTAAAATAACTTAAATAAAAGGGCCTCGTTAAGTAATTAACTGTCACGTGATTTCCCCCCTTTCTACGATCCTGCGGCATAACCACTTGGACGGACAGAAGATAGCATGTCTGAGTAATTTTATCTATGCGGGTCGGACAGAAGTGAAGATTGAATTTACAATACGTAAGGTACTCTTTTCATAGAGTAGGTACAGAGTTATTTCAACATGAGTTACTAGTACGAAAGACGAAACTGGCAATTGGAATTAGATTCAATAGTCTATAGTGCGATAATATGCACAAAAGAACTGAAGCCTGTATCGAAAGGAACGGCCACCATTTTAAAAAATGTGTTTAAATATCCATATTATGATTATTTTTCAATTTAACTTCATTCTCTATATTGTACGCTAATGTGCTGTAGACAGTATAATATACACTGCATAATGAATACGTCCGCATGGATAGCTCAGTTCGTGAGTAAAAAGACTCATTGTTAATACTGTACTGTATTTTGATTAAACAAAAACCTAATGAAAATTATCGAACTCAAGATCGCGATATTTCCTAGTTTACGTAAATGGATGAACTACTTTTCTTCCCTCCTATACCTAGTAAAGTGATTTGTTTGTGTTTTACGCCAGTATCATCGAACTCCTGTCGTGGAAGGGGGTAGCGAACGATGTTTCCGGTTCTCTAAAGGTATAGCCAGGTTAATATTAAAAATGCTAGTAAAAATAAAATGATGTCCCTGTATAAGAAACTACACATGTTGCTGGTTCAACGACGGATTATTCCGTCAGCGGAGGGGAAATGACGCATGCGCAGATCGCCGAGAAAAAGTGCGTAACAGTTGAACGGCGTGTCCAAGTTTATTCGAGTAAAAATCACGATGGCCGACAGACGTGCGCTGACTTTCTGACTGTCTCATATAAAGGATCACTGTTCCCTCATAGGCTACAGTCAATGGCAATGAACTGCATGGTCCCATCTCCAGATAGAAAATCAGTTGTAAGGTCAAGAAGGGAATGGTTTGGATTTAGCCTGACCAGTTACTAAGTTGATAAATAAAAGGGGCACGTATGAACTGATTATTTTTAGTTAGTTATTTAACGACGTTGTATCAACTACGAGGTTATTTAGCGTCGATGAGATTGGTGATAGCGAGATCGTATTTGGCGAGATGAGGCCAGAGATTACCTGGCACTCATCTTAAGGTTGGGGAAAACCTCGGAAAAAATCCAACCAGGTAATCAGCCCAAGCGGGGATCGAACCCGCGCCCTAGCGCAACTTCAGACCGGCAAACAAGCGCCTTAACCGACTGAGCCACGCCAGTGGCCTGATTATTTTGAAACTGTGGAGAATTTTATTAGCGAATTAAATATAACGTATATCAAACGTACAATATTAGGTAATAAACACATTAAAACATGAGTTTATATTTACTACTGTACTGCTAGTATTAGAGTAAATGTTCTACGGTTTCAAAAAACATGTTTTGTGACTTCATATGAAATAAAATTTAATAGGCCTATATTTTCTTATTGTATGGTAAAAAATACTTCGAATTTGAAGAGAAATATAGAGAATTCAGTTTAATAGGAAAGCACATACGTGGTATAAAGTTACCCCAATTAGCCGTGTAACTTTGTACCACCATAAAATGTCGAAATTCACTTATTTAATAGTAGATTATGCAACGAGCCTATAATGGTAGTAATTAAGACGCGAGTATGTTTGTTTATGAAACGAGCGCAAGCGAGTTTCATAATTTTCATACGAGCGTCTTAATTACCATTATAGGAAAGTTTCATACAACATTTTATGCTCGACCACATTTCTAACTTGAAATTATTCATAAGTATTCATGTTATGGTTATGTAAGTGAGGAGCGGAACTGACCTGAATTGTGAGATGTGCGCAGACGCGAAAGTATTGATTTTTCTGAGGCACGAACGTGCCTCAGAAAAAATCAATAAATATATAATCAATAAATATATAATCTAGAGAATAACATGAAGATTAGTCCACACCTGTGGAGTAACGGTCAGCGCGTCTGGCCTCGAAACCGGGTGGCCCGGGTTCGAATCCTGGTCGGGACAAGTTACCTGGTTGAGGTTTTTTCCGGGGTTTTCCCTCAACCCAATACGAGCAAATGCTGGATAACTTTCGGTGTTGGATCCTGGACTCATTTCACTGCCATTATCATCTTCATATCATTCAGACGCTAAATAACCTCAGATGTTGATACAGCGTCGTAAAATAACCCATTAGAATAATAACATGAAGATTAGTCTTGATATAACATTGAAATTGAATTAGACATTGAAAAACGAGATGACAAATTGAATTTATTTGAATATTATTTACAATTAACGCTAATTATTATAGTAACAGAACATAACCTTCTGCGACAGTATTGGATTTCCAGCCTCCGTGACTTTTCGCTAATTGTATTTCGATTGCATATCCGAGAATAATCGATACTTGCGGTTTCATAATGGTACAATGGTGATTACTCATTGGCTGAAGAACTGAATTATAATGAATAGGTGTACTTTAATGAGGTGCATAAAAGGTCTACTACCAGGTGTATAATTACTACATTTCGGCATGGTCGAGCATAAAATGTTTTTTTTTATGTTTATTATGTCTGAACCTATAAAATAAGTAGTTTTCTGAAACAATTTACCTTTAAACATCAATTTCAATAGACATTATTTGAGGTAAATATAAAAGTATGATAGAAGTGGTACAAAGTTATCCCAAATGACTGTACGTAAATACCCTGAAGGACAGCTAAAGTTGGTCATTAAATCCCTTGGCACTGGCGGTGGTTTGCAACCTCAAAAACGTTCACAATTGGATAAGATAGCTCTGAAGAATACGTTGATCCCACAGTGACCACTTCTCCGCTATCATTCCTGCAATGCACTGCTTTATATACGCTGCTGGGATCCTGTTATCTTATACATTGTGCCACATGCCCCTCCCTTACTTATCGCTGTTTATCACAATTACCTGCACAATCTATTTAAGAGCCTCTTGAAGATTTCTGCTGACAGGATAAATTCTCAAAGTTGTGACAAGCATAATTTCTTGTTACACAAGTTTTAAACATGCTGAAGTGAAAAATTGCGCCATCCGTCTGCAATGAGTGTGACACCTCAAGTTTAAAAGAGAATTAAAGTGGATAATGATTGTTTTGAAAGAGATTTAAGTAAATAAAAAATTAATAAGTAGATAAATAATTAGTAAATAGAGAAAGAAATAAGTAAATAAATACATAAATAAACAAATAAATATACAGAAAATAAGTAAACAGATAAATAACTAAATATATAAATAACTGAATAAATGAAGAAATAAATAAGTAAATAAATAAAATAAATAAGTATCGGTAAGTAAATAAATACACAAACATATAAATACCTAAAGAAATAATATAACAAATAAATAAGTGGATAAATAAAACATAAATAAATAAATAATAAATAAATACATAAATAAATAAATAAATATACAAAAATAATAAATAAACAGATAAATAAGTAAATACATAAATAATTGAATAAATGAACAAAAACAAGTAAATAAATAAAATAAATAAATAAATAAGAATCGGTAAGTAAATAAATAAATACACAAACAAATAAATACCTAAACAAATAAATTAACAAATAAATAAATAAGTGAGTAATTAAAACATAAATAAATAACTAAATAAATACATAAATAAACAAATAAATATACAAAAATAATAAATAAAAAGATAAATAAGTAAATACATAAATAATTGAATAAATGAACAAATAAATAAGTAAATAAATCAAATAGATAAATAAGTAAATAAATAAGTACCACTAAGTAAATAAATAAATACACAAACAAATAAATTAACATATAAATAAATAAGTTAATAAATAAAAAATAAATAAATAACTGAATAAATGAATAAATAAATACATAAATAAATATATATACAAAAAATAATAAATAAACAGATAAATAAGTATATACATAAATAATTGAATAAATGAACAAATAAATAAATAAAATAAATAAATAAGTACCGCTAAGTAAATAAACAAATATACAACCAAATAAATTAACAAATAAATAAATGAATAAATAAAAAATAAATAAATGAATAAATGAATAAATAAATAAATACATAAATAAACTAATAAATATACAAAAATAATAAACAAATGAATAAGTAAATACATAAATAACTGAATAAATGAACAAATAAATAAAATAAATAAATAAGTAAATAAATAAGTACCGCTAAGTAAATAAATAAATATACAAACAAATAAATACCTAAACAAAGAAATTAACAAATAAATAAGTGAATAATTAAAAAATAAATAAACAAGTAAATAAATAATAAATAAATAAACAAGTAAATAAATGAATAAATAATAAACAAATCCACATTACAACCATTATTGTCAGCGCACTTCGAACTGACAAATCAAGATCGAGCAATGGACTGTATTTGCCACGCGTGCTTACCCCATTCCTGGACCATTCTCCTCAACTAAAGTCAGCTGGCACAGCCAGGATAACCAGTGCGTTAGTTCACAGTTTTCAGTTCAGTGACTCGTGCGTGGTTTGTACGTGACCTGGCCAACTATAATTTTTATCTGATACTTCCATTTAGCCAACCTCCCCCATTTCTTTAAATTTATTTTTCCTATTGTGTGAATTCATTTCACTTCTAAGTTTGGTCAATGTAGAGTATCCACCGGCCACTGAACGAATATTGCACACTTTTGTCACTGCGAATGTGGCGCTATAAAGCAATTTTCAATACTTTTATCACAACCACATCACATTTAAAATCTTACTGTACCATATATAGAGAATTATAACTACATTAACACATTTAGGCCTAGTATATCACGAAACATGTAAATTTTACTATTATGAAAGTCGCCATTGATTCTTCTTCAAATTAGTACGATGCACTTCCACGATACGATTGGCAGAGCCGGCAATATATGAAAAAAAAATGATACGAAGTATGAGGAATGTTACTACAGGTGTGTAATATTGTGTAACAGGTTAGATTAGGTTTGATTAGGTGTGTAGTATTGAGAAAGGTTATGTAAGGTTTGATTAGGTGTGTATATTAATACTATGTTGGCAACACTGAAACCCACTGTTACATTAAAGAAATATGGCGGTATTCTTCGTTCACGCACGACGATTTTCGTATAGGCTATAAGCATTTTAAATCTAACGCATTTTGGAAGTATTTTATCAAGTTCCTGTAGTGGCCGGAATATAAGTAACATTCACCTTAAGTTTGCCTGTCCTTTTCTTTTCCACCTAAACTGGTAAATATAAACTTATTTTTAAATGCGGAATTATTTTCAATGTGTCCTGAATTTCCGTCCCTTGCAGTTGACAATCCTAGTGACACATCGTCTCCAATCTCTAACGCGTCTAGCAGGATAAGGGCGCGACGCCAACCCCAAAGTATTCTCACAAAAAGTTTGTTTGATCCCTTCTACCAGCCCTTAAATTTAACGGACGCACTTCTGCGACAATCTGTATATCATGACCAGTTGATTTTGAAACATACGTTAATACCCCCGATTTTTATACTGTATTTCATATTCGTTGTTTGCGTTTTTATGTTAAACAATTTATGGATAATTTGAAGCTAACAGTACATGGACACATGCTGTAATTTTTTAGCATTAAAGAAGAGGATTATAATATGTAATTAAATAATATATTACAAGGTACAACAACCGTGATATGTTGTTCACTAGAGTGCAGCTAGGTACGCCTCAACAGTTGTGTCACAAACCGATATGGTTAAGCAATACAATTCTCAAGTGCTTTTCATGAAGAGCTTTGTTGTATCGCTCTTGTAATCTCTTAAGTGTTACTAATATTATAGCTCTTTGTTGTATCTCATGCCAGTTCTGCAGAGATTGATGGAAGGCCAGAGATAGTGTAAAGATATCAGATCACAAAGACATCAGATTTAACGGCTAGTCACCATTTGACGTCACTTCCATATATCCACAACAATAACCAATCACAGTTCAATAACTGCAGATTTTTATCTGCAAGAGTATAAAATGAAAACCTCCGATGCGTTCTTCATAGTAGCAACAGCTATTTCAGAACTTCAGTCGTAGGTAAGAATGGCAATTGTATACACACTTCATAGTCAAAATCACTAGAGTTCGATATCCTGCACACGAACTAAGATTTATAGTAGGGCCATATTGTAATGACACTGATTTCATGACAGAAATTTTGTTTGTTCTATCTACTGGAGTTTGTGACGACGGAAAAGAATTGATTTCGCGACTTTTACCAAAAGCATTTCTTGATAGCGAAAAAATGATTTTAATAACTCTAGCTGTCTGTCTGTCCGTCCGCCAGTATACAGTATTTTTTTCAGAACTAGGCTGCTACTGGATGGAGTTTGATCATACAATAATAATAAAAGTAATAATACATTATGACTATTATTATTATTTATTATCATTGTTATTATTACTATAATAATTATTATTACTACAGATACTATAATTATTACCAATATCATTAATATTATCATTATTTTCGAAAATATCATTATTAATATTATCATTATCATTGTTATTAGTATCATTACTCTTATAATTCAATGAATTTTCGTCACTATCATCGTTGCAATTATTATTATTATTATTATTATTATTATTATTATTATTATTATTATTATTATTATTTCAAACACTTTTATTATCATTATTATTATTACTATTATTATTATAAGTATTATATTATTATAACCATTATAATTATTACTACAATTACGATAATTATTAACAATATCATTAATATTATCAATATATTCAATACTACCTTTATTATCATTATCATTATCATTATTATAAATATTGTAATCATTTTTTTATTATTATTATTATTATTATTATTATTATTATTATTATTATTATTATTATTGTCTTAAACATTCTATCATCACTATTATTATTACTATTATTATTATATTATTATATCCATTATCATAATTATTACTACAATTACTATAATTATTAACAATATCATTAATATTATCAACATATTATTCAATTACAATTACTAATATTATCATTATCATCACTGTTATTATAAATATTATTATTATTATTATTATTATTATTATTATATTATATCCATTATCATAATTATTACTGCAATTACTATAATTATTAACAATATCATTAATATTATCAACATATTCAATACTACAATTACTAATATTATCATTATCATCACTGTTATTATAAATATTGTAATTATTATTATTATTATTATTATTATTATTATTATTATTATTATTATTATCCATTATCATAATTATTCAATTACTATAATTATTAACAATATCATTAATATTATCAACATATTCAATACTACAATTACTAATATTATCATTATCATTACTGTTATTATAAAATTGTAATTATTATTATTATTATTATTATTATTATTATTATTTATTATTATTATTATCAATTATTATTAACAATATATTATCATTCAATACTACAATTATAATATATATCATCACTGTTATTATAAATTACTATAATTATTATTATTATTAATATCATTATATTATCATCCATCATAATTATTTCAATACTATAATTATTAATATCATTAATATTATAACATATTCAATACTATTATATCTATCACTGTTCTTATAAATATTTATTATTATTATTATTATTATTATTATTATTATTATTATATTATTATCCATTATCATAATTATTACTGCAATTACTATAATTATTAACAATATCATTAATATTATCAACATATTCAATACTACAATTACTAATATATTATCATTTATCAATTACTAATATTATCATTATCACTGTTATTATTAAATTATTATTATTATTATTATTATTATTATATTATATCCATTATCATAATTATTACTACAATTACTATAATTATTAACAATATCATTAATATTATCAACATATTCAATACTACAATTACTAATATTATCATTATCATTATCACTGTTATTATAAATATTGTATTATTATTATTATATATTATATCCATTATCATAATTATTACTACAATTACTATAATTATTAACAATATCATTAATATTATCATATTCAATTACAATTACTAATATTATCATTATCATTACTGTTATTATTATTAATTAATTATTATTATTATTATTATTATTAATATCCATTATCATAATTATTACTGCAATTATTAATTATTAACAATATCATTAATATTATCAATTATTCAAATACAATACTACCATTATTAATATTATCATTATCATTATCACTGTTATTATAAATACTGTAATCATTATTATTATTATCTTAAACATTTTTATTATCATTATTATTATTACTACTATTATTGTTATCTTAAGCATTTTTATTATCATTATTATTATTACTATTATTATTATATTATTATAACCATTATGATAATTATTACTACATTATTATATATTATTATTAACAATATCATTAATATTATCAATATTTTGAACACTACCATTATTAATATTTCTATTATCACTGTTATTATAAATATTATAATCATTATTATTATTATTATTATTATTATTATTATTATTTTCTTAAACCTTTTTATTAACATTATTATTATTATTATATATAATTTATTTCAAGAAATAGTCTGCCCAGGCATCCTGGGTTGCCAAAAACACAGAATAACACACATATAAGAATAGTAATGATTACAGTAAGATAGATGAGCCAAATTTAAATGTGAACTAGGAGCTTAAGTTTAAGAAATAATAAATTTGTACATATATTTGTAACAATCACACACTAACGAATAGAAAAGGGGGGTATTATGATATTCCGTATAAATGATTTTTCAGAATTGCCACAGACCCTTTAATGGTTGAAGTAATTATTTTTGGAATGATGTCATGGATTCCAAATGTGTTGATAGTGTTTACAGTTGATCGTGGGATGGTGCCCCTCGCTCCGATCATTAAACCATGTACTTCCCAGGTGCCTTCCATCTGATATTTTTCTCGAAAATACGGAATAGTAGGCTCATAAATTTGTTGTTTTTCTTTGTTGACCTCGGATGGTTGGGTCTGGCTCATCTCAAATCTAACAGTTGGGTCCAGTATAAAGCCTTTACTATTAGTCTTGTCTAGAGCCACGATGTCCGCTCTTCTAATTCCGCCGCCTTCAGACGCAACGCAGTGCACCTCTTCATGGACCTCGAAGGATTTGTTTCTAAGGGCTTGTGCTATTAGTTTTCGGATGTTATGATGGCGTGAATTTCTCAGGAGTTCTCCATGCTGACAGGATCCTAGGACGTGTGCTAAGGTTTCAATCTCGTTGCAGTATCTGCAACGGAAACCGTCCAAGGATCTCCCATGAAGACTTCTCACTGGTGCTACGTTAGCATTCATCTTAATTGCGTCCCGCCATTCAGAGGAAGATAGACCCTCCTTAGAAAAAATCATTGTTATAACCATTATTACTATTATTATTATTATTATTATTATTATTATTATTACTATTAGTATTATTATTATTATTTTCGTGATTATCAACATTATGATCATTATCATTATTGTCAATCATTTTATTATCTTTGTTATGTTAACATTATTATCATTATTTTCATCAGTATCATTACCAGTATCATAATGATCCTTATTATCATCATTTCACCGGGACAAAAAGTAAACACAGAACAAACTAGCTTGTGGTTGAGATTTCGTCATTGTTTCATTGAAAGCAGTTCTCTGTAGCGAAATAACGACAAGCTATGAAAGTAAAAATTTGATAAACTATTTCAAAATGGCGAACAAATTAACGCAGAACCATTAAGAAATAGTATTTCTCCAATGATAAAATTTTCCCATGAGAAATAATTATTTTTCAACGACCTCTTACGACTTCTTGGTGAATTTGTAAGTCTCGGCGGTAGATCTGAGTATGTATGGACAATCATACAATTCAGACGTAAGTTTTTGCGAGTATGGAGCCCTTTAGAAACACACAGAAATTATTTTAATGCTTCATAAAACTATAAATCATATTCTGTTGTCATTTTACTTCCTTATTGTGCTAGTCTAAAGACAAAGTATTTCGATGTTAAATGACATTTCGAGTCTTTCAAAAAACAACGCGTTTTCTTGAAAGAGGGAGTTTATTTAATAGGAATATTCAATACGCCCGTTAAATAACAATATTCCTTTATACTAGTAAGAGAATATTTCTAGTAAACGTGATAATTATAATATGCAATGTGTCATGAAGTCGAATCTTTCATCTTCTTTGTAATCACACAATGACTTGCAAAATTTTATCTTTAAAATGCATAAAAACTTAACATCTAATAAATTGATATCTGATAAACGCTCTGATAAGAAATGAGGAAAACATCTGCTTATAATGCATTTTGAAACGTATTATATAATAGTTTACAGGGATAGAAATGTGGAACCGTAGATTATCTCCAGACCTTAATAGCACTGAATAGTTCAGCTATACGAAGCAATCTTGAAACACTACAGCTATTGGCCAATGCTTGTGAACTGAATAAAATGCAACATACGTTTTGACTTTTGTCTATAAACCTACTACCATAGCAACGAGAACTAAACATTTTTATAGACAAGCACATCCCAAAGCTTTAAGAAAACAAATGACATTTGATTTTGCGTAGACGTATGCAGAGGGTAATGAAAAATAAGCTTGGGATTTCTGACTGTTTTCGGGGACTCATAGGGAAACAAAAGACGGACAGTACCTACATACAGAAGAAGTTAATCTTTATATTTTATTGAAATAAAAGAAGAGCGTTTTATAATGTAATAGCGGTGTAAATGTTAACGAGATTTTTTATTTTACTCTTATGGCCGGTTTTTCCAAGTATTGTTAGAAAATTTAACGACTGTTAAACTCTAAACTGTATGTTAATTAATAAAATTGTATGTTTTCAACACCGGTTTGGTTTAACAGGTTGTTAACAGTTTGTTAATTTTAAATGTAGGATTTCGGGCAGTTAACTCGTTTAACAGTTAAATATGGCCGATTTCTCCACAGCTGTTCGAACAGAAATTGCGAAATTAATATTTTGTGTCTCTCTGTAGGGAATGTTTAGCATATGACTGGTAATATAACATTTAAAAAATACTTTGGACTGTTTAAATACATCAGTGTTATTTTATTTCTTTCGTATTTCGTATCCATAATAGCAATGAAGAAATATAACCTTACTTTGTAAGTATTATTATTCAGCACGTCACCTACAACTTTCATTTGTCAACTGCTTGTTTATGGAGCGTGGCCTACTATAACAGGTTGTCATTTTATGCAAGTTTCATGACTCACTCTATGATATAGAATTTAAAGATTAATTTTAGCCAATCAAAAATTGTCTTACATGTGTAGAATCATTACCAACTGCTGTTGAGTAGTTAAAATAGTGCTAACAGACGTTATAGCCTAGATCATATATACCCAGATAGGTCGGTCTTATTGTCTTTGAGGTTAACAACTTTTGTCAGGTTTACTACGCTGCCATCTAGTTGTTACATAAGAAGTCACGTCATAATTCCCATTTAAATTGCATTAGCGGCTGTACTGCCATCCCGTGTTCGTTTACGGCGGACGGGTGGCGATCCTGGCGGTTATTCTCTTCAAAGTGCTGCCGATTTTAACATAACGATGAGTTATCTGTTACATATATATGATCTAGGGTTATAGTTAAGTGTTGGTTATCTCAAACAAAATTATGTTGAACAAATGGAAAATACATTAACAAAGCGTTAAAAATAAACAGACTGTTAATTTAACATTCGTTAAGCAAAATTAAACATTACTTGGACAAACTGGCCATTAACTTTTCGAAATAATTCTCAACATCCAGGCCGCAACAATAGCAATTATTGACCACAGCCTTCTTTAATGTCGATATCGTTATGATGAATGTAAATTCCATACGTATTTTAATGGCCGTCTGTGTGAATTGACGTTGAATACAAATTCAAGGTAATTTTTATGTCACAGCAGATTTTTGTATTTTCAGGGGGGCTTTGGAAAATAAAATAAATTCAGAACGTACGAGTATTATATAGGCCTACACTGTTTTTACTTCTACAATCATAACAATTTTCAGCATGTTTGTCTAGGCTTTGTGTGATCTATTTAATGACAGATCAAAGTTATTTTGCAAACTATCATATCATATACGCATGGACGCATCAAGGACGTGGGAAACAGGACTTCTATTGACTATGATGGCGAATATTGTCCAGCGAAACCTAGAAACTGTAAAATACTGAAAAAGGAGTTTTAAAAAACATGGGGAAGAAGGTTTAAAACGTTGACACAAAGCAGGTCAGCCAAAGAAAACTATGCAAAAGGAAAAAAAATGACGTTTATTTTCCACTCCATTTCCTACTTAAGTTCAATTTTTATTTTATTTTAATTTAAAATTATTTTATTATGTTCATGCGATGGTAATTTGGTATATGGAAAACTGAAAGTTACGTTTCAATTCTTACCGTCATTGTTATGTTATTTTTTGTTGGTAATTATATCATTTTAAAATTGAATAACGTTTAAATGTATCTACGTTACAATAATAATTATAAATATATAACTTTTGTGTCTCAGATTCAGCTATTTTGTCTTATTCAACATGGAACGTTGGTCGGGACGCGTCGCCATGGTAACTGGAGCCAGCGCTGGTATCGGGGCAGCCATTGCTGTTGATCTGGTTCAGAAAGGACTTAAAGTCGTTGCAGTGGCTAGAAGAGTGGATAAAATTAAGGTACGCTCATCTACAGCTCAAAGTGGACCACAAGAAAGTTTTCACATTCAATCATTACTCCGAAAGTACGGTATCATCTCTCACAAGCAAACATTCTGATGGGGAGCAGATAAAAAAGTTATTTTCTTTCACCATGTCAGTAAAATCAAAAAAAGTACTTATACAAATTTTGGCCACTCGACCGCAATTACGAGGGCCGTAAAAAAATATGTTCGCCATGGGCCGTTAACAGAAAGAAAACACAATTTCATTGGAAAAAAAATTATTGAAACAGACACAGCAATTGTTAAGCTATTTTTTTAACATATTCCCCCCTAGAACTGAAACATTTTTTATATCATGGAATCGACAGAGAGGTGCAGACGGCTGTCAAACCCTGGTTCCGAACCCAGGCAGCTGACTTCTACGATACAAAGATACAAAAATTGATCCCATGGTATGACAAATGTCTCAATTCCAGTGGGGGATATGTTGACAAATAGCGCAACAATTCCTGTAACTGTTTCAATAAATATATCTATGCAATTGTGGTTTTTTTCTGTAAACGGCCCAAGGGAAAATTACTTTCTGGACAGCCTGTTAATTGCATTCGAGTGGCCAAAATTTGTATAGCACATCTTTTGACATTATTAACATGGTGGAAGAAAAAAAATTGAACTTTTTTATCTGCCCTCATCAGAATGTTTGCTTGACAGATGCTTCAATTGAATCTGTATAAATCATATCTTATCTGACAAACAAAACGAAGATTAAAATATCTTAATGAAACTGTTACTGCACGTTTTTAAGGATAAACTCTACAATTAGTACCTCAAATTACAAATCAACAAGATTCAGTTTTTCTTATTTTAAAATTATTATTTTTACTACAAAAAGTTCTCAATAAATGCCTGAACATGATTGGTTTTGAATTGTCAGAAATATTGTTTACCAAAAAATATAAAAATGTAAAGTCACATATCAAACAATATGAGGGAAACGTGTACCGAAATATGTGTAGGGGAGAGTCGGGTAGTATCGGACATTGCGTTTCTTTCATCTATCACCATATGGTAGTACCTGAATGGCATGGTTACGTTTCTCTATGCGACATCACAGAAACGTAACCATGTCAACCAGGTACTATCATCGTGTGCTAGATGAAAGAAACTCACTGTCCGATATTACCCGATGTCCGATACTACCCGACTCTCCCCTAAACAAAAATAAAAATCTCGTCTGAACTAATATACATTTTGTGAAACTTCATGCATGCTTAGGGTAAGGTTACCGGATGTCTCCGTCTTCCGCGGACGGTCACCGAATTTTGCTCTTTGTTCCTGAACAAAATTCGTCCCTGAAATGTCCCCGAATTTAATAATTTGTCCACGGATATCCCTGGATTTTCAGCGTTAATTATAATTGTATGAAAAGTTGTTGAATATCTCTCAACCACAAGATAAGATACCTACGGATTGTATATTGTTGATATCTTCTCCAAAAAAAAATAATCTTAAGAGACAGTTCATTATTTTTTCTTCAAACGTAGATGATCCTGAACTGGACGAAATAATTTTCTGATTAAATTTATTCCTTGAAGAAATATATGGCTTCAGAGAGCCGAATGAAGAAAATACTGATCTTTGCTCAAAATTAAGTGAACATTTTTAATTTTTCTCTGAGAAAATGATTTCCTGTACACAACTGCAGAAGTTGAAGTATCTTTGTCTTCCTGGATGTAATGCTCCAGTGAACATGATATGGATATCCCAAAAATTCAGAATGAGTTTAGAAACTGCTCCAGACAGGATGTTGCTGCAAAATTGTTGATCCAGAGAAGATGTTCTTAAAAAAATTCACTCTGATGAAAATATCAGTAGTTCAAATAATAATTAAGTTTAATGGATAGTTATGTTATGTAAACAAAATGAGTATTTTAATCCTTTAAAACGTGTAAAAGTAATACAAGTGAATAGCAAACTAAAATAAATGTTAAAAGTAGTTTTTTTTTTCATATCTGTCCTGGAAAAAGTGTGAAAAAAAATCTGGTAACCCTACTTTAGGTTGCCGTAATTCTGCATACAAGAATATGGACATTAAAAAGAAAATAATAAGACTGTAAAATTATTGCTTACTATTTGCATAAAAAATATTAAGTTTGATCCAAAAATCTAGACGTTCACGAGGAAGTTCATTGTATTGCTGATGGTGGGAGCAATCGTAGGATCGATATCATAGCTATAAATAGGAATACACAGACAGCCGAAATAATTGATCCTACGATCAGATATGAAATCTCAGCCACTCAACCATCTGAAGTGAACGAAGAGAAAAAGAAAATCTACGAGCCCAAGATTCAGTACCTATCGGCGAAATACAACATAGAAAAAATCACAGTTACCGGTCTCTTCTTCGGAGCGAGAGGCACCATTCCGAAAGCATTTGTAAAGTGGAGGGAAAAATACAAGCTGACGAGAGATCTTCAAGATGCCATCGTCACCTCCATTATACAATTTTCTGTAGCGATATTTCGTCAGCATCTTTATGGTGTACATTCAATTTAAAATATATTTGGTTCTATTTTTCTTCTTATGTCTTAATTTTGTCCGAAACCTGTTTATATAATTTTTCATTTTAAATTTTATTGTGAGCTAGTCTGTGTCGCAGGGCAAACCCAAAATATTGGGTCAGACCAATAAATTAAAATTATATTGCTGTAAAGTTTCATTCAATTAATCTTTTAGTGCTTAATAGGCTATACAAAGGCTTGCAATATTCGGGTTTTCAAGCACTGTAAACGGTCCTTAAGTGCTCAGCGTCCTTAAGCAAGATGTGGAGTACAAGCTGTGAACTTCACTTTGTTCAGGATCTGGAGGACCGAGTGAAGTCAGCGCCAGGCAAGCTGTATTGTCTCAAATGTGACGTCAGCGACGAGGAGGACATCAAGGCAACCTTTCAGTGGGTCAGGGACAATCTCGGAGGCGTCGACGTGCTCGTCAACAATGCGGGAGCAGACAGCAAAAACACTCTAATGGGTGAGTGTTTTCCCGACATGACACTTCTCCACTAATCTATGTTTTATGAAACTTCATTTGTGTTCCCGGCTGCCAAAATTCTGGATACAATTTTTTTACACTTATTTATATTTCATCATCATCCTCCTGTCAAGTTTTAGGGCCCTCGGCCTGTTACCCATCTTTTCCTTGGTCTTTCCACATTTCTTCTACCTAAAGATTGATAATTCAAAGCCATTTTCAGGATACGAGTTCCTTCCATTGTATGCAAATGGTCTCTCCAATTTTGCCTGTATTGTAAAATTGTATCATTCACTACATATATATATATATATATATATTCAGTTCATCTCTTATTTGGTATTTTATCTCTTCTAGTGCATCCTCTGACGCCCTTAAGAATTTAATTTCTGCTGTTTGGATTCGGTTTTTATATCTTTTTTCTGTGAATCCATGATTCACTTCCATATGAAGAGTCCACTGCAAGAATGATGGATGTCACCTACATTTTGCAGGAGAAGGAATTGAAAGTTTGAAATGCTTAGCGCTCAAAGGTTAACTGTGATTTTCCGATCATTACTGGACAATGACTATCAGTGTTAATGCCATATAACTCTGTATGTACATTCTATATGTCTTAAGCTATGATTGACAGTCTTGATTCATTTTCGACAAGAAAGTGACATCCATCATTCTTGCAGTGGAGTCTTCATATAAGAGGGTTGGTACAGCCATTACCTTATAAAATTTTAATTGCCTCTATCTTCGTGTAGTTTTCAGAGTTATGATTCTTGCACACATCACTGGGTACCTCTCTCTAGATCTTCATCATATTTATAACTAATATCGCTTCCTAAATATTTGAAATGCAGTACCTGTTCTATTGTCTTGTTATTTAGGACAATTAACTTCTTAGAGATTTTATTTATATTATTATAAATAAGAAGTCAAATATTGTACATAACCTTGTTTGGCACAATATAAAAGTACAGATATTGGGCTCAAAAAGACAGACAGTAAACACTGATCTCTCTGTCTCAATGAAAGTTAAAATTCGTCCGTCCTGTTTCATAGTCCATTAAAATAAGTTAATTCAGTTGACATTCATGCTATCGTAAGTTCTTATTTACCTTCAATATATAACAATAACTTATGTGATTTACAAACACGCTCAAGATAAAACAGACATCAACATAAATTTAAATTAAATAAAAAAAATTAAATTTAGACTACGAAATTGTATTCACATTGGCATGTATACTATAATAAAATACAAATAAATTGAATAATTAAAGGAAGAAAATTTCATGTAATTAAGGACTCGGGGAAGGGTGCAAGAATAACCTCAATGAATGGCGATATCAATGCGCTGACGTAGATATTGACTGCTTCGAGGGTCCCCAGAAAGCTGCACTAAACTTCTGCCTATGGTGGAGATGAGAGCTTTGGCTTCACTACACCATGATCCAAACGTTTCAACCGCAAAAGGGACAAAAATATAATTATCTGCAAGATGTTTATATTTATGGTGTTTACTGACAGCGGCAGATCCTGGTGTCTTAGAGGTTGAAGGGGCCAGTGTATCCACACATGTGGAATCCCAAATTAAGGATTTAGAGATTATTTCCTATAAAGGCTTTTTGTTTTGATTTTTATTCATTATTTACCTTTATTATTTACATGAATAATTTACAAGCAATTAACTGCTGTTACAGAGGGACCAGCAGAGAACTGGAGAACTATCATGAATCTAAATGTCCTGGGTTTGAGCATCTGCACGAAAGAAGCCATTCAGTGCATGAAATCTCGCGGCGTTGACGATGGACACATCATCCATATTGGCAGGTTGGTAAACAACACCAAATGCTGTCAGAATTAAAACATGCGAGAAAATGATAATGTTGAAATCGTTCCAAAACTTCCAGATATGAATCAGGTTAATACTTTTTTTTTCTGTTAGAGTAGAATCCAAGTAATCATACCAAAAATTACATTATTGTATAAAAATTAGTAATTTATGTAAATAGTGTAGCTATAATCTTGATAATTACGGCACGAGGCTAATTTTGAAGATTATACACGTGTTACAATCAAAATTTTATGTTATTCTAGCATTGAAATATGTAAAAAAAAAAACTATTAGGGGAGTAGTGGGTACAATGAGACACAAAATATTAAAACATATGTATGCAAGAGAAATTTAAAGTATTTTTAAAATCAAGTACAACAGAAATATACATTAAAACATGGAGTACAATAATACATAAACAGAAATGTTAATAGATAAAGGACATAATATACAATGCGTGTTTGTCAAAAAAATGCAAATGTCTCACTGTTCCCATTCAGGAGGGTACAGTGAGACACCACAGTGTCTATTAACGGACATTGAAATGATTTAAATTTCAAAAGAAAACAAAAACTTGCTGTCTCTTTATCTTGACATGTTCTGTAGGCTTATTTAGAATCATTTTGATGTCTGACTTCGAAACCATAGAAACATCTGGAACATTTGGAAAAGTGAATTTTCCATGAATTTTCAAACTTTTGCTAAAAATAAAATGAATTTTTGGTGACAACAAAGCTTATAATAATAAGAATTTAACTTAATTCTTTATTATTTTTAATATATATATTTTTTAATTTTGTGAATCATTATTTATTTAAGAAACCATTAAAATGTAATGTATCCATTATTTTAAGCTATAGTTCCTAAATTGGTTACTATTATGTTCATTTTTAATGTTAGTTACCGGTAAATGTAATATAATTACAGTTTATTTTTGCAAATCATTGGTAAATGGGAACAGTGAGACGTCTCAGTGTACCTTTCAATGGCATGTCTCACTGTTCCCTTTACGCATAGTTCGTTTAAAAATGGCACCATCACTTCAAAATCAAAACAAGAAAGACGAAACTTTGAAAAACATAACGTCAAATACCATAGTATTAGGTAACAAAACATTCATATTTCTATTTAATTTGTATATCCAATATAATCTTCATTAAACACAAGCCAAAATTTTACTTCTAGAGTGAAAAATTACGAATTATTTTTTCATCACTCACCTTTATAACTAGAATCAAATCGAGTATGAAAATACTATTACTTTACTCATGCAACATACAACTGAACATAAAAATTTACCATCTAATAAAAAATCTCACTGTTCTCCCTGTCTCGCTGTACCCACTTCTCCCCTATAAAGTTGGCTTAATATATTGCATGGTTGCTAAGTAACCGTTTCCAAGACAATGTTATTTTGGTGTTATTTTCAAGCTTTTTCTTAAAGGTACGTTGTATAAAATTTTATTGTGAAGGCGGTGATGACATCATAGAATACTAGTTGCTAGGTAACCTTTTCTGGCACCAGTGCCGGAATTAGAACAATTGTGCAAGATTTATAGCGTTATAACAAGCTTGTTTTAATGCTACAATTGCAGAAACGTAATTTCTAGACAGAATTATTTTGCGTTTCAGTATTTTGGGGCATATCGTCCCTCCTGAGGACCATCCCTTCCGCATGTACTCCGCATCCAAGCACGCCGTGAGAGCTCTCACCGAGGGGCTTCGTAGAGAACTAGTCAACCAGAAGTCCAAGATTCGAGTCACTGTAAGTACGATAACGTGAATCATACAATATTTCGGAACCTAGGAACATACACTACGCAAGAATATGTTTTTATTAAATTTGGTTTATGTTTTGAAAACTAACAAAATCGTACAAATCTTGCCGGATAAAATATATTTTAGAAACAAACTTATATTATATAGCAACTCTAGGAGCAATGTCTATATTTGACTTAAGCAATAATATGTGGCGCGGTAGGCCGACCAGTCAGCTGCTAGTCTTACGTATGCCTCAGAAGAGGTGAACGATAATCCAATCGGTATGAAGGTATCGTGTGGTTAACAAGATGATAGTTTTCGTAAGCGAATTTCGCTACCTACTGTAGCTCTCCAAATTCATCACGATGACGATGCCGGGTGGGCATCGGTTCCATACAGTGGTCGAAATTTCATGAAAAAATTCATTCTCTATGAGTAGTTGAACCAGAGTTCATTCCACATGTGGCAGCCATGTTAAAAATATCGCGATAGGCATCCTAAAACTCGTTATAAATAAGTTTAACTCTATGCTGATGCTGTGAATTCAACGGCCATGATTAAAAATCACCACTGTAGGCATTTTTACTGTCTTGCTGCACTAAGACAAATACGCATAGCTGCCATGAATAATAAACACTGCTGTAGCCTTACTCACATGTTGTTGTTGCAGTGTGTGAGTCCGGGGGTCGTTAGGACCGAGTTTCTGGAGGCGGCAAAGGCCAGCGACATATTCTACGACAAAGTGCCCTGCCTTCAAGGCCAGGACGTCGCTGACGCAGTGGCGTATGCGTTGGCAACTCCACCACACGTGCAGGTGCGTATCCTGGAACATAAGGAATAGACGGGATGATAAATACACTCGTTTTAAATTACTATAGTCCTACAATAATACTTTGGTGAACACTGCCAAGGAAGCTATGATCAACAGATTTTTATCCTAGCTCTTTCCAAACCCTACCAAATGTCTTATCATAATCATAATCAATAATATATTAAATAATAATAATAATAAGTTTATTTTCATAAAAAGATAGTAAAAAATAAAATAACAAAAATAATATAAACTGCCTCCGTGGTCTGTTGGTTAGCATGCTGGCTTCCAGATCAGGGGTCCCGGGTTCGATTCCCTGGCTCGCCTATCAGTGAATTTTTCTTGAAGAAGAATAATTCCCTGGGTGTCTAGAGTCTGGAAATTTGTATGAATGCGAGTGTGATTGTGAGTGTGCCGGGTTAATATTAATTAACCAATCATCACAAATATAAAAATGCATCAGGACTGTCGCTGGGCAGTAACCTGAACACACGTTTCAGCGTCACATTGTTGACAAGTAACTCCATCTGTCAGCACAACCATAAAGCATCTAATCGATGCTATAGAATTACTAACAACGAAAATAAATAAATAAATAAATAAATAAATAAATAATAATAATAATAATAATAATAATAATAATACAATGAAACTGTGAATATACAAAAGTCTAGCACTCCTCTGAAAGAGAAAGAGAGTGATCTCGTGGTCAGGAGAAGATTCGTAAATAATAAAGTTACATGCATAAATTATATAAAATAACATCTAAATATCAATAATTACTCATAAATTGTTTACATATATTTTTTAAATCTTAAAACTGCTGGAGTTTAAATTGATGTATTACTTTATTAATTTGTTATAAATTCTAGAGTCGATATTAATACTATGGTCGAAAGCAGTGCTCGTTAAACACTTGAGTTGAAACATATTGCACCCATGTCTTTGGTTTTGTATTTGTGAGTACATGATCTGAAATATGTGTGATTTTTGTGTATAAAATTTAATGATGCATTGATATAAATTTTATATATTTTCAAGAATTTAAATTCTAAATACAATTTTTTGGTAGGATAATCAATAGGTTTTTCTACACATATTTTAATTAATCTTCTTTGTAATAACCTAAATCTAGTTGATTAAGGTTAGTTTTATTCCTAATATTCCACACTGAATTTTAGACTGAAATAAAGCAAAGTAAACTATACGTAGTACATGTGTTAATTTCATAACTGAACAAAACAATATATAATTTTACGCAATTTGTTACACAGATAGTAAGTTGATATGTTTGTCCCATTTCAAGTGTCATATAACAATATTTAAAACGTTATTTATAACACATTAATAAACATTTTAGTATTAATTTTCTAAATTCTAAATCACAAACATTTTCTATTAATTTAAAAACCTCTAGAGTTCAAAATTTCAGTATTAAGTGAAGATTTTGAATATTTAATTACTTTAGACAAATCGTTAATAATAGTGAGCCAAGAATTGAACCTTGAGGTACTCCGGAATTAACACTGCTAAAACTATATGACTTAGATACCTTTTGAATTGTCATATAGGCGTTAAATTGGAATGTGTCTAAATAATTTGGTCTTCCACTTGGAAATCACATAGCAATCATATTAAAAAATGAAGCAAGATTTCCAAGATAACATTATTATTATTATTATTATTATTATTATTATTATTATTATTATTATTATCATCATCATCATCATAATTTTTACTGAATTCATATGCATTTCAGATCCACGAAATCATCATTAAACCGGTCGGAGAGATGGTATAGTTCAAAACATCGAAGCGAAGACTTCGTTCTGCAGAGACGATATTAAAATTTAATTGATTTTATTTGCAGTAAGAACAGACTGTAGTCTGGGGTATTACAGATGGTGTAAAAATATCGACCCATTTTAATATAAACATAAGACAGGGCACATCATAAGATTTTTAAATAACTCAGTAACCATAGTAACATAAAGAAAATTGACAGAAATAGTATGTAGGCTTATTTACACGTATTACTAAGACTTTGTAGTAGTATTTAGATTTTTTTGACATGTTCCATATTGTATCTATGAAATGATGTACGAATACCATGGAATGTAAATAAATACAATACAACGGACATCAAGAGCTTCTGTAAACTTATGCTATAAGAATTTTATGTTATGAAATCACAGAATCAGAGAAAAAGCTCTCTAATTCTTTTTATTTATGAACACTTCATAGATAATTTAAGAAAAATAGCGTGACAGAAGTTTGGTTCTTCACTTGCAGTGCTTTTAATGTGATAATCTGGTGACCAGTTTTGTACACAGTGTATATTACTTACGTGCTAAATTTTCAAAGTAATACCTGTACATAACTTCCATAATGTGTAAATAAATATTTAAAAATTTACTTCATTGAGATGTTATTGCTTGTGAAATACCTATTACCGTTTATTTCTTTACCCAATTCACCAAACTCAGCATGTAAGTTATATTTAGCCAACAGTCCGAAAACTGATTGGAACCTCATAAGTGACACCAATAAAGGCATCACTCATGAGTCAACTAAGCCAGGAGATAATGGGGTAGAATTGCATACATCGCTGACTAGTAACATATTTCACTAATCAGACATGAAATGTGAATATATATATATATATATATAAACAAAATTAACACATTCATATACCCTTTCTAATTGCATTAACTACAACTTCTCTTACTATGGCAGAAACACATTAAATAGCTATTTATAGTGAATTGTGAATATGTGATATGAATTTCTGAAATTCTCTTGAACAGCATTTCTTTTTAAACATAAAACACAGGGGCTTTTCAAATTGCCCAGAACATCAGATGACATGTGACAGTAATAAGAGGCGAGTTCTTTCGAAAATTGGGCAATCTAATAGGAGGTGATGAACAGACTGGTTGCTTTCCTCGCATTTGTATATGGATTCATTTACATTATTGATTTTGAGCCGTTTAAAATATGTTTTTAATTTTCCATGGCCTGAAATGAATTGCGTAAGCACGAAATCGGGCATCATGTGTTTACAGTTTAACCCTAGAGATTATTGTAGGAAAGAATAAGTCCCTAGTTACAGACCTTACGTAATAATAATAATAATATTAAACTGCCCCCCATTGAGGGTAGACCTTACGGACTCAGTATATCCTCCAAAAAATTTATTATACATATGTATAATAAATTTTAAAGAAGGGAAACAAAGAAAAGTGCGTGAAAAATTGCAATTGCTATTAATGTGGCACCATGTGATTAATTAGGATTTGGCTGGATTTTTTTAACACAATTATCACAATGTCATCCCTCAGAGATGTTGGCAGAGCAAACTGCCGTCGAAATTCTTCGAAAAAAGCTGGTATAGTCCCTCGAGCACCTATGAGCAAGCCGAATACCTCAACGTGAATTAAGGCATATTTCAGCTTGAAATAGTTGACTGTAGGCTCATAGATCGACTTCTTCTCAAGGTGGACCTCGGCTGACTGATGACATTCTACTTCAAAACGTATCGTGGGGTCCACAATGATGCCCTGTTTAGTGTCAGCATTGTACGCTAAAATATCTACTCGTCTCGTTGACCTATTTTCAGCTAGACAGGAGATTTCTTCTTCTACTATCCGGCCCTTATTTCTTAATGCGGCAGCAATTTTGGATCTTACAAGATGATGTCTAGAGTTCCTCAAGAGCAATCCCTGGTCACAGAATCCCAAGACGTGTGCTAAAGTTTCAATCTCCGGGCAGCCATGTCTGCACCGGGTACCGTCGAGAGATCTGCTGGGAACGGAACGAACAGCTGCTAAATTTGCTGTCATTTTCAGGCTAGATATCCATTCACTAGTCGAAAGTCCTTTCTTGTTTGCAATTCAACTGTTGGCGGCTATTACTTCGCTATACATCTCAACACCTTTTCCCCGTCCTGAAAGGATCTTCCATGATTCATATTCACGACCTCGCAATTAGTCCTTTATTAACTGAAGTCCTTTTAACTTTTTACTAGCGTACAGCATGCTATTTGGAATATCAGCTGGGAGGAAAAGGATTTCTTTAACAGAGCTTCGAAGGATCTTATCAACGTCTTCCAAAAAAAACTTCGAGATAATTTATGTAAGGGAGCCATTTCCAGGGGATATATGAGCATGGGCCAGATATATTGACTAACGGTCTTACTAATAAAAACTCTATATATAGACGTTTAACTGTCTTATACTTATACAATGAGTAGCTCGTTTATAAGTCGTGTGTAAATTCGTTACTAATAATCACTACATACGTCGTGTATAACAGTACAACTGTTACACAGCTACGTCATAGTTTCGTCATTACTTCGTTACGAAAGATAATAGAATATATGAGTTTCTCTACTGGATCCGGTAGAGCGCTCTAGTGTGGCGTGTTAAATATCGATAGTACAACTGGCTCTAATCGATTACCACACTACAATATTATTCTAATAATTCTATGATCTTTGGTTTGTTCTTCTGTGGTTACAAGGTAAACATCATCATAAAGTCGATACGAACAGCTGTTAAAGGGGCGGCCATTTTTTTCCCTATATACAACGCTTAAACAAGGGGTTTCGTGTATATAGCTACTGCAAAGCAATTCCCATTGTATAGTTACAGCCTGTTTATACGTCCATAGCTTATTCACGGTTTATTAGTAACGTTTTCTGTCTCAACTCTGCATAAGTCTCGTATAAAAACTATACACGGTTTATTAGTAAGACTGTAACAATATTAAGTTTTCGATCAGGCCGCAATATAGGTATCGATACTAAAAGTTCAAGATCCTGACGAAGGGAAACTATCAATTCTTCGGAATTAAACTGCAGTTCATCATTGAAAGTTATTCCTAAATATTTTATTGTGTCTTCTGGTCCAATGGCCTTTATCTACGAATCATGGTGCTAAATCTCTCGACCAATTCTAAATGCCAGACTAATCTCGTGTCATTTTTTATTATGAGTCATGTATCTGTAATTCTGAAATGAAGCAGTTTAACAAAAAGTGCTGCAGAATATTTTATAAAATTTGAATAATTTCAAGGGAAAAATTGTTCCGGGGCCGGGTATCGATCCCGGGACCTCTGGTTGAACGTACCAGCGCTCTGCCAAATGAGCTACCCGGGAACTCCGCCCGACACCGTCTCAACTTTTCCCTTAATATCCACACAACTCGCGAGTTCCCGGGTAGCTCAGTTGGCAGAGCGCTGGTACGGTCCCGGGATCGATACCCGGCCCCGGAAGAATTTTTCCCTTGAAATTATTCAAATCTGCTTTACAGGGAGCCTTAACTGAAAGACTAGATTTGCATAATATATACGTCACTGTGTACGTTAACAAAAAACCACAATTCCAAGTCACACAGAGTTTGTGTGCACTCGATGTGGGTCTCTGGCGTTTCGTCAGCCCACGCGAGTTGTGTGGATATTAAGGGAAAAGTTGAGACGGTGTCGGGTAGAGTTCCCGGGTAGCTCAGTTGGCAGAGCGCTGGTACTTTCAACCAGAGGTCCCGGGATCGATACCCGGCCCCGGAACAATTTTTCCCTCGAAACTATTCAAATCTGCTTTACAGGGAGCCTTACATGAAAGACTCGATTTGCATAATGTATACGTTACTGTGTACGTTAACAGAAAACCACAATTCCAAGTCAAACAGAGTTTGTGTGCACTCGATGTGGGTCTCTGGCGCTTCGTCAGCCCACGCGAGTTGTGTGGATATTAAGGGAAAAGTTGAGACGGTGTCGGGTAGAGTTCCCGGGTAGCTCAGTTGGCAGAGCGCTAGTACTTTCAACCAGAGGTCCCGGGATCGATACCCGGCCCCGGAACAATTTTTCCCTTGAAATTATTCAAATCTGCTTTACAGGGAGCCTTAACTGAAAGACTAGATTTGCATAATATATACGTCACTGTGTACGTTCACAGAAAACCACAATTCCAAGTCACACAGAGTTTGTGTGCACTCGATGTGGGTCTCTGGCGCTTCGTCAGCCCACGCGAGTTGTGTAGATATTAAGGGAAAAGTTGAGACGGTGTCGGGTAGAGTTCCCGGGTAGCTCAGTTGGCAGAGCGCTAGTACTTTCAACCAGAGGTCCCGGGATCGATACCCGGCCCCGGAACAATTTTTCCCTTGAAATTATTCAAATCTGCTTTACAGGGAGCCTTAACTGAAAGACTAGATTTGCATAATATATACGTCACTGTGTACGTTCACAGAAAACCACAATTCCAAGTCACACAGAGTTTGTGTGCACTCGATGTGGGTCTCTGGCGTTTCGTCAGCCCACGCGAGTTGTGTGGATATTAAGGGAAAAGTTGAGACGGTGTCGGGTAGAGTTCCCGGGTAGCTCAGTTGGCAGAGCGCTGGTACGTTCAACCAGAGGTCCCGGGATCGATACCCGGCCCAGGAACAATTTTTCCCTTGAAATTATTCAAATCTGCTTTACAGGGAGCCGTACCTGAAAGACTAGATTTGCATAATATATACGTTACTGTGTACGTTCACAGAAAACCACAATTCCAAGTCACACAGAGTTTGTGTGCACTCGATGTGGGTCTCTGGCGTTTCGTCAGCCCACGCGAGTTGTGTGGATATTAAGGGAAAAGTTGAGACGGTGTCGGGTAGAGTTCCCGGGTAGCTCAGTTGGCAGAGCGCTAGTACTTTCAACCAGAGGTCCTGGGATCGATACCCGGCCCCGGAACAATTTTTCCCTTGAAATTATTCAAATCTGCTTTACAGGGAGCCTTAACTGAAAGACTAGATTTGCATAATATATACGTCACTGTGTACGTTAACAGAAAACCACAATTCCAAGTCAAACAGAGTTTGTGTGCACTCGATGTGGGTCTCTGGCGCTTCGTCAGCCCACGCGAGTTGTGTGGATATTAAGGGAAAAGTTGAGACGGTGTCGGGTAGAGTTCCCGGGTAGCTCAGTTGGCAGAGCGCTAGTACTTTCAACCAGAGGTCCCGGGATCGATACCCGGCCCCGGAACAATTTTTCCTTGAAATTATTCAAATCTGCTTTACAGGGAGCCTTAACTGAAAGACTAGATTTGCATAATATATACGTCACTGTGTACGTTCACAGAAAACCACAATTCCAAGTCACACAGAGTTTGTGTGCACTCGATGTGGGTCTCTGGCGTTTCGTCAGCCCACGCGAGTTGTGTGGATATTAAGGGAAAAGTTGAGACGGTGTCGGGTGGAGTTCCCGGGTAGCTCAGTTGGCAGAGCGCTGGTACGTTCAACCAGAGGTCCCGGGATCGATACCCGGCCCAGGAACAATTTTTTTCCTTGAAATTATTCAAATCTGCTTTACAGGGAGCCGTACCTGAAAGACTAGATTTGCATAATATATACGTCACTGTGTACGTTCACAGAAAACCACAATTCCAAGTCACACAGAGTTTGTGTGCACTCGATGTGGGTCTCTGGCGCTTCGTCAGCCCACGCGAGTTGTGTGGATATTAAGGGAAAAGTTGAGACGGTGTCGGGTAGAGTTCCCGGGTAGTCAGCTCAGTTGGCAGAGCGCTGGTACTTTCAATTCAGAGGTCCCGGGATCGATACCCGGCCCCAAGAACAATTTTTCCTTGAAATTATTCAAATCTGCTTTACAGGGAGCCTTAACTGAAAGACTAGATTTGCATAATATATACGTCACTGTGTACGTTAACAGAAAACCACAATTCCAAGTCAAACAGAGTTTGTGTGCACTCGATGTGGGTCTCTGGCGTTTCGTCAGCCCACGCGAGTTGTGTGGATATTAAGGGAAAAGTTGAGACGGTGTCGGGTAGAGTTCCCGGGTAGCTCAGTTGGCAGAGCGCTAGTACTTTCAACCAGAGGTCCCGGGATCGATACCCGGCCCGGAACAATTTTTCCTTGAAATTATTCAAATCTGCTTTACAGGGAGCCTTAACTGAAAGACTAGATTTGCATAATATATACGTCACTGTGTACGTTCACAGAAAACCACAATTCCAAGTCACACAGAGTTTGTGTGCACTCGATGTGGGTCTCTGGCGTTTCGTCAGCCCACGCGAGTTGTGTGGATATTAAGGGAAAAGTTGAGACGGTGTCGGGTGGAGTTCCCGGGTAGCTCAGTTGGCAGAGCGCTGGTACGTTCAACCAGAGGTCCCGGGATCGATACCCGGCCCAGGAACACTTTCAACCAGAGGTTTTGGCCCCTTGAAATTATTCAAATCTGCTTTACAGGGAGCCTTAACTGAAAGACTAGATTTGCATAATATATACGTCACTGTGTACGTTCACAGAAAACCACAATTCCAAGTCACACAGAGTTTGTGTGCACTCGATGTGGGTCTCTGGCGTTTCGTCAGCCCACGCGAGTTGTGTGGATATTAAGGGAAAAGTTGAGACGGTGTCGGGTAGAGTTCCCGGGTAGCTCAGTTGGCAGAGCGCTGGTACGTTCAACCAGAGGTCCCGGGATCGATACCCGGCCCAGGAACAATTTTTCCTTGAAATTATTCAAATCTGCTTTACAGGGAGCCGTACCTGAAAGACTAGATTTGCATAATATATACGTCACTGTGTACGTTCACAGAAAACCACAATTCCAAGTCACACAGAGTTTGTGTGCACTCGATGTGGGTCTCTGGCGCTTCGTCAGCCCACGCGAGTTGTGTGGATATTAAGGGAAAAGTTGAGACGGTGTCGGGTAGAGTTCCCGGGTAGCTCAGTTGGCAGAGCGCTAGTACTTTCAACCAGAGGTCCCGGGATCGATACCCGGCCCCAGGAACAAATTTTTCCGTACCTGAAAGACTAGATTTGATATTATTCAAATCTGCTTTACAGGGAGCCTTAACTGAAAGACTAGATTTGCATAATATATACGTCACTGTGTACGTTCACAGAAAACCACAATTCAAGTCACACAAGTCACACAGAGTTTGTGTGCACTCGATGTGGGTCTCTGGCGTTTCGTCAGCCCACGCGAGTTGTGTGGATATTAAGGAAAAGTTGAGACGGTGTCGGGTAGAGTTCCCGGGTAGCTCAGTTGGCAGAGCGCTGGTACTTTCAACCAGAGTTCCCGGGATCGATACCCGGCCCCGGAACAATTTTTCCCTCGAAATTATTCAAATCTGCTTTACAGGGAGCCTTACCTGAAAGACTCGATTTGCATAATGTATACGTTACTGTGTACGTTAACAGAAAACCACAATTCCAAATCACACAGAGTTTGTGTGCACTCGATGTGGGTCTCTGGCGTTTCGTCAGCCCACGCGAGTTGTGTGGATATTAAGGGAAAAGTTGAGACGGTGTCGGGTAGAGTTCCCGGGTAGCTCAGTTGGCAGAGCGCTGGTACTTTCAACCAGAGTTCCCGGGATCGATACCCGGCCCCGGAACAATTTTTCCCTCGAAATTATTCAAATCTGCTTTACAGGGAGCCTTACCTGAAAGACTCGATTTGCATAATGTATACGTTACTGTGTACGTTAACAGAAAACCACAATTCCAAGTCACACAGAGTTTGTGTGCACTCGATGTGGGTCTCTGGCGTTTCGTCAGCCCACGCGAGTTGTGTGGATATTAAGGGAAAAGTTGAGACGGTGTCGGGTAGAGTTCCCGGGTAGCTCAGTTGGCAGAGCGCTGGTACTTTCAACCAGAGGTCCCGGGATCGATACCCGGCCCCGGAACAATTTTTCCCTCGAAATTATTCAAATCTGCTTTACAGGGAGCCTTACCTGAAAGACTAGATTTGCATAATTTTATAAAATTGTTTCAAGGTCTACACTACAATCTAATATCTAACAGATATTAGTAAACTGCCAATCAAAATACAGGACAGAAATAATGTTAACAACTGCAAGTCAAGGCTTATGAATCCTTAAATGCAACCCTATTTGTCATAAAACGCACAGAGACAGGTTTTCAGTTCCCTTGCAGGCCATTGAAGATAATAATTATCACTGAAAGCGCATAAACTAGAACATTTGCGTGGGTTCAGGCGTGACTATATTAGAGCAAAGTTATCAAATTCTAACAGTTTCACTATCAACTGCTGGTCACGTTTTCGTCCATTCCTGCATGTGTAATATGTACGATACAAATATGTAAAGTGGATAATATGACACCAATTTCTAAATTAAAAGGGGAGACGGATGAAATTTCGACCATTTCAGGTCAAAAATCACTCTTCGTTTTACTGCAAAATAATAAATCTACAGACTCTAATTCGTCACCAGAATTTTAGAATTCTACCACACTTGGAACTATCAGTAATGACGTCATATGTAGAGAGAATTGTGTTCTTTTAATAATTCGTTTTATACTTTGAAAGTGATTTTTCAACACATCCATTTTAGCACATTTCAAAATCTGAACGTTTCCAAAATTTTAATGTCATCCAGCTGAATTTGTTTCTCCATGCTGCACAAGAGAGATAATTTGTAGAAACAAAAGCCGCCCTAAATAAGGGTTCGATAGATCGGCCTACTAATCGATTCATAAAGAATAATAAGTAAACAAAACAATTTTGTGACACTTGGAAAGAAAAAGAAAAAACATTAAGATAAGAAAACGTAGGAAATCATTTACAATAAAAATTTTGTTGGGTACAAATGATTGCTAATTATAGCTAAGGATGATTTTAACACGTGAGATCGTATGGCATCAATCGTTGCATCAGAAATTTTATATTGTTTAAGTTGATTTAAAGTTTCACGTGGGATCGTGCCACGGACACCGAACATGAGCCCAAAAACTGTCCAATGTGTGATGTGGTATTGTGCTCCAAGATGCTGACAACAAGGCTCATATATGACTTGTTCTTCACGACACACCTCTTGTGGCTGTTGCTCATGCATCTCAAAACGGATTGTGGGATCAAGAATGACACCCTTATCCTTCTGCCGATCAATTATGATGATATCAGCCCGTCTAGTAGAGCCATCAGAAGAGACGCAACCAACCTCCTCATAAACCTCATAGGAAGCATTCTGACGGATTGAAGCTGCGATGAGAGAACGAACCGTATTATGTCTGTTGATTCGGAGCAATTCTCCATGACGGTAGAAACCCAAGACGTGAGGAAGCGTTTCTTGCTCGTCGCATCTTCTGCAACGGGTTGAGCCAAGATTCTACCAGGGAGAGTACGTGCAGGTATTGTATTACAGATCATCTTAATGGCTTGCGTCCACTGACTGCTCGAAAGTCCCTTTTTGGTTGAGATCCACGAATTACCTTTCTTCCAGTGAGAATAGAAAACAACTTCCAAACCTTTACTTTTCAATTTGCTCCATTGATGAAAAGAATCTTCACGCAATGCTTTTCTTACTTTTTGAGAAGAAATACGTTCAGAGCAATCGAAGGTAATTGGTAATTGTTTGATGCAATGTTCAATTTCGTTTGGAAGATTTCGAGTGGCTGCTACATGAGGGTTGTCAACGTGTAAAAGTCTTTGACAAATATTTGAGTGCTGAAGGTAAGCTTCCCACTGGGCTTTAAATACTCCAAAACCTCGCAATCTTCTTGGTGCATACAACATAGCATCCGGGGTGTCAGTAGGAATGTTAATTATTTCCTTAACAGCGCTACGAATTAATTTGTCAATATCAGATAGAAATTTCACTTTAAGATCTTTTAAAGGGGCACATTGGAAGGGGTAAACCAACTCAGGCCAGATATATTGATTTAATATATTTATCTTTTGGTCAGGCATGAGTAAGGGTGAAGTGACCAGCTAACTAGTGGCTTGTACAGCAAATGCTGCAAACTAAGTTCATTAGACGTTCAAATAAACATTTTTCAGAATTTTTTTCAATGAAGAATACCAGACATTCTGAAAGTCATTTGTTTCCATAACAATGAAAGATACTATATCTCGAGCCAATACTGAAGAGAACCACGCATATAAATATCTACACCACACAGCCATTAAATATATGGAAAATACCCGACCCCACTTGATTAATAATTATAAATATATTTGATTTTTAATAATATTATCTTACGTAAGTTTTATAGCTTTCAGTAACATATACTATATATACTATATAGCCGCCACTCAGTAAAATATAGAAATCAAAATCAAATTTAAGTTGTTGTCTACATCTACTTATATAACCCCAAAACGTTTCACTTTCATATCATCAATATAGCATTAATATGTATAATTGATGAAAAATAGTCACATCATGGCATTAACTACAATAATATTTCATTTCTAATGGTAATAATGTCATCAAACCACCTCAAGTTTTGTAGTTATTAATATCCAATACACAGCTGTACCCAGAAAATTACACACCACAGAATCGAACCTGTAAATTATTTTTAGTAAGTTAAGTTTTTAATAACCAATTTAATTTGAGCTCTAAATATGTCAGCATTCTTGCAGATCATGGCCTTCGTGTAATATTGTTTACTGTAGTATGTGATTTGTTTTATTCTGAAATGCAACACGGCCGACTTGATGCTCGCTTCGCTTCTCCTTTACAAAAAAGCGAAGGGTATATCACGTCGGCCGTGAATGCTATGAGCTAATTCTCAAAACTGACGACAGATGGATTTTGGAAAATAGGGAAATTATGTTTGAAAATTGACATTTCACTGAAAACTACTATTTTCTCGAAAAACTTTGGGTTCCAAGCTTCAAAATGAGGGGTCATTTATTAAAATCCGTTCAGCCGTTTTCTCGAAATTTCCATTACCAGTTCAAATTATATATATATATATATATATATATATATATATATATATATGTATGTATATAGAGATTAAAAACAATGTCAAATTTTATATATTTTAATCGGGGGTATAATCATGCCAGGGTGCCGCCCCGGGTATTTTTTCTGCAACCTGAGAGCGCCTTGCTTCTTTATTTTTTAAAATAATAAATTGTCTTACTTGCATTTTACTTAATTTTGTACTTTGTAAGTATAGATTAGTAGCAGGTATCATAGGGGGACATTATGATAATTACTTACTTAATTCCTGGCTTTTAAGGAACCCGGAGGTTCATTGCCGCCCTCACATAAGCCCGCCATTGGTCCCTATCCTGAGCAAGATTAATCCAGTCTCTACCATCATATCCCACCTCCCTCAAATCCACTTTAATATTATCTTCCCACCTACGTCTCCGCCTCCCCAAAGGTCTTTTTCCCTCCGGTCTCCCAACTAACACTCTATATGCATTTCTGGATTCGCCCATACGTGCTACATGCTCTGCCCATCTCAAACGTCTGGATTTTATGTTCCTAATTATGTCAGGTGAAGAATACAATGTGTGCAGTACTTTATGATAATTAGACAATAATAATAATAATAATAATAATAATAATCATCATCATCATCATCATCATAATTATTCTTCATATTATTATTATTATTTTTATAATAATCAACTTTTCTCGAGGCGCATTGTCCACACCTGTGGAGCAACAATTAACGCGTCTAACTGCGAAACCAGGTGGCGCGAGTTCGAATCCAGGTCGGGGCAAGTTACCTGGTTGAGGTTTTTCCCGCCGTTTTCCCTCAGCCCAATATGAGCAAATGTTGGGTAACTTTCGGTGCTGGATTCCGGACTCATTTCACCGGCATTATCACCGTCATATCATTCAGACGCTAAATAACTGGAGATTTTGATACAGCGTCGTAGAATAACCCAATATTCACTTACTCCAAGCGCCTTGGTACTATTTTATTTACGACTACACTCCTCATTTTAATACCCTTTCAAAAAAATATATATATACAAAATAGTCGCAAAAACTCTAAAATTATAATCTTCAACAAGTAAATATTTTCTTTCCTTTTTTCTCAGAACACATTTTTAAATATGTGTTTTTTTTAACATACCAGGGGAACTATACACAAATTTATGGATTATAAACTTGAAAAGTGTAAGAGGAGATAGATGTAGAAAATAACCCACAAAAAAAAAAAAAAACTAAAAATTACATAAGTATCGTTAATGAAATTTTGTAACATACACAAATTCAAAGAGGAGAATGTGTTTTTAAATCTGTACTAGTAATAAATCTGCAGCCAAAATTTTTAGGTAATTTTCGATTTTCCAAAAATAATTGGTGTTAACATGTATAATTAATCATCCTGAAACCGAAAATCGCTTTTTTGACATTTTTGTTTGTATGTGTGTCTGTCAATCTGGATGTTTGTTACCTTTTCACGCGATAATGTCTGAACCGATTTATATGAAAATTGGAATATCAATTAAGTTCGTTGTAACTTAGATTTTAGGCTATATGGCATTCAAAATACTTTATTTAAAAGGGGGCTATCAGGGGACTTGAATTAAATAAATCGAAATATCTCCCTTTTTATTAATTTTCGTGAAAAATGTTACATAACAAAAGTTTATTTAAAAATTATTTCTGATAAATTTTATTCTATGCAAAAATTTGATAGGACTGATATTTAATGAGATAAATGAGTTTTAAAATTAGAATAGCAACGCCATCTAAGGCGGTGTAATGCAATAAAAAACAAATGACTTCGTCTATTATGACAAGTGTTGTATTGCATGTTTCCACGTTTTCACATTTTTTTTTATGTTCTAATGATATTCAACTTATTTTATATTTTTGTTTTCATATTTTCCGATAATGTTATATCTCTAATGTGATAAGTTGAGCTATATATAATCTTAATTTTCCTTATTGTGTGTACTTAGAAATATTGTATTCACTGTATACTTTGTACTGCACTATTTTATTACTAATATTACTATTATTATTATTATTATTATTATTATTATTATTATTATTATTATTATCATCATCATCATTATTACTATTCTTATTTTATTATTATTATTATTATTATTATTATTATTATTATTATTATTATGAATAATTGTCTTTTTTGTATGCCTCATTTATTTTGACCTGCTGTTCACATATTATTATGCTTTTTCTTTCTTTCTGTATGTTATATATTATGTCCGATTTCTTCTTATTTGTTGTTTATTTTTTATTATTATTATTATCTTATTCAATTTTGTGTGTAAAATTGTAGTGTAATTTGTAAATTTGTAGTGTTTTTGTAACGCAGTCTTTACTCCTGGTTGAGTGTTAGAGAAGGCCGTATGGCCTTAACTCTGCCAGGTTAAATAAATCATTATTATTATTATTATTATTATTATAAGGGGCCTTGGTCAACAACAATCGAAAGCTATTAAACATAGCCTACAGAGAATGTTTCTGTGTTTGTATGAAGTAATATCGGAAGCTAATTAATTGTATAATTATTATTTCATCATTGGAAAGTGTAGTTTCTCTAGATGGACATAATGCTATAATGTTATCACAGTAACTTCTGAGTGAATCGAGGACAGGTAAGATTAAAATAGCTTCTTATGCACAGAAAACTTGATAGGCTAATGTGTACATTCGTTTCCTGTATTTCTTAAAATAATGTTTATGTACACATTCATTTTCATCTCGGAGAATTAACGAACAACGAGGGTGTATTGATTTAGTATGCAGTAATAGTATGTTAGCTTAGCAATCCATTATTTTATAATTCAAATTTTCGATTTTAGCACCCCAAAATTAGTAAGTAAGAAATCGATAATTTCATCTCCGATACATATTGGCTGTTGACCGGTGTTATTATTATTATTATTATTATTATTATTATTATCACTATTTCTTACCAATGTTTATTATCATCACACTAACATTACTTATCCAACTTTCATTATTTACTTTCATGTTATTTTATGGTCTAGATATTAATGTAATAACTATGTAACCAATTGTATTCAATTAGGATTAGAGTCTGGCTGGGCGGAAGAGAAGGCCTACTGACCTTAGCTCTGCGAGATTAAATAAATAAATTATTATTATTATTATTAAAAGAGAAAGTCTACCAAAGGAGGCCAGAAAATGTGGTGCAGCTCAGAGCCCTTCTAGTGGAGTTGTGCCGTGCGCTATCTGAAGACTTGTGTCGAAAAGTGTATGTATGTATGTATGTATGTATGTATGTATGTATGTATGTATGTATGTATGTATGTATGTATGTATGTATGTACGTACGTATGTATTTATTCACACTGCAGTAGGTATATACCCGGTGGCAGTGGTAACTAATTACACTCAATAATGACAATAATAAACTTCTTAATTAAAAATACAATTAATAATAATACTAATAATTAATACTAACAATAATTAATAATAATAATAACAATAACAACAACAACAACAGGGAATATACTAAATTAAATGAAACGATCACTTAAAATAACATTTGAAATAAATCTAATTTGTATCTTAAAACTAAGATCGAACTAAAACCCACGAGTATGATATGTTCATATCTGCACAAGTACCTTTCAAATTACACTCATTTCGCTGTCAACTCACTCACTGCAATGGAACTACGACACATTTCACTGATTCTATCCTGATTTCACTAACACTTCAAAAACATTTCACTGTTCAAACACTTTGCACTGCCACTATAAACTATAAAGCTTCACTGACAGGAACACGTTTCACTTACACAGCACACTTCACTGACACGACATACTTCTTCACTGATACAACACACTTCACTGACACAACATACTTCTTCACTGATACAACACTTCAATAACAACATATCATTTACACCCTTTAAATACTGTGTATAATTACCGTCTATTAGTAAGGTCCTTAAGCCTATTTTTAAATGCATTTTGGTTGTTGGTAAAGCCTTTAGTAAGTCTGCAGGTAAAGCATTCCAGTCCCTGATAGTTCGATTGAGAAAAGAAAACTTTCCAGTGTCCGTCCTCTGCCTTCTTTCCCTCAATTTATATGAGTGGTCGTTCCTTGAAGTGGTGACGAATGTAAGGGTTCGTTTGCAAGAGGTTGTGAGGCAAAACGGCGGTTATGTGGAACATGTTCTGCATTAGAGATAAAATTCCAAATCCTAATTATTATTTCTGTATAATTTTGTAAAGCTTTAATACAAATCAGTACGTGTTATGTGTAAAATAAATGGTATGACATTTCGTGTGTCACCCTGTATGTAGCACATAGCACTATTTGCATTAGCTGTTATAGCTCTGGATTGAAGAATTTAAAAAAATCTTAGCCTATATCGAAAACTAAGCTTTCTCTGGATGTAGAAATTTATAGGGTATTTCCCATTTCAAATGGAACGTATGGGGAAAATGTCGTTGTGCAAATCCATTATCACTTGGTGTGCCTTCCTTGTCAGTGCAGTTTGCGATCAGTATAATTATGCTGATAATTTAGACTTGCCGATACATGATAAACGTCACGGAGTTCAGTACCCGACAGGTCGTACAGGAGAGCGAACCCATTGAATCCAATTCCAGTCGTGCGTTAAATCGTAACAAGTTTGACTGTGACATCATTTATTTTACCACAAAGTTATATATAATCTACTGTAAACTTCTATTAAAATACGGACGCTAATTTTAAAAAATCAGCCACAAAGTTGGCACATAAACTGTGAATGCAAGCAAGTAAGCAAGGTAAGTTATTTCTAGGGTCTGCTCCATACAACTACACTAAAAATCTCAAGTAGCTTACTACATTAAATTCAGATTTCTACCAAAATTCATTTTTGTGTTTCATGTAGGCCTAATTTGATTATCTTAGCCAAATGTTTACAGATCGAGGTCTTGTCTGTTATATAGGCCTACATCTATTACCAATCAGTACATCTCACTTGACGATATGTGTCAGAGTAAAAACAATAAATTAGTGAACTGTAAAGGCTCATTCACAATGAAAATTAAACATAACGTAAGCGTTAACTTAAGAATGTAAACGTTACGGTAAAATCAAGAAGTCATACCATCATTCACGATGGGAACATAAACATAACATCAAGCATACTTGGTAACCATGGAAACATAACAACGACGCCATTTCCTCACATTCTGTCGTATACTTCAGCGCTCCACGATTGTGTTCTGTTTGCAAATCACGTAAGCATAAGCATGAAAGTTTGGGGTTTGCAAACTTTCATGTTAACGTCTTACGGTAATGTTTATGTCAATGCTTATGTGAATCATTGTGAATGATCCCATTTGGTAGCCTGGGCGCAAACTTCTGTGTTTATGTTACGGTTATGTTTAATTTTCATTGTGAATGGGTCTTTAGGCCTACTCAGTGAGGGACTCTATGGCCAGAAAACATACCGTTAGTCAAAAATGACATACCGTCACTGAAAAAATGTGATCGTAAAAATTTGTTTATACACTTCTTCACAGCAAAGGGTACTATCTGTTTGCTTCGTAAATCTACACCACAGCCTTCTGGAACTGCATTCAACGTGTATTTAGACACGTTTATTTGATAAGCTCAACCCCTGGAATGCTTACAACGGTATTATCTAGTATAGAAGGCTGTGATTTGTAGTTTGTGGTGGCCATTGTTGCTAATTTAGTGACTGTCATTTTTGATGTTGTTGCACTTTTTATTGACTATTTCGTTTATATAACATCATTCCATTTTCAACCAATGAAGTGTAATGAAATTTTGAATTCCAACCAATCACAGTCAAACATCACGATAATTTCTGCAGCTAGATTTATCGGTATCAATTTATCGCATAGTCGTTCTTTTGTTTAGTCGGTGTCGCCAACTGTTTCCCCGTAAATTGATGAGCATGAATCCATTAAGATGCAACTACACGGTTAAACTGTTCTTTCAAGTTTATGCACTCAAGCAATGACTGCTATTTAGCTGTATCCACACAATATTACATAGTTCTTAGTTCTCGGTGTAGTGTGTAATGTAACGACGAAGTACTAAAAATAAAGTGTGAAATTCTACTTCCACATATAAATCTTCTAATTCCATGTCCATTGTAGGCTATCTGAAAAAAAATACACTCCTTCATTCAAATTTGATAATTGCGTTTTCAACAATTCATTTAATTAATGTATTAATCAGGTTATTTGTAATTATATTATAAAATGTTTAAATTATATTATGATTTCAGTAGATAATGAAAACGTATTTCTGTTATAATAATAAGAGAAAAGTGCAGTACATGTAATTAACATTGTTAAACCTGTATTTCGCTTTTCGCAATTGGCATTACTGAATAACATCCAATTTCTTTATTGCAGTAATCGATATTCAATCTATCTCAACTTCACAATGCCTGAATAGGTTAAATATTCGTAAATATACAATTATTAGCAATTTTGTGAGCGAATTTTATGGATATATTATGTATATATGTTTATTTTATTCACGAAACAGCCCTAATAAATGTCACTCGAGGTCTGAGATTACTGCAGATAATTAAATAAGGTTCTTTGAAGCTTTAACATTATTTTAAATGATAAGTCTCAATGGACATTGTAAAATAATCTAGTAAATAATTGAAGTAAGTTGAAATTATTTGATTAAGAAATGTAATACGTTGTGTAAGCTTGAAAGATTGGCGTTACTTACTGCACGAAAGAATTTATTGTATACATCATTATGTGTATGTTGTAAGGAAGAGGGTATGCCTTTTTTTAAATCGAGGTATGCCAGAGGAAAATCTTGGGGTAACATACCGCCTTTGGTTTTTTTCCCAATTCCCTCACTGGGCCTACTTAGGTCCAATTTCACCAACATGTTACTTATCCACAATTAACTAATTGTAATTTAGCTGAAATACGAAAATTAAATCATATTAATTCGTTTACATTTCACCAAACTAATACGCATTTAAAATAAAGTCAACTAATTTAATTCCCAATTCATCACGGCCTTCGGAATCATAGTAATATCGCAATTTCTTGGACATGTGCCACGTTAATGTAAGCAGTACCTATATAGTGAGTTCATTTGTTACAACAACAATAAAGTGTGATCATAAACAGAGGTAACCTCAAAATCGGCGAAGCGTCTCTCGTCGAAATGAACCATCGTCGGCCATTTTGCAAACATTGCCTGTGGTCACATGATAGAAGTTAATGACGTCAAATTTGTCAATACATAGTGTAAAGTCTGCAGATTTGATCATATAATCGTTTTTGTTGCATTGTTGAAGTTGAAATTATAGCAATGGGTTGCTCATGTCCAGGGACCGGATTTTTATGTAATTACATATTATATTCCTTTCAACCTAACCGTATATAAATAACAAATCTTCGCGAATCTTGTAATTATCATTAATATAATCAAATTTGGTACTACATATTTTTACATATTTATCCCACATTACATATTATGGCATGATATTACATATATCTACATATTTAGGAGTTTTATTCATTTTTACTTCTCTGAAAGGAAAAAGAAAACTTCTGCTGGGGAAGTTTACAATTTAAAATACACAGATTTAAAAAGCTTTTTTACCTACACAAGAAAGGATATATTTCGGGACGAAACATAACGTCCTTAGTTCCAGGAAGTAATAGAGGCACTCACCCCATACTGTCCAATGTAAATATGAGTGACAAAAGGCAACCTTTCTCATACAACTACCTTGTATTGTAGAAATTACTCAGAAAGTAGCGTTGCCTTCATGCGGTGGAGGACGACATGATTTTTCTCGAACTATAATTGTTCTGCACACGTTTTAACAAGTCGTTCCCATGCAATTTGCAACCTTACCCAGCCTCTTCCTAATCCTTCCGGGGAAAACCCGTGTCAAGTCTGACATGAGACTTTCAGGTTATTGCTTAACCTCTTTATTTAAAATTTAGTAGACCTATACGGAAATGGGATTTTCCGAGCAATTAGAAAATATGGTTCTCGGCTGGAATAATCGTACCCTTCTGAATAAGACAGGAATGTCACTTTTCAAACAACAGTTTGTAAATGCCTATAGTTTGAGGTTTTAGTAGGTACTTGTTTCTTACAGGGTGCAGCTAAAATGCATATGTCCCACATCTCCTCTTATTTTCTCCTAATCCAGTAAAGCGAAACAGTGCTTGCAGTACTGTTGTGTAATTCATTTCACTCAGTTCTCTAGTTTTAGTGCTTACAGTATAAAGTGCAAATGAGTTTATCTACTGCTTTTAACTAACTAAAATGGCTCCTGTATCTTCAACCCTAACGACAAAAATAAAATCATGGATTGTAATGGACGAAGCTTTCACTACAGATGGAAAAATAGTAATGTGTCAAGTGTGCGGTAAAAAAGTCGGGTGCTCTATGAAATCACAACTGGAAAGTCTTACCTATCCCATACCTGCCAGATATTGATATTAAATATTTTCATGATTTTACATATTTTGGTACATATTCAGCTTATTTTTCTTACATAAATATGTACATATTTCTCACCTTGATATTACATAAAAATCCGGTCCGTACTCATGACTTTCAGTACGATCCTCTATATATGAAACATTTCACAGCGTGTCTTGGGTTAGCCACTCATTTAATTCCCAATACACTCATTCAATTTAAGAAAGCAGGGTAGGTATTATAATAATAAATGATTGAAATAATTCTAGTCTTGTCCTTTAAATGTGTAGAAATTTGATCCGTAGAAATGTAACTCTCCTTTCTGCAAAGGAATTTTAACCTAACGATGTTTTCAGTATGAATTGTCAATTATCAAAGATGCTGTGTGCCCTGGCGAAAATAGTGTCTCTCCTTATCAACTACCAGACTCCAGAGGATCTGGCGTCGCCACAGCAACTGAAAGATGGAGACGAGTATGACTTCATTATAGTGGGAGCGGGACCAGCAGGCTGCGTGCTGGCTAACAGGTGACATGCTAGAATTTAAGGGAAGAAGGTTGTATTGTACATAAATGAAAAATTACATGGGTGAAAAATTGTATAGAATAAGACTGCCATAAATTGACCCTAATACTCGCAGCTTTCTGTTTTTTTGTCCTAAATAAGGAAATTTGTAGCTATTAAATTAAGCTAGAACAGTTATCTATTGCAGTGTAAGCTATAATAATTAATTTTTGAGCTCTTTTAGACCACTATTACTTCAGAGTGCATTAATACACTTTATTCATTTTCTATACTCCTGAGTGAAATAGAATTTCTACAACTTACTGCCAAAGAACACTGAAGTAAAACTGGACGATATTTTCCTTAATTAATTCTTTTATTCAGTTATTTACTTATGTTTTTACTTATTTATTTACTTACTAATGTATTAATTATTTTATTTATTTATGTATTCATTTATTTGCTCGTATTTTTATTTACTTAATTTATTCATTTATTCAATTATTAATTAATTTTGTATTTATTTATATATTTAAATATTTATATATTCATTGCTACTTTCAATTAATTACTTATTTATTTATTTATTTATTTGTTTATTTATGTATAACTTATTTATGTATTCATTTATTTATTTGCTCGTATATTTATTTACTTAATTTATTTATTCAATTATTAATTAATTTTGTATTTATTTATATATTTAATTATTTATTTATTCACTGATTCCTTGAATTAATTAATTATATATTTATTTGTTTGTTTGTTTATTTACTATTTATTTATATATTCATTTATTTATTTGCTCGTATATTTATTTACTTTATTTATTTGGAGATGTGGTAGCAACCCATTACCAAATAAGAGTTGTAGAAATGAATACATCAATATACATCATAAATTTATTTATTTATTGAATTAACTTATTCATTAATTTTGTATTTATTTATATGTTTAATTATTTATTCATTTATTCTTTGAATTAATCATTTGTCTGTTTATTTATTTATTATTTGACTCAATGATTCATGTATTTATGTACTTATTTATTTGTTTATTCATTGATTTATTCGTTCATTCATTTATTCACTCATTCATTCACTTACTAATTTCTTCAATTATTTATGTTTATATATTCATTCATTCATTTTCACTTTAATTTCAAGTTAAATGTAGCTGACAAATCTTCTCAAATTAATCATGCTAATTGAATTATACAGAAATATTTTCGAAAGAAAAGAAGAAAAAAATAATCATCATAATAAAATTAATTTTCGTTGTATTTTGACAGACTTTGTTAATTTTTAATTTTTGATTACGGTGAAATAATGTTATAGCCTACACACTTTTAATATATATTTTGTACGATCGTGTTTTTTGCTGTATTTACAGATATTGTTGAAAGAATTGAAACAATTCCTACACAGAAACTTGTTGCTAGGGAAACTATTCTTCATAACATACAGTAAAACTATACTGAAATAGACCCATTACAGTGCACTTATTGTTACTTAGTTACCATTACAGTATAGTTTTGTGAAGGATTTAGAATAATATTGCTCTAAATTTTCAATGCAAATGTACTGTATTTGAAATTTAAAAAAATACGAACGTGGAAAAAAATGTTGTACAATTCACGTTTGTGAAGTGAATTACAAACCTTGTATCGTTAAGTTAAACTACAAATTGAAGTATTTTTTGCCATATTTATGATTATTCTGATACCTCATCGTGCTTCTCCTGTTTTCTGGACGCGAGGAAATCCGTTAATTGTTCCTGATGACAAACTATTTAAAATTAGATTTCGGTTACCATTTGTAGTGGAAAGACTTGCACAAAGATTAGATCCTCAGATACAGCCACAAACAAAACGAATTCCTGCTCCGAATCCAATGTTCACGACCCTCCTCACACGAATTGAGATGCATATCAGGAGGCGGTGAGGAATATGTTCTCTCTCTCAATGGTGAAACAGTTGAAAATCAAATACCTTTACGCAAGAATTTCAGCAATGTTTCAGTATATTGTCACATATTTTACTGCAAATATCAGTTAGTACTAGGGCCAGTTTACATTTTCTTAAGTTAATTTTATACATGATCATCGCTGGAATTTACCTTGAATTAGCAAACGTTCAGTTAAAAATATCATGTAGTTAGTTATTTCTATAGAATTGTATCTTAACTTTACCTAATGCCAGGTTAAATAAAATATTATTATTATTATTATTATTTCATTTTTAGGAAAGGAACCAGTCCATAGAAAAATTTGCATCAATAATAAGATCATCGAACAAGTTAAAAATTTTAGTTATCTCGGTTACCAAATTTCATATGAAGAAGAAAAGGATTTGAATGAGAAAATTATTAAATTCAACAGAGCAATGGGGATAATTAATGAGATATTCAAACCAACCTTAGTACAAAAACACACGCGCACCAGAATTTATAAAACATTGGCCAGACCTTTACTCTGTTTTGGTAGTGAAGCTTGGACGATTCGTAATATCGATTCACAAAGATTAACGGCGGCAGAAATGAGATTTATGCGTCGTACAGCGGGATACACGAGAATGGATCACATTAGAAATTTTCACATTATGAAACAACTGCAGATTGAACCGATTACGGAATACCTACAGAAATACAGACAAAACTGGAGGTCACGTCATCAGAATGCCTCGTTCTAGAATTCCACGCTAAATTTTAAATTACCATCCTGTGGGCAAGAGATCCTTGGGCAGGCCGTTCAAGCGTTGGCAAGAGAGCGTAACGGACCACTAGGCCCAATACATGCAAGGATTATTATTATTCATTCATTCATTCATTTATTTTATTCCATAGATCTTACATGAGCAATGAAGCTTTAAGATGTGGAACATGTCAACATTTTACAATATTACAATTACAATTTTTACAAATTTTTATAGTTTTACAATTTAGTAATTTTCTACAATTTTTACAATGTTGTACAATTTTTTTACATTTTTTTACATTTTGGCGAGATGTAGTGAGATGAGATGAGGTCCGAGGATTCGCCAAAATATTACCCGGCATTTGCCTTTTCGGTGGGGGAAACCTCGGAAAAACCCAACCAGGTAATCAAATCAAAGGGGGTAATCAAATCAAAGGTGTTGATGCCAAGGACTCGCCATAGACCATCCGGCTTCAGTCCCACGGCTGTATTATTATTATTATTATTATTATTATTATTATTATTATTATTATTATTAGAAGCTGTTTGTTTTTATTTTCGCAGATTGTCCGAGATCGCAGACTGGGAGATACTGCTAATAGAGGCGGGCGGGGAAGAGCCAGGCATCTCCAAGGTGCCGTCACTGATGGCTCACACCTGGAACTCACGTCTAAACTGGCACTATGAATCAGAACCCCATCCTAGCATCTGCAATGGAGAGCCCTGCTTCTTTTCTACCGGCAAGGGCCTCGGAGGGGGCTCCGTGCACAACGACATGATATACTACAGGGGGCTCTGGGACTTCTACGACCGGTGGGAAGCCACAGGTAATATATATGCTACCTAAACAGGTATTATTTCAGTTCTAAATGTTCTCAATAGAGGTGCAAATAAAGACACAATTTTTGCGTTGTGTTACAACAGTGATGTTAACGAGAGAGCTAACGTGCTCATAGCCCGTATGCGCTGATCAGAGCACGTAAGGCACGCAGGTACAAGTCACTGGTGAACACAAGGGTTGTATTGTTATTGCAAGTTATCTTGAACCTTCTGAGCGGGGACAGAGGGGCAGAGGGAAGGAAGCGCGTAACGCGGGTGGAGCCAACTGAGTTGTTTGCGCATGCTCCGCAGCATAATCTCTTGTCAAGAAACATAGAACTATTTCCTCCACTGCGTACCAGTAGTGTTAACATGGAGCAGCAACCACAGGGTAGTAATTATGGTGAAATCACACCACCGCGGAGAAAAAGAAACGCTGTTATCCATAGCCGAGAAAGAGAAATTATCGCAAATATAATAAAATTAAGCGTTGCGAGGAGGAAAAATTAAACAAATATTTGCTGGAACCTCTTGCTAAGGAATATGAGAGAGCGGCTAAATACTCTGGCAAAAGTATTAGTTCCGTGAAGAGAATTAAGAATAATATTGAATAACAGCCCAATGAACCTCACACTAGTCCAGGAAAGAATAGTTATGTAATGTTTAGAAATTATTGCTATAATAGTTATGTACAATAGTGTGTGTACTGTGAACGACATAATGAATTACAATTGTAAGTTATTATTTTCTTATAGTTCTACTAAACATATTATTTCATTCCATAATTAGGACTTGTGTAAAGTTGAAGTGGACGACTTCGATCAACACGTTATTCGGGATGCAATCGAAGAATTCTATCGTGTTCAGAAAGTAGTACATAGTCTACGATTAAGAAGATAATTCCGAATGGATGATTGACGAAATAATTAATTTTGGAACAAGCGATGATGGCAGCAATGATAGGGATATGGATTGTGTATAATTGTAAATTCAAATAATAATCCTGTAAAATATTGTTATAAGAATATGTACATATTAGCTGAAGGTGTAAGTCATGCAGGCCTATATAATGTACAGAAGTAGCTGTAGTAACTCCATTGCCGGTCCTCAGCTCGGATGAGAGAGGAGTGTACACACGATTATATTTAAATACTTACTCATTACAGGTTAATTAAAGCTTGCTACGAAACTATGTTCTCCTCTCAAAACCGGAGTATCGAGAGAAGATGATGTCTGTATTGAACCAAGTTCTTTTACAGTAGAGAGCCGTAAGGTAAAAGAACCAACGTTTTCTGAAAAGAGTCACGTTACCCGAGGGAGGGGCATCCTTGCCGTGCCGTTACGTTGATGAGTACACGCCGTACCGAGCAGTTCCAAAGACAGACTTAGGGGATGTAAGGTTCAAGATAACTTGCAATAACAGTACATTACACATTGATGAAGAAGTCGTTCAGTAAGTTTCAGGCTGACTGGACTCCTGACTCCTTGTGTAAGTGGAAGATGAGGCGATGCTTTTTGTTGGTTTGTGGAAATTATTTATTTACAAAGACAAGCAGTGTCGAACGCCTGAAATTATTAGTTCATCTACAGATTGATATAATATTCAAATTAGTATGTTTTTATTGACATTAAATAGTAGTAAATGTATGTGAAGATGTATTGGAGAGCTTCTTCCTCACAGCATTGTATTATGTTTACAGAATAAAGTACAAACAAAAGTGTGTGCTGCTAAAGGCGTAGACTCGTTACATGTTAGTTACGAGTTGTCTATAAACTGTCCAGATTTTCGTACATAAATTCTCAGTTTGACGATGTTTCTTACTTACTTACAAATGGCTTTTAAGGAACCCGAAGGTTCATTGCCGCCCTCACATAAGCCCGCCAGCGGTCCCTATCCTGTGCAAGATTAATCCAGTCTCTATCATCATACCCCACCTCCCTCGAATCCATTTTAATATTATCCTCCCATCTACGTCTCGGCCTCCCTAAAGGTCTTTTTCCCTCCGGTCTCCCAACTAACACTCTATATGCATTTCTGGATTCGCCCATACGTGCTACATGCCCTGCCCATCTCAAACGTCTGGATTTAATGTTCCTAATTATGTCAGGTGAAGAATACAATGCTTGCAGTTCTGTGTTGTGTAACTTTCTCCATTCTCCTGTAACTTCATCCTGCTTAGCCCCAAATATTTTCCTTAGCACCTAATTCTCAAACACCCTTATTCTCTGTTCCTCTCTCAGAGTGAGAGTCCAAGTTTCACAACCATACAGAATAACCGGTAATATAACTGTTTTATAAATTCTAACTTTCAGATTTTTGGACAGCAGACTGGATGATAAGAGCTTCTCAACCGAATAATAACACGCATTTCCCATATTTATTCTGCGTTTAATTTCCTCCCGAGTGTCATTTATATTTGTTACTGTTGCTCCAAGCATTACGATATTGTTCTGTCCAGGTATTTTGAATTGCGTGAATATTTATCAGAATTCATAATAGAAAAATAGAGATAGTCCAGAACTAGTTGACTCTACATGGATCGAGGAACGTAACTTTCTCAAGGATATATTAGAGCATTTGAACGTTTTGAGTTTCAGATCGCAAGGAAAGAATCAATTAATTTGTGTCGACAGATAATGTTAAAAGCTTTCAGATGAAGATTTGATTGTGGACGTCACAGATCTCACATCGCAATTTTTATCATTTCAACGCCTTCAGTCACTGAACTTGTGCTCAACCGTATAAAATACAGTAATGTTTTAAAAAATCTCTGGAAAGCGTTCCATAGACGATTTAAAGATATTGACCTATTCCAGCCCTAGTTGGATTTGTTTTGTGATCCTTACTCATCAAACCCAGAAAATATACCAACACAGTCACAATTGAATACCTGAATTGACAAACATTCCAAGTCCAAAATTTACCGAATTCGACTTTTCACTAACAAGCTGTGTTTTACATAGGCTATCACTCTGTGAAAAAGGATATCCCATGTCCGACTCCAAGGCTCGTATTCATAGTCGACACTTAATATCACCACTTTGCAAAGTGACACTTTTGACGAAAGTGGCTCTTTCATATTAGTGGTATTCATAGACGATTGAAAAAGTGTACTTCACAAAGTGTCACTTTACGCCTGCAAAGTGTAGAGTTACAATTTGGTTGGTAACAGAAGTCCCAGAATGCCTTTCAAAACAAGTGAACAAACAATAACAAATTAATGACGTATAACCTACAAATTACAATGCTTGTGATTTGAATTGGGAGTCTAATTAATCGCGCGAGACAGAAAATATATATTTAAAGTTGTTTTATTTCAGTTTCTAGTTTTTGTTGCCGATAGTTTAGATTATTTCAGACAGTTCAGATATATAACATGTTATTAAATAGTTAGTGATACTGCTGGTGAAATTAGGTTAGGTTTTGTACAGTACATAGCTGATCCATTAATTTATATAGTTAGATTAGGTTCTGTACATATCTTTTTCATTGATTTATGTCGCTAAGTTTAATTTTGTATGTATCCGTTCTACTTATTTATATAGTTCGGTTAGATTTTGTAGCCTACATATCTTCTATTAGTTTATATAGTTAGGTTAAGTTGGATTGAGTAGGTAAAGTTTTTTTTTTGTGTGTGTGTGTGTGTGTATGTATGTATGTATGTATGTATGTATGTATGTATGTATGTATGTATGTATGTATGTATGTATGTATGTATGTATGTATGTATATATATATATATATAATTAAACTTATATCGTTAAGTTAGGTTTTATACGTATCTACTTCATTGATATATCGTGTTATTTCCTTTATTTTCATTTTTGTCTTTTTCGTGAATAGTGAATAGAAGCAAAAAAAGAATGAAATAAACACATTACTACTGCTATTATTATTATTATTATTATTATTATTATTATTATTATTATTATTATTATTACTATTAGTATTACTATTTTCTCTCTCTCGTTTCCATTATTGCCTGCTCTTCAGGAATATTTTGAATGCCAAATGTTTCTACAATGCATAACAAAATAGGCCTAATAGTATGAGGTCTCTTTTCATGGTGAGGTTATGACTGCATATGAACTAGAGACAGTAGATGTATTGCTTACCGGCGTGAAAATATATATTACCGGTATCAAAACAGTAATGATTATATCAACATCAAGATAAATCTTATCTCAAAATACAGGTAGTCAACAAAAATCAAAATCATTTTAAACCCGATATAATTATGGAATCTGCTTAGAAGGCAGGCACGTGAGGTCTATCAATGCTAATTTAAGATAGTTATGCCTACATTAGATTGAAGTTAGTTTAATATTATTTAAGTTAAAAAATTCGTTTCAGTAATAAAAAATAGGTTATGTATGCATATCTTCCTACATATCACTTCATCGAATTGAGGTTATAAATATACGAATGTTACTACAGAAATATCTGAACTATAATATTATATATATTAATATATGGTACATATCTGTAGAATAGAATTTTAATGCAGTCAATAACTGTATTATAGGAGGCACTGGCAAACCTCTATTATTCGTTTTTGTCAACCAGTCATCGAAAATATAAGCAGTCTCAATAAGTTTCTTTATCAGATTGGAACCGTTTTTTTTTTATTCTATATCATTATAAAATTCCACGGGATTGTCTTTAGGCCTATCTCTAATGTAGCGCTTTTGTACATTGTCCACATTGTGCCATCTCTTCCGCACGTTCTAATAACACTAGCCTGCGAATTTCAACTTTGTGTTTGTTGCCTAAACTAAGTAATGTGATTTTGTATAATGTCGATGTGCTGAATTCGAATTTTAAATCCGTTTACTTCTATCACGTCAGGTTTGTTTGCAAAATCACTTTAAATGTATTGTATAACTACGTGAATTTCATCACAAACTTTTTCATTTCACTTTTTTATTTCAAATACAAAAGCAATATTTAAAAGACACAACTTGCTGAAATTATGTGTATGGTTGTTCATACATGTCACTAGAGTGTTTTTGCTTTGTTTTGTCTTGTTTACTTCACTATTGGATGTATGAATTAGCACAATGTATCACACAACAAATTACACCACTTGCTTCTTAGTTGAGGAAGTCCTTCTGGTCCTCTTTCTTTCGTTTTTGTCTTCAGGTATTTTACGCTTTAACATCCAACAATAATGAGGATGCATACTGATGCTCCATCGTCCCTGGTATCTCCTTTCGAACTCCTGCAGATCCTTGTGAAATCGTTCACCTTGCTCTTCGCTCAAAAATCCTAGATTTTCGGGGAAATAATCTAGGTGAGAAAACAGAAAATGAATTTTGATACTCATATTACAACCAAGTTCCTTGTATGCTTCAAGCATGTTAGCCACAATGTTTTGGTAATTAGAAACCTTGTTGTTACCAAGAAATTTTAAAACAAATTCGCAGAAAGATATCCATGCTGCTTTCCCCTTTTCATCCACAGTGTTTTAAAGTGCTGCATCAGACGTCGGTTTTCTTATGTCAGGACCATTAAATATACATTCTTTTAATTTGCTTCAGACAGTAATGGAAATTTCTTACATATGTACTCAAACAGTCTCTTTCCTTATTTAAAGCCACGTTCTGCAGCACCCGACTCTGGTAGATAGTCACTATCACTCGTCACAATTTCTCTCACCTCTACATCAGACTCAGATGAAAACTATTCAAGATTTTCTAGTCGCACAGTGATTGGTACATCAGGCCCATGGGGTACAGGTAAAATGGCTGACCGAATAACTGGATACACGATATGCTTTTTATTTTTAGAATCGTACCCCTTCACATCACACGAACAGAAGTAGCAGTCATTACTATGGTTCGACTGCTCTCTCCAAACCATAGGTACTCCAAAAGATAGCAACGGTCTTCTGCCGTTGATCCAATGATGAAGTTCTTCAATGCACACTCTACATACTTTGTGTGGTGTCCAAGCTTTACTATGATCTCCAAGTTTGATTCCAAAATAAGAAAGATATGAATTTTTCACAAAATTTGTCAAATTACGCCTCTGCTTAGGCAATGTGTATATTTTATATAAGTTATATAACAAAAATGGTCTGGATTATTTATACATTCCCGTTGCGACATGGTAAATACTTTCTTACTGAACTAAGAACTCTCAACTTTCTACTCCACAATAAATCTTCAAAAACTGATTTCGTTTCGTTTCCAGATGAAACACAGACTATTGAAATGTGAGAGGAACTAGTCTCTCACCAAGGTATGGTTGACATTTCTATCTCCCACAAATAAAGATAATGGCAAGGCTGTACATTATTTCACCCTAACTTCCTTATAAGCTTGCACCCTCTATATGCTAAGAAACATATGTTATCCTTGATTTTCAATACAAACATCTTAAAATATGTTGAATACATTTAGTTTTCATATATTAACATACTAAAACTACAGTTGTTGAAGTATTATAGTTTAAATAATTACGCTATAAATTGTCGTAATATATTATAAGAAAATTAAAATAACAAAAAAATGGAACGTGATAGGAACTTTCTGGCTTCGAATTTGACTTCAGCATGCTAAAAATACCCTAAAAACATTGAAACTTTGGAGGCAGTAATTTCATCGCAGACTAGTGTAATCGACAACTTCCAAGACGTCCGCCATTTTTCTACAAAGTGTCACTTTCGGCTCAAAGTGTGGTCGGAACTACACTTTCATCCAAAGTGTTCCTTTGCACCAAAGTGTCGACTGTGCAACGGAAAAGTGATACTTTGCATCTTCCAAAGGACACTTTAATCGAAAGTGTCGACTATGAATACCAGCCTAAGCCTGTGTTTTTGGATCATTCAAATATTTATTTCAATGCTCATAATGCCTACTTGCGGTCCTGAAAAATTTACTTCAATAGACTTGGAATGTTAGCCAGTTCAGGTCTTCCATTAGATATTATTTTGCTGCGACAAGTCAGGAATTTAAATTTGTTTCTAGAAGTGTGATGATGCTCATATAAGTAGTACATGATTATGTAACAGTTAATAACAATAATTAGGCTAATTATAAGCATCATTATGTAAAACTGCTTAAGTTAAAGTGAATCTATGTTTATTATTTGTTATATCCTACTATTTTATAATTAATAGTATTTATTAGAGAGGTACATGTTGCAAAATATGCTTTTATTTCTTGTTTTCTTGTATGAGCGTAACACATTATCTATTACTGAAGAGCAGTTTAATTCATCTTGCAGTGGTAGGCCAATAGAGTTCATTTTGCTCATCCCTTCTTTTTCGCCGCTACTGCCTGCAGAATAGATTCATTGGAACCCGTGAGTGCTTCGGAGCACATGGAGTCTTTCGCGTGCTCTGATCTTGACATCCCTGTGTTACAAGTTTCGTAATAGCTTTAAGGCAAGTTGCAATTGTAATTTTAGTATAAAAAAATAATAGACTCAAGTAACAATGCGAGACAGTGTTGGTATATCAATTATTCCATCAATATAAACTGTAATTAAATGTGAAACACTTCTATAACTGCGTTGGTATTAAAACAATTTGTGTGTGACTTTCACAGGAGCTGAGGGCTGGGGCTACAATGACGTTCTACAGTATTACAAGAAGTTCGAGAACAACCTGGATTCTCCGTACAATCAAGACAAAGAATTCCACAGCACAGGGGGTCCCCAGGCCGTCTCCAGGTTACCGTATACAGACAAAAACGTCCGTCCCCTCATCGAAGCGTTTAAAGAACTTGGATATCCAGAAAGAGACCTCAACGGCAAAAACCAAACAGGTGTCATGGAGATACAGTACTTCCAGAAGAACGGAGTACGTCAAAGTTCTGGAACGTCCTACCTACATCCAATCCGCAACAAGAGACCCAATCTCACAATAGTGACGAATGTCAGAGTGACACAAATCATCATCAACTCCGACAAGAGAGCTGAAGGTGTGAGATACGTTGGAGAAAAGGACAGATCTATCAGTGGCAAACTCCGAGCTAGAAAGGAGGTAATCCTCAGTGCTGGTGCCATAAACTCACCACAGATCCTAATGCTGTCAGGAATTGGTCCCAGAAAGACACTGGAGTCTCTAGGAATCAAAGTTGTTGAAGACTTGAAAGTTGGTTACAACTTCCAGAATCATATGGGATCAAGCGGAATCTCTATAAAATTGAGTGAACAACAGAAAACAAAAAAAGTGATGTTGGAGTATTTGCTGATATCCTCCAATATTCTGTTTCCCATAGTGGACCTCTTTCGGGGCAAGGAACAAGTCAAGTACTTGCTGTCATTAATTCCTTGAATAACACCAACGAAACACCTGACATAGCAGTGTTTTTTGGTGCAGAAGAAACCCTATTAAATTATAAATACTCAAGCGATGCCCTAAGTCCACTTTGTTATTATGACAGAGCTGTTATTCTTATTGAAAACCTCAAACCAAAATTCATCGGCCGTATAGATATCAACACTACAGATCCTTTCGCCCAACCTCTGATATATCCATGGAAATCTGCAGGGGAGGACAACAATGATGTATTCATAAGCGGCTACAAGGTCATAGAGAAGTTGTTCAACACCAAAGCCCTGAAGCAACTCAACATCACTATAGATCCTAAACCTAGAGAACTTTGTCGACATCTAGAGTTTCTTTCTGACTCTTACTATGAGTGTCTAGCGGTACAGTACGATGACTTTTTTAACCACTTCAGTGGGTCTTGTAAGATGGGATCTAAAGACGACGATTCGGCGGTTGTAGACCCACGGCTGAAAGTTCGTAATGTGCACGGTTTGAGAGTAGTTGATTGCTCAATAATACCGATCCTCGGTACCGGAAATACGAATGCTGTAACGCTAATGATCGGCGAGAAAGGAGCAGATCTTATAAAGCAGGACTGGTTGACGACATAGCGAAAGGACGAAATGAGGTTTATTTCTGCTTTCAAAAAGTTTTGAAAACTGGTGTCATACAGGTATCTTAATCCACTCTTAGTGCTTATAATAATTTCATAATGGATATACCGGCACTGTACATGTATATTATACTGGGTGTTCATTTCAAAGTGTGTCATGACGTCACTGTTGTTGAGTCAGCGATTTGAAGCGAGTTTAAGCTTTTATGTCAGAGAAGTTGCATATTATTCAAGGCGTTCAACCTGAACTTGAGAACGTGTACTGTATAACTTGAACGTCGTAGCAACAGATGGTGGTCTGTGTGCTACCATAACCTCTTTCGAACTGTGTTTTGCGCAGGCAAGTCGTACGCAGGGTATATGTTATCATCGGTTGCGTACGGTAACATTCCACAACACAAATCAAATGCTCCGTGTCCATGTTGACCGTCCAAGTTAATGTCAACAAATACGTAAGTAATCGTCTTAACCCTCTCCCCATGTACCTGTACTCACAATAATAAAAAACTCACCTCAGTACGTGTTTCCAAACAGTTCACATTCCTGCCACTACCGACGTTACCATACGTATCGATATGAACTCTTCAGAATGAACGCCGTAATTGGTAGGCAACTTCTCTGGCACATAGGTAATACACCTTTGCGGAAGTGTAGGAAGATTGAATTCTCCAGGCTCATCGGCTAGCCACATGTCGGCATACAGCGAGCCATGACACACTTTGAACTGAACACCCAGTATATTGTTTTATAATGTGTGTATGTGTGTGTATTTATTAACAGTACAATTGGGTATACACCTGGTGGCAGTAATATATAATATACAATAATACCATTATAATTCTACAATAATTACAGCAATAAAAGAAAAATTAAAAAGAAATAAACCTAAATTTATTTCTAACTATAAATAAATAGTTGCAATAAACCTAGGACTATAAATAAAAACTATTCTATAATAACGCCTACAATAAGCAAAAGTAAACCTAACTTATAAGTACTTCTATTTCACCCAACTATTACCAATTTAAGTAATTACATATCATCTTAATTAATTACAAATCGACTTAATTACATATCATCTTAATTAATTACATATCACCTTAATTTATTTACATATCAACTAAATTACATATCATCGTAATTAATTACATATCAACTTAATTAATTACATATCAACTTAATTAATTACATGACACAACTTAGATAATTACATATCAACTTAATTAATTACATGACACAACTTAGATAATTACACTGCACCTACAATTACATTTTCTGTCCAATCTTCTCAACCTTTCCTCAAATGTATTGATTTTGAGAGGACCACCCTGAAAGATTGCCGCAGGTAAGCTGTTCCAGTCTACTATTGTGCGGTTAACAAAGGAAAATTTTGCCACTTCCGTTCTTTGTTTTCTACATTTAAACTTCCTAATATGATCAGCCCTTCCTAAGTATGATGGTGTTGCTAATCTAGCATTGATATCGGTCCATGCTTTGTGTCCCACTTGTGCCTTAAACAATGCGGTGAGTCTGGTTTTTCGTCACCTTGATTTGAGAAGTTCCCAACCTAAATCTTTTACTATCTCCTCACCATGTCCCTTTCCCATTTTGACATATTTTGCTGCCTTGCGTTGGACCTTTTCTATTGGATCGATTTGGTATTGTCAGTAATATTCTGAAGTGAAATTGAAAAATAAAATAAACATGAAATTCCAACCTGATCTTAAAATGCTATTTTAGAATTTTTATGAACTATATTTTATCTATATATATTATTTTAATGTACCGAAGTACATATGATATTTCCTTACAGATATTCTGCGTCATCATACGATGAAAGAGTAATGGAACGGAGAAAAATTCTCTCCGGCGCCGGGATTTGAACCCGGGTTTTCAGCTCTACGTGCTGATGCTTTATCCACTAAGCCACACCGGATACAACCCCGGCGCCGAATAGAATCGTCTCAGATTAAGCTTCAACTCTTCGGTTCCCTCTAGTGGCCGCCGTCTGCACTACGTCATAGATGTCTATGAACGTAGGACCGAAGTCCACACATGTGCTGAGATGCACTCGTTATGAGTGACTAGTTGGCCGGGATCCGACGGAATAAGCGCCGTCTTAAATCCGGTGTGGCTTAGTGGATAAAGCATCAGCACGTAGAGCTGAAAACCCGGGTTCAAATCCCGGCGCCGGAGAGAATTTTTCTCCGTTCCATTACTCTTTCATCGTATGATGACGCAGAATATCTGCAAGGAAATATCATATGTACTTCGGTACATTAAAATAATATATATAAGATATGCGTAAATCACTTCGTGATTTAAGACGGCGCTTATTCCGTCGGATCCCGGCCAACTAGTCACTCATATCGAGTGCACCTCAGCACATGTGTGGACTTCGGTCCTACGTTCATAGACATCTATGACGTACTGCAGAGGGCGGCCACTAGAGGGAACCCAAGAGTTGGAGCTTAATCTGAGACGATTCTATTCGGCGCCGGGGTTGTATCCAGTGTGGCTTAGTGGATAAAGCATCAGCACGTAGAGCTGAAAACCCGGGTTCAAATCCCGGCGCCGGAGAGAATTTTTCTCCGTTCCATTACTCTTTCATCGTATGATGACGCAGAATATCTGCAAGGAAATATCATATGTACTTCGGTACATTAAAATAATATATATATGATATGCGTAAATCACTTCATGATTTAAGACGGCGCTTATTCCGTCGGATCCCGGCCAACTAGTCACTCATAACGAGTGCACCTCAGCACATGTGTGGACTTCGGTCCTACGTTCATAGACATCTATGACGTAGTGCAGAGGGCGGCCACTAGAGGGAACCCAAGAGTTGGAGCTTAATCTGAGACGATTCTATTCGGCGCCGGGGTTGTATCCGGTGTGGCTTAGTGGATAAAGCATCAGCACGTAGAGCTGAAAACCCGGGTTCAAATCCCGGCACCTGAGAGAATTTTTCTCCGTTCCATTACTCTTTCATCGTATATTTTATCTATATATTCCTTTTTTTTTTCTTATGCGAAACACGCATGAACAACAATTGTACAGGGTGACTCAGTAAAAGCGTGCAATATTAAACAGGAAATCAGAGGATACAGAACATTTACTTACAGCCTTACGTATTTTAACTAGTTCTGCTTATGATATGCACTGTAAGCCATTATTCATAAATGAGTAGGGAAGTAAAAGAGGCACTCACCCTTTACCGCCCACTGTAAATATGAGTGAACAAAAGGCAACCTTTCTCATACAAATACCTTGTATTGTAAAAATCAAAAAGGAAATAATCCCATACGCATAAGCGGAAGACATAATAGTAGGGTCTAAAGACCTTACAAAGTTACAAGAAACAATAAACATCATGGTAAAATGATGCAATAGAAACAAATTTGATATAAATGTGGACAAGACAGAAATGATGATACTCTGAAACGGCGGAAGAGCACCAGAAACAGTAGAAATCGTCATGGAGAACAGAAAATTAAAAATTGTACCAGACTACGAGTACAAATATCTCCGCTTAACAATACAAACCAGCGCAGATATTGATATTTCAAATACACAGATTTATAAAGCCTTTTTACCTACCCGAGAAAGGATATATTTTGGGACAAAACGTCGTCGTCATCATCATCATCATCATCATCATCAATAACTTCAAGGTTTAGGCCGATGGCCTGTTCCGCCTCCAGAATTTTATCCATCAAACTGGTCTCTCCAACGTCTCTTTGGTCTTCCCACTCGTCTTCTTCGTGTAGGTCTATAACACCATGTTCTGAAAGGTATCCTGTCGTTGGGCATTCTTGTTATATGGTCGTACCAATTATTTCTATATTTTTCAATTATAGTTATTACACTCTCGATATTCCGTTCTCGACGTATATCTTCGTTTCTCTTATGGTCCTGTAGTCTAAATCCTGCTAGTGGCCTTAAGAGTCTCATCTCGGCGGCCCCAATTCTTCTCTGTTGGGCTCTAGTCAGAATCCACGTTTCTGAACCATATAAGAATGTCGGAATTGCCAGTGTCTTGTAAAATTTGAGTACAGTTTTTCTGTCGACTTTATTTATGAGTGTACGTTTAATTGTACCAATAAGTCTTAAAAATTTATTTAACTTGTTTTCTACGTCTGTAGAGGATATGTAAGAGAGATCGCATCCAAGGTAAGTAAAAGAATTTACTTTTTCAATCATCTTATCCTCTACTACAATTTTAGTTCTTATTGTATTATTTCCGCAGAAGCCAAATACTTTAGTTTTCCTGTGTGATATTTTTAGACTGTAGTTATTAGCAACAATTCTCAACAGATGGACTGCTCTCTGTAGGTTGTCTTCAGAATCAGCCAACACCAACTGGTCGTCTGCGAAAAATAAGTAATCTAAAATGATATTATCTATAAAATAATGTGTTTTTAAATTTTTCTGCCATTCTCTTACGGCTTCGTCTAGGTACAAATTAAAAAGAGTAGGTGATAAGGGACACCCTTGTCTGACCCCTTGGTTAACTTCTCGCAAGTTGGTGGTAATCTTGTTGATATTCATTTTGATTTTTGTATTTTTGTACATACTTTGTATCACCCTTATTAGATGCTCAGGAATTCCTTTCTTTTTTAATATCATCCACAATTTTGTTCTGCTAATCATATCAAATGCTTTCTCAAAGTCTATGAAAGCCATATATGTGGGAATATTAAATTCGACATGTTTTTCTATAATCTGCGTTATGGCGAAGATATTATCAATACATGATCTGTTTTTGCGGAACCCACTCTGTTCTTTTGCTAATAGCACTTCTGCAATTTTGTTTAGTCTTTGAGAGATAATCTTGGCAAAACGTAAATATTTAATATCAATATCTGCTCTGGTTTGTATTGTTAAGCGTAGATATTTGTAGTCTGGTACAATTTTTAATTTTCTGTTCTTCATGACGATTTCTACTGCTTCTGGTGATTTTCCGCCGTTTCAGAGTATCATCATTTCTGTCTTGTCCACATTTATATCAAATTTGTTTCTATTGCACCATTTTACCATGATGTTTATTCTTTCTTGTAACTTTGTAAGATCTTTAGATCCTACTACTATGTCGTCCGCTTATGCGTATGAGATTATTTTCTTTTTGATGTTTACAATACAAGGTACTTGTATGAGAAAAGTTGCCTTTTGTTCACTCATATTTACAGTGAAAGGTTGCCTTTTGTTCACTCTTATTTACAGTGGGCGGTATGGGGTGAGTGCCTCTTTTACTTCCTGCAACTAAGATGTTATGTTTCGTCCCGAAATATATTCTTTTTCGGGTAGTAAAAAGGCTTTATAAATATGTGTATTTCAAATTGTAAACTTCCCCAGCAGAAGTTTTCTTTTTCCTTTTAATAATAATAATAATAATAATAATAATAATAATAATAATAATGGTTTATTTTAACTGGCAGAGTTAAGGCCATTAGGCCTTCTCTTCCACTCAACCAGTATGATAGAAAATTACTACAATGCTGTGAATATAATATAATTAATACAATACAATACAATACAATTCAAAGCAATACAATACTACAATATAATACATAATTAATATAATACAATGACAATTCTTTTCATCTTCACAATACGAATAAAATAATTATGTAATAATAATAATAATAATAATAATAATAATAATAATAATAATAATAATAATAATAGTAATGATAGTCATAAGAAGTAAAAATGAATAAAACCACAAAATATGTAGATTTATGTAATACCAAGCCATAATGTGTAATGTGGGGTAAATATGTAAAAATATGTAGTACTTACTTACTTACAAATGGCTTTTAAGGAACCCGAAGGTTCATTGCCGCCCTCACATAAGCCCGCCATCGGTCCCTATCCTGTGCAAGATTAATCCATTCTCTATCATCATACTCCACCTCCCTCAAATCCATTTTAATATTATCCTCCCATCTACGTCTCGGCCTCCCTAAAGGTCTTTTTTCCTCCGGTCTCCCAACTAACACACTATATGCATTGCTGGATTCGCCCACACGTGCTACATGCCCTGCCCATCTCAAACGTCTGGATTTTAAGTTCCTAATTATGTCAGGTGAAGAATACAATGCGTGCAGTTCTGTGTTGTGTAACTTTCTCCATTCTCCTGTAACTTCATCCCGCTTAGCCCCAAATATTTTCCTAAGCACCTTATTCTCAAACACCCTTAACCTATGTTTCTCTCTCAAAGTGAGAGTCCAAGTTTCACAACCATACAGAAGAACCGGTAATATAACTGTTTTATAAATTCTAACTTTCAGATTTTTGGACAGCAGACTGGATGATAAGAGCTTCTCAACCGAATAATAACACGCATTTCCCATATTTATTCTGTAGTATCAAATTTTAATATATTAATGGCAATTACAAGATTCGCAAAGATTTGTTATTTATATACGGTCAGGTTGAAAGGAATATAATATGTAATTACATAAAACTCCGGTCCCTATTCATAGGGAACGTTTTTAATAATTCCTACTCTTTCAAAGAGATAAAGTACGAAAAGACAATGGCATTAATATTAATACCAGTCATAGCAATGATGTCCAATAGCCTGAAGAAGAATGGTTGTTTGACTTTAAATGCATATTGAACGCTTGTACAGGAGGAAAGTCATATTCTGTGCTGTACACAACCAAGCTCGAGTTTACTTATCTTAAGTGACGCTATCATTACGGACACGTGCATACAGTACCATATTTAAGTGTTCAGCAGATGATACTGCACCTGTGGTGTCCATAAATAAACTCGTTGGAAAAACTGATAAGATAAATTGCAAACTTGCCTCATACACTTTCATTACACGTTTCGAAATGCAATTCCTTCACCATATTGCGAATAGTATATTGTTTATAGTAGTCTATATTTTTCTCAACTATATTATTCAATGTCCAGCGTCGTGGCGTCGTTGTCTAAGTCATCCCGTTACTGAATGCGCGCTGGTTAGAGTCCTCATGGGGGAAGAATTTTTCTCATGAAATTTCGGCCAGTATATGGGACCGGTGTCCACCCAGCATCGTGATGCACTTGGGGAGCTACGATAGGTAGCGAAATCCGGTTGCGAAAGCCAGCTATAACGACTGGGGGGACCATCGTGCTAACCACACGATACCTCCATTCTGGTTGGATGATCGTCCACCCCTGCTTCGGCATGTGGACGTGAGGGCAGCAGCCGGCTGGTCGGTCTGGGCCCCTTTATGGGCTGTAGCGCCACGGATTATTATTATTATTATTATTATTATTATTATTATTATTATTATTATTATTATTATTATTATCTCCTGATACACTACTTACATTACATTATACTTTAGTAAGGTCTAAATTAGAATATGCATCTGTTGCGTGGAACTCTATTACTTCTACTGATTCGGCTAAACTGGAAAATATCCAAAGAAAATTCATTTCTCTTTGTGCGTTCAGATTTGAACCCAACTCCTCATCTTTAAATTATGAACTATCTAGTAAATATTTTAACTGTGCCAGTCTGTATTCGAGACGTCAGGATATTAATTACACTTTCTTTAATAATGCTATTAATGGTGTCATTGATTGGGATTCTTTTATACATAACACCTACCTTAGAATTCCCGTGAAAGGTTTTCGTGGTCAAAGAATTTTCTTCACTAAATTATTTAAATCTCTTTCTCCAGTAGCCAGGTGTATTAAAAGTGCTAATTTGCAAGATCTGATTTGATTTTACTTATGTATGATATAGCCTTACTTGTTATTTAATATCGTTTATGCTCGACCATGCCGAAATGTAGTAATTGTACACCTGGTAGCAGTCCTTTAATGCATGTCATTAAAGTACACCTATTCATTAAAGTTCAGGTTTTCGATTATTCTCGGATATGCAATCGAAAAACAACGAGGGAAACGTCACGGAGGCTGGAAATCCAATACTTTCGCAGAAGGTTATGTTCTGTTACTATAATAATTAGCGTTAATTGTAAATAATATTCAAATAAATACAATTTGTCATCTCGTTTTTCAATGTCTAATGTAATTTCAAGGTTATATCAAGGTTAATATTTAGTTTACTCTGTAGGTTATAGGCTATCAAGGTCAATGTGGAGATCTGTTCCTCGGAAAAAATCAATACTTTCGCTTCTGCGCACATCTTAAAATTTACGAGGTATTGCACAAGGTCAGTTTCGCTCTTCAGTTAGATACAAATAAAATGAATAATCCTGACTAATTTCAAGTTAGAAATATGGTCTAGCATAAAAAGTCGTATGAAACTCGCCTATAATGGTAATTAAGACGTTCGTATGAAAATTATGAAACTCGCTTGCGCTCGTTTCATAAACAAACATACTTGCGTCTTAATTACCATCATTATAGGCTCGTTGCATAATGTACTATTATTATTTGTTAGATATTGCTATTATTTTATTTTGTTGCATTTGGTCAATGATTAATGTTGACTATTATATTGATTGTATTTCATTTCACTGCCATTTTCTATCATTCATTCTCATCATCATTTGTTGTTTTGTTCTGTTTTGTATCGTGCTAAACTGTAATTGGCCTTGTGCTGTTGTTTTAGACCGTTAATAGTCTAAATAAATAAATAATTAAATAAATTACTACTATTATTATTATATTATTCAAAAGAGACACGAGATCACCGAGAATGGTATCGAAAACAAGGAAAATAAATATCAAGGAAAATATTTTAAAAGCCCAATCACAAAAAAAAAAGAACGTTGAAAATAACTCGATAACATAAAAGTATAACATTAACCTAAATTTTTCTTTACCATTCATAATTCCGACAAAACACAAACGTCAAAACAAAACAATAATTTTAATTTGTGACAAATAAAAATGGATGCTTCGACGATGAATGACGACGTAGCAGTGCAATTTATGTTCCTATAAATTTTATTAACCTGTATGCGCGGTGTACTACATTTGAGGCTGTAAACATTAATTTATTTCACATATGAAAAAAAAAATCGGTTATATGAATAACATGCCTTGAGTACTTCAAACTATAGCACATAGGGAATTAACATTACCATTAGAAATTGATGCACTTATAAAAAAATTGAAAGTGGGATATCATGTAGCTGGCCATGTGTAAAAAATTAGTAGGGCGTGTAGAAAAGAAGACGGTAGAGGCACAATCTAGTATACAGTCACGAAGCTTAATACGTAGTAAATATGCAACCATAGATAGTTGCCAACCACTAGGATCGCTACTATCGCCTCGTCACAGACAATGCGAAATAGTACCTGCACAGTCTATTGTTCCTAGTACCCTCAACAACTCAAGCTTCGTGACTGTATATACTGGACTGTGGTATAGGTAAATAAATTCAGTATTAATCTTTAATAAATTCTCACAAAACAATTATTCGTATATTTTAATAATTCTGTATCTCATTTTGCCTTTACTTTTTACCTTTGCTCTAAAGTATGCCATTAGGAAAGTCCAGGATAACAGAGAGGGTTTGGAATTGAACGGGTTACATCAGCTGCTTGTCTATGCGGATGACGTGAATATGTTAGGAGAAAATACACAAACGATTATGGAAAACACGGGAATTTTACTTAAAGCAAGTAAAGAGATAGGTTTGGAAGGAAATCCCGAAAAGACAAAGTATATGATTATGTCTCGTGACAAGATTATTGTACGAAATGGAAATATAAAAATTGGAAATTTATCTTTCGAAGAGGTGGAAAGTTGAAATATCTTGGAGCAACAGTAACAAATATAAATGATACTCGGGAGGAAATTAAACACAGAATAAATATGGGAAATTTCTGTTATTATTCGGTTGAGAAGCTTTTATCATCCAGTCTGCTGTCAAAAAATCTGAAAGTTGAATTTATAAAACAGTAATATTACCGGTTGTTCTTTATGGTTGTGAAACTTGGACTCTCACTTTGAGAGAGGAACATAGGTTAAGGGTGTTTGAGAATAAGGTGCTTAGGAAAATATTTTGGGCTGAGAGGGATGAAGTTACAGGAGAATGGAGAAAGTTATACAACACAGAACTGCATGCATTGTATTCTTCACCTGACATAATTAGCAACATTAAATCCAGACGTTTGAGATGGGCAGGGCATGCAGGAAGTATGGGCGAATCCAGAAATGCATATAGAGTGTTAGTTGGGAGGCCAGAGGAAATAAGACCTTTGGGGAGGCCGAGAAGTAGATGGGAGGATAATATTAAAATGGATTTGAGGGCGGTGGGATATGATGATAGGGACTGGATTAATCTTGAACAGGATAGGGACCAATGGCGGGCTTATGTGAGGGCGGCAATGAACCTCCGTGTTCCTTAAAAGCCATAAGTAAGGGAAAGATTCGAAAATGGCTTAAAGTGATTTCACGCCGAGACTTTGTTCCTAAAGCAACTCCCCATCTTGAGTCGTTTGTAGTTTACATTTCAGGGAAGAAGATTATTCTAATAATGGGAAATTTAGACTATTAAAACCAAATGCTGTGCCAACAATATTCCCTCATTATCCTAGGTATAAGTGACATATCAGAAGACCATGACGAACAGTTACTAAAACTGATCTCCCTCCACCCAAGAAACGCAAATCTTTTAGTAATACTGTTTTTTCATTATTCGAACAACATGTTCCGAGTGGCTCAGCATCAGTTAATGACATTCCCTTCTTGCCAGTTGAAAATGACCATAAATCGACGCAAACAGACGTTGTCAACTTTGTGGAGCTAAAAAGAAATAATTAACAGATTGCATGTGAAAATTACACAACTTAATCAGATGTTACAAGAGAAGCAAGATGAGATAACGAAAACAACCGAAAAACTCCAACTAATTGAAAGAGATCCATTACATAAAGAACAAGAAAATGTATGGAAAGAGGCCGATGAAGGCAATATTCATGCAAAATTGATTCTAGATCAGCTGCTTAATCATCGAAAGAGAATACCAAACAAGACTATATTAGAAAATTTGTGCTCAGAAATTGAGCCGTTACTGTGTAGATGCCCTCTCTTGCAATGCCAATTTGTGATGATGACGGCCAAAACGGACTTGCTAATATCATTACTGTGAAATTTGTTAGGCCGCTTCTAGATAACATTGCAGCAGCTTTAACTGAAAAGCTTATTCCTTCGAAGAATGCGGCTTATAATCCACAGAGTCGCAAAATCTTGAAACTATGATTCTTGAATCTGCTATATCAAGTGGAATGTATCAGTGCAGTGAGTGAAATTATAAAACTCAGTTCAAGTTATGGTAAATAATTACCCAAGTGATTACTTTGAAACATCGCAGTTTAGCCTAGGGGTGCTCTCAGCGAATGAACTACAAAATTACGCCTCTGTCATCATGTTACTTAAACTGAACAGGTTACTATGTGGTACCTTCCCTGCTTTTAAACTCACGCTTTTACTATAATTAACAGAACTAAACTTAATAATACTTATTATTTTCTTATTTATTATTCATAAGTGTTATTATTACTCTTTAATCATTTATTTTAATTCATATTGAGTATTTCTTCTGTGGACACCACACCTTGGCAGACAGCGCCTCGTGGTGGAATTGAGAAATTATCCAATTTCAAGAAAATATTACTTTTGTCAAGGCCGTATACAAAAAAGCGAAGGGAACATCAAGTAGGCCGTGCTAGTATATACTGTAAATTTATTTAACTCACAACAGGATTTTATTCTTCCAACAATAATTCCTTTCTACAATTCACCTTAAACGCTCTCGTCAACAATAGAATTTTCACTCAACACAGTATTCGTTATAGCATTCCACTGACGGCAATGACAATTTACTTGGACTAGTACGAACAACAATGAACTGTTAATCTTAACTAATATTTACAAAGCACTATTTACAAATCAGAACTATCAGTTCTCAGTTCACAGTTCTTCTAGCTCAGTCACTCGAGTTCACAGTATCTCGAACCACAGACCTTCAGAGACAGTTCACTGCACTCGAACTCAGGTCCCTCCAACTGCGGTCCACTGCACTCGAACTCAGGTCCCTCCAACTGCGGTCCACTGCACTCGAACTCAGGCCTTCGGATGCTGATACAGTTGCGGACGCACACTCGAGTCGAACTCCGGTACACAAGACTGGCTTGCTTACTCTGGCTTTCTCACTGACTGCCTGACTAATCAACTGAAAAACTGCTCGAGTTCGCTGGCGTTTCTTCTTTTATAGCGAAATCATAGTTGCGAGAAATTTCTACAGGTGTGCAGAGAATTATCTGGATATCTCCACTTCGACGGACTTCTCGAAGAGTCGGGACGGTCCGTCCCCCCTTTACTCCGTACGCAGCAGTTGCGCGCGCACTCTCTCTCCACTCTCTCGCCGCGTTGGCCCTTTCCCCTCTCCGCCGCGCGCCGTCCCTCAGTGCTTCATGAAGCCCGCGCGATCTGCTTTCTTGCGGGACGCTGGTCGTGAGTTCGAATCTCACGTCGCTGTCACAATACAGTTACGAAGCTCAATACGTAGTAAATATAGATAGTTGCTAACCACTAGGATCGCTACTATCGCCTCGTCACAGATAATGCGAAATAGTACCTGCACAGACTATTGTTCCTAGTACCCTCACAACTCACGCTTAGTGACTATATATACTAGACTGTGGTATACTTACTTGCTTATTGGTATTAAAATATGGTACAAAAATTATAAATTTGCTTTCGAAGGGAACAAGAGTAAGGTGGTCCGCGGAACTGTTCTGACTTAAAAAATTGGTCCCCACTTCAAAAAAGTTTGAGAAACGCTGTACTAGACTGTGATATTACTTTAAAATGCCTGTCATGTTAAAATGTGGCATTATACTTTGAGAGAAAGTTGTTTATTTATGTTAGTAATTTCATATTCAACTATTATTTATGTTTTCACAAAAGCAATGTAGAAAAGAACCATGGGTAACTACGTAATTAGAAATTCTGTTGTTCATGTCGCATTTCGTCTACACGCTTGAAGCCCCCTACTGCTTCCTATCTCACTGTAATCAGCCGGTTTCTACACGATTCACCTTGTTAATCTCCTGGCAACCGCGAGTGACAAGGTCATAAAAAGCGTTTGGTTTCAACATCGCTGGTTTACAGTAACAAGAAACACTCATGACAAACACTCTCTATTATTAACCCTAATCTGCCTGGTTTTCTGACATGTGGCAATTTTTGTAATTTCTTCAACATTTGTTCAAACTTACGTCCTTATTATGGAACTAGCCGTACCCGTGCGCTCCGCTGAACCCGTTAGAAATAAATATAAAGTAATTACATAATTAAAATAGGCCCATTTGGCCCAGGGAACATTCGTGTTTGATAGAAGGATAAATGGTTGAATATGTCACTTAATTTAACTCTTGATGTCCCAATGTCACCTACAGGTGACGCTCCCTAACAAGCTGTCCAAAATTACCAGTAAATATATTTAAACATAAATCGCCGTCGACAATGCCTTATTAGACATCTGGTAACTGAATTTCAACCATTTTTGGCGACTAGCTCGTAAATCTGCAGCAGTAGAGAAGAAAACATCAGCGTGGATGCAGAAGAATCTCAACTTTGTGCGCACTTCACATAATGACTTGCGAAAATAGTACTAAAAGTTAAGTAGTTTTATTTTTGTTTCCATATATACATTACTAAACTATTGATATTGTATATGCAATTTTCAAAAACAAGTAAAAAAGTGCATATAGTGTATATAGGGACTACAAAGTGACACGTCACCTCCAGGTGACATTGGTCAGATACATTAAACGTCCGATCTCATTATACTGTATTAGTATAGTTATGTTACTTACTTTTCTTCTATAGTCTGACTGTGTATGAAATACTGGAGATGATGGACGAAGATACAGTTGGAGCTTCGTCTGTTATTGATATTACCATATTTTCACCGGCTGATGGACCAGTTATCGATGAGGAAAGTGGTGACGGAACAACCAGTGACATCAACCATCTTCCAGGAAGAATACTCAGACCTACATTTGAAGTCAACGTTACTTCTGCCAATGACGTACTAATAGATAATGATGAAGGAAGTAACCCGAGACTATCAACAATTGACTAGATAACAATGTCCAATTCTTATATTGAGGAAATGAACACTGAAGTTTCAACAGACAAGAACAAACTACCGAATTCAGATATGAATATACATGGAAGAAATAATTATGATCTACGAAAGAACACAGAACATTTCTCGCGATGAAAGACAATCTATTTCTAGTATTAGACTTCAGAAGAGAAAAAAAATCTACTTCTAATATTTCTTTTCGTAATAAAGAGTGGTCTGACTAAGAAGAAATCTTTACTTGTAAATCTGGAAGAGGCGACTTAGATGAAACATTTACAGATTATAATTAATCAAAACTTACTCTTGTCTAATGTTTCGAGCTCCTGTTCGGTGAAGAAATACTCGCTGTCATGTGTAAAATGTCAAAATTGTATGCCCTCCAAAGGAATCATTCTATTGAATTGGACAAAAATTATATAAAAAGTTTACATTGCCATTCTCTTACTGACGGGCTACATGTCTCCCCAAAGCATAACAATGTTTAGCGAAACAAAATCAGATGTACACAATGAACTCGTATCCAATACCATGAGGAGAAGTAGGTTTACAGAAATCCATAAATATTTACATCTTTCGGACAATTTCAATCTTCCTCCTAATGATGAATTTGGTAAAGTCCGAAGATACTTCGAGATTCTAAATGGCAATTTTGGCCAACAGTTTGAAAAGATATGGTGGAGTCACAAATCTATTCATGAACAATGGTTCCCTATTATAGGAGACAGTGACAATCAGCATATACATATTCGTGCGTTTTGGAAATAAACTATGGTCAGCAGCTACACGTCTTGGCTACCTCGCTAAGCACATGAAAAAGCGCAATCGTGGTGCAATATCTTTCGCTGTGACACAGGATGATGCTGTTGTTCGATGGCATGATAATAATATTGTCACTCTTGCTTCAAACTGGCACAATGTAACTCCAATTTTGAAAGCAGATCGAGTCAGTGCTATTGCAGGGAAACGAAGCAAAATTGAAGTGGATTGCCCTTCAGTTATTGAATAGTACATCAAATACATGGAAGGAGTAGATAGATTTGACGAAAATGTTCATTCTTTGAAAGTGAGCTTTCATGGAACGAAATGGTGGTATCCAATTTTGCATTTGATCTCGATGCAGCCTGTCATAATGCGTGGTTAGTATCAAGAAGAGATGCAATACAAAAAAACTTGACATATTGAGAATTCAGCTCCATACAGACATCCAGCCAGCGATTCAGTCCCATCCAGTAGTATTATTACATATATGCTAACTTAAATATTCTCCACTGAATAAAATATGATATTGCAGTCATTAAATGTGACAATAAGATTTAGTGCCCAATGTCACCTACAGGTGACATCCCTACAATTCGTTTGTAAATATGATTTTCCATGAATTCTCAATAAACAATACTTCTATAGGCTATAATAAACATTATTTAATCATTTATAAACAATTTGTACATCATTAATGAGTTCGGGCTAAGACGGGTTAAATTGTATTTAAATATTTAAAATGCGATCATTTTGGTCCAGAGACCACTCATTTGGTGCACTGACAATTCCTTTAACATGTTTCTTAATTTTTATTACATGCAACCATAGTAGTTTAATGGACATTGACATCATTTAGATTTAATATGTATACTTTATTTTACTTGTTATATGTTTCCATTGAATTATGGTAATAACTTAATTTTAACTCTTGTTTTCTACGTATTCAGTAAATGGCGCTTGGCCCACTATGGTTCTGAACCCTTCAAATAACTTAAATAGCTTAAATTGTATTATATTATATTATATTATATTGTATTATATTATATTATATAAAAAGTTTGTTGATAACGGATGTACCCCGATAAGTAAGTTTTTAATTTGTTATGGGGGCTCTTGAATTTTTGCATTGCATTTAATGCATATGTATTTTATGTATTTTAACACGATTCAATTGGGCATTGTTAAAATTTGGATTATAAAATAATGGAATGCTAAGCTAACATATTATTACTGCATACTAAATCAATACACTCTCGTTGTTCGTTAATTCTCTGAGATAAACATTATTTTAACAAATACAGGAAACGAATACACAGAATAGCCTATCAAGTTTTCTGTGCATAAGAAGCTATTTTAATCTTACCTGTCCTCGATTCACTCAGAAGTTACTGTAATAACATTATAGCATTATGTCCATATAGAGAAACTACACTTTCCAATGGTGAAATAATAATTAATTTCACAAATCGGTTAAATTAACTTCCGATATTACTTCATACAAACACAGAAACGTTCTCTGTAGGCTATGGTTCATAGCTTTCGATTGTTGTTGACCAAGGCCCCTTATAGACGAAGTCATTTGTTTTTTATTTCGTTACACCGCCTTGACAATTATTTTAATTTCAAAACTCATTTATCTCATTAAATATCAATCCTATCAAAAGTTTTCAAGGAATAAAAGTTATCGGAAATGATTTTCAAAGAAATTTTTGTTATGTAACATTTTTCACAAAAATGAATAATAAGCGAGATTTTTCGATTTATTTAATTCAGGCCCCCTTATAACCCCCTTTTTAAATAATGTATTTTGAATGCCATATAGCCTAAAATCTAAGTTACAACGAACTTAATTTATATTCCAATTTTCATGGAAATCCGTTCAGTCATTATCGCGGGAAAAGGTAACAAACATACATACAGACAGACAGACAGACAGAGACAGAAAGACATACAAACAAAAATTTCAAAAAAGCGATTTTCGGTTTCAGGGTGGCTAATTATATATGTTAGGACCTTTTGGAAAATCGAAAATTACCAGAAAAATTTCGGCTACAGATTTATTATTAGTATAGATTAAACTCGATTTTGTTTAAAATCATCTACTTTCAAAGATAAGGGGTGGTACCATACGGTACCGCTAGGCAGATACGGGTGCAAAATTTCTTTTCTTCAGATTTCATCATTTTAAGTCATATTTATTGGAATGACAGAAAAACTTCACTATATCATTCACTATCTTTTATTATTTTATTTCTTGTATGATAATAATAGGGCAATGGAGCTAGCTTTTACAAATAGCAAGGGTTTGCACCTCAATGCTCCTTGTTTTAGTTGCACTTCCTAAGATTTTACATATAATTTTTCAAAACATTTTACACAGAGTCCCACTTCACTCGTAATGCATTGTGTGAGTATACGAGGACAGCCAGCCAGCCATTCGTCCAGCCAGTCCTCACAGGTTATCAAAGTACGTGCAGTCGGAAGGGTAGGCTCTTCATATCATATGGTAAGTTGTCGAGCATTTCAACTAGAGTTGCTGCACATTTACCATAATCAAATTCAAAGTGATCATTTGCACTTACACTCTTCCCTTGGCATAGGCTATTTCAAAAGATATCAGATATGCCCATAAGCAATGTTTGGCACCACAATTGAAGCCGAATCTTTCCCCTGATGAAATGTTTGCAGGATGACGTCTATAGGGAATTATACATTCATCAAAATTCATACATTATGCCAGAATGTAATTTTTCATAAATCTCTCCTTCATCAGATTTATCAGAGGTCGGAGCTTTCACATTTTGTCTTGCCGATCTAAAATTTGGTATTATCGGCACAATGGACAAATCGCACAATATTTCAAATCGGTCACACCACATGCAATTGTAAACTAATTCATTGCGTGTCCAGAGCATTTTCCTAGTAGTATCTTCTGCTAGGTACAAAACTGTAGCCATTGAAGAGAAGAATTCCGATTAAGGACTTCATTACTTCATCTGTTATTTGTAAACCTTGTACATTTAAAAATAAAGCATAACACTGGTTTTCTGTTACAAAATAAAATCAATAACATTACAGTCAAAGAATACTTCAAATAATTCTGTAGGCTATTCCTCTATAAAATGTGTAGTCACTACAGGAAAAATGCTACTGTTAGAAGGGAGATGTTCATCATGTATCTATGAAGTTGGTTTTCGTGTGAGTTTGATTGTTTCCTTCTTGGTTACGCTTTCTTTCTGTATTTTGTGAGCACGGAATTGAACTACTTGTCCTTATCTCATCTTCGTTCTTAGACTCAAACCTCTTTCGATTCTTCAGAGTAAAAGTTTTCTTTGTGTTTTCTTATTTCTTCTAACTTTCTTTATTTGTCACATCACTATCTTCATCACAGCTCGACTGGCTAGGAACCTGTATGCGGAAGCTCGTGCTAACCCCAACCCGCTCATATCTGGCCTCGGCCAGTATGATCCTAGGTTACGGCGTAGCCACCAGACAGGTCCATTAGCTATACTATTGAGACAGGAGGACAGGGAGGCTGGCGTTACTCCCAGGTTTTCGTAGCCACGACTCAACTCCATGAGACTTCTTGGATAGTGCAACCGCTTTAAAATGACCTTCTCTTAACTGGGCTAAATAAAATCCCTCCCTAACAATATCTACTTTTGTTGATCGATGGAACTATCATAGAGCCAATGGGCTAGTATATATCCATCGATTCATAGAGTCATTCAACCTAAGAGCCAACTGGCTAGTCTCCTGCCTAAGGTTTTTCCGTGGTTTTCCTAAGGCGCTAAGACAAATGTCGGGATGAGCCCTAAAAGAAATGGGCCACGGACCTGCACTCATATCCCCATTAATCTCCTTTATTACTTTAAATTAATTAACTAATTACATCTCCCCCCCTCTTCGTAATTGAGCCATCATATAGCCAAATGGCTTGTCTCAAAATTGAGACGATTCAACAAGGCTCATGACAACAATCACCTCCTACATAATAGCCAAATTGGTTAGTCTCTTATACATGAGACAACTCATCTCGCCTAAGGTATTCCGTGGTTTTCCTCAGGCGTAAGACAAATGTCGGGATGAGCCCTATAAGAAATGGGCCACGGACCTATATGCCCTTCCCCATATATATTCCCCCCTTATTATAAACGATGTATGCCCTAGTTCAGATACTACAAATAGTCTATTAAATATACGAGGTCACTCAATTAGTCGCAAATTGAAGGACAGGGACCTCTCAAATTGCAGATTAGATTTCACGGCGCTTCTTCAGACGGCTTTCACATGCTTTGTCATCGAACAACAGATGACGGCGTCTTGCCATCCTAACGGCAAACACCAGCCAACTCCTCCTCGCCCCGTTCCGTGATCACTTGATCAAATCTCAGTCCCCCTCGCGTATGTGGTACCTAAGAGGTTACGTCCAATTTCGGCTTCCCCTTCAAAATTTTCTAGAGCTCCTTCAGGGGAGCAGCGTAACCCGGAGTGAGACTAGTGGCCAACAGGCTTGGAGCTCACATATTTACTTTTGTACAGCCCCCAACCACTTGCAAGGACGCGTTTTGCATATCTTTTAAATTTGTCCTCCCAATTCTCCTTCGATTTTTCGATTTTCGATTTTCATCACAGTTAGATAATTCATATGCCTTTCACCGTAATAAAATTGATTTCCTAAGAGATTATCAAGTAAACCGCCTATACCTTCCTCTCTATAATCTTCATCAGAATTCACTGTGACGTCTGGTGGTTCAATATATAATAATAATAATAATAATAATAATAATAATAATAATAATAATGATTTATTTTAGCTGGCAGAGTTAAGGCCGTAAGGCCTTCTCTTCCACACAACCAGCAAAAAGTGTATATACATATGCATGAACTTACAAAGAATTCAACAATTTGATTTAGATGAGAGTTACATGTATACAAGAGTTATTTACGAATTAAACAACAAAATACTATGAACTATTAATTAAACACTGAAATAAACTGGGTAGCAGAATTAAACTAAAATACATAGAATGTTAATATATTTCAAATTATATTAGATAATAGAAAGAGATTATTATGAGACAATTTTGAAAATGCAGCACAATCAGGATGATGTCTAAAGAAAAAAAGCAACAGTGTAGTCAGTAATATTTTAAATCAGTATGATTGGAGTGAAATGCTAATAAGGTTATCTTTTAAGCTGTTCTTAAAGGTGTTTGTTGTCTTGCAGCCCCTAATACTTTGTGACAAGGAATTCCATTGACGCGAGGTGGATATTGTAAAAGATGAGGAATAACAAGATGTTCTATGAAGAGATATATTTAGCGTGCCACAGATAAGTGATCTGGTATTTACGTCGTGGTTAGAGTATAGATAAGAGAAACGAGACGAAAGGTAATTTGGTGTTGAGGTGTGCAGAATTCGAAAGAGTAAAGACAAAGAGTGTAAAGTTCTGCGTTCTTTAAGTCGGAGCCACGAGAGACTTGCGAAGGACGGTGATATGTGATCATATCGTCGGATGTTGCACGCGTATCTGATGCACATATTCTGGGCTCGCTGTAACTTGACTGACAGTTCAGAACTTAGATCACTTAACAAAACGTCACAATAATCGAAGTGCGGCATTACTAGGGTTTGTAAAAGGGTAAGTTTTAGTTGCTGGGGCAAGAAGTTTCTCAAGCGACTCAAAGAGTGAAAGGAGGAACAGATTTTCTTTATCGTATAGATAGTACTTAGATTATTATACTGTCATCCTCTATGATTCTTACATCGTCAGTAAGTGTTATGTCCCTGGAACCATAATAAATTATCAATATGAATGCTATAAAGAGGAAAAATCGATTCCTTACAAAATGCTACGGCATCTCCCTAGTGGTACCATAAGGTACCAGACTAACTCTACGTCATATATATTTGGCAGTTCATATATTTATAGTGAAAACAGGAATTGAATGCTTTACTATAAGCTTTTCAAATATATGAAATCAGAATTTATTCAAAATTATAATCCTAATTGAATGTATTCAAATATTTACTTCAAACAGATACCAAAATTGAGTGATTCAAGAAAATGTATATAATTACCGAACGCCACTACGCATACCAAGCCAAATAACTTCAAAATATTATTTTCCTAACAAGGACTGGAATGGCAGTGAGTAAATTAAACAATGAGAAATTGTGAAAATAATCATTGTTGCCAACACAGTGACTGGAAACTACTGTATGTACCTGTGGTACCATACGGTACCGCTAGGCAGATTCGGGTTAAATTACCTACCTCACGTCTGTGTAGCGTGCTCTATCAGTCTATCAGTGAAACATTGTAGGCCTACAAATGTGTGCATATGTTCGGAATGTAGTACTTATTTTAAAATTTTGCAGTTTGGATCGGTTTAGGCTTTCTTTATCATAGCGAGTTTTTATGTATTTACTATTCTTACGTAAGTATTAAGTAACCGTATAAAGTTCGAAAAATATTTTGTGGGAAAACTTCCTGACGTGCATGTTTCTAGCTCGTATCAGTAAATTTAAGACGGAGGTTACGAGTAAAAATGCAGAAATGAAAAAGGGGCGTGGACAGAGGAGATATTGCACGACAATAGATACCGAGTGGAAAATATCTAGAAACCACTCAGACGGCCTCAAAGCGAACAGGAATGTTGTCATTCATCAGCGTGCAGAACTAAAAGGTTGTGAAAATCAAGCAATACAAAGTTACTGTGTGTCATGTCATGAACAACAACCTGACGATCCTGCAACGAAGTTGCAATCTACAGTTTGTGAGTACCATGCATTATGCAGAAATACGACCATATCGTATTTTCTTTATCCATCAGGTTTGGTTAAAACTTCACCACGGCTATGTAACTTCTCAAAATTTCCGCTAATGTTCCACACACAAAAAAAACTAAAATTATATGTCTATTTCATGTACATCATTCCCTGATAAATTGACTCGTAGATACTGAATATGAACAAAATCCGTCTATTAGTTTAGTAGAAATCGCTGTACACAGACAGACTAATATTAAAATTATTATATTTCATGTACATCATTCCCTGATAAATTGACTCGTAGATACTGAATGTGAACAAAATCCGTCCAATAATTTAGTAGAAATCGTTGTACACAGACAGACTAGTACTAAAATTATTATAGTTCATGTACATCATTCCCTGATAAATTGACTCGTAGATACTGAATGTGAACAAAATCCGTCCAATAGTTTAGTAGAAATTGCTGTACACAGACAGATTAGTACTAAAATTATTGTATTTCATGTACATCATTCCCTGATAAATTGACTCGTAGATACTGAATATGAACAAAATCCGCCCAATAGCTTAGTAGAAATCGCTGTACACAGACAGACTAGTACTAAAATTATTATATTTCACGTACATCATTCCCTGATAAATTGACTCGTAGATACTGAATATGAACAAAATCCGTCCAATAGTTTAGTAGAAATCGCTGTACACAGACAGACTAGTACTAATATTATTATATTTCACGTACGTCATTCCCTGATAAATTGACTCGTAGATACTGAATATGAACAGAATCCGTCCAATAGTTTAGTAGAAATCGCTGTACACAGACAGACTAGTACTAAAATTATTATATTTCACGTGCATCATTCCCTGATAATGTAACTCGTGGATGAACAAAACACGTCATTTAAGAAATCGTACATTGACAGAGAATGAAGAAACGAATTGTTGTATAAGATGTCTGAAAACTCATTTGCAGAAATATATCCAAATAATTTTTTGGTGCCTTCAGAATAATTCCTCTTTCCATTATGTCTTACTGTTATGGTGACAAAGAGACAAAGATATCTATTTATTTTGACAGCTAATAGTAGTCTACTATTGGAATTTCTTTTTCAGCATTGGTTGTTTCTTTTTTTTCAGGTTGGTAATCTATGAAATGGAGTACCATGGACCGACGTTCCTTTGTACACTTTCAACATTCGTACCTCTCCTGCTGAACTACCAAACTCCTGAAGACCTGGCGTCGCCAAAGCAATTGACAGACGGCGATGAATACGATTTTGTCATAGTGGGGGCGGGACCAGCAGGCTGCGTGCTGGCTAACAGGTGAACATCGCTGTAATTCCGAGTGTAATACGAAAGAGGTCACTGAATAATAATAATAATAATAATAATAATAATAATAATAATAATAATAATAATAATAATAATAATTAGACTTCGTGGAATTGCCACGGGAATCGTAAGGTTTACTACGTACGCGGTATAGACTGCATGAGAAGGGGACGTGCAACGGATGGAGTATGCCTCTGATGTAAACACTGAGCAGTATACTGCGGTTACAATAAAACCTGTATCCTGCATTCAAGAAATATAATGAATGATCATTGAAGTAGGAAATGTCTAAACATGTAAATACACAATTATTTTATAGTGAGATATGTTAACTCTTAAAATTTAATGTAAGATACTCACATCATCCTTGAATATGTGCATTGCAGTGAAGAGTTACGTACATTTTGAGCGACTGCAAAGTAACCTCCTCAGATGGTCACTCAAACAGTTTTTATATTGGGAAAATGAACGTTCAACATCACACGATGTAGTAGGTGAATATTTGAAGAACGGAAAGTCACTACTTTTTAGTACACCAACTTCAGACGTCTTGTCGTGACCTGATAGTACATCATTTATAATACGAAGTTGTGAATAGGCAGAATTTTTAGCAATAATGTTTCTCAACTTACATTTCACTTTTTCTGAAATTAGTGAATTGTAATTTTGGATAACGGTTTGTGACACTTTATACACTTTTGAGGGTTGTAGTTTAGACGATTCTAACAGGGTGATGCTTTTGGACACGATTTTAAAATTAGAATCAATGAACAGAATATCTTTCAATAGCTGTTCAGAAGGCAATGATTTTACAGCTGCAACAGCGGAACTGTCTGTGCTATCCAATGCATCAATTACCTCCATTTTCCTGTAATATTCTGCATAATAATTAACAGCATCCAACCACGTTTTCCAACGGGTCAAGACTGGCTGCGGGGGTAAGGGTATTCCAGGAGCAATTATTTGGAACAGCAACACTCTCATTGTAGCATGTTTGATTGAATTCTTGTCTGCACTGAACAAATGTTCACGTGTTTTGTTCATTCACGAGTTACATTATCTGGGAATAATGTACATTAAATATAATAATTTTAATATTAGTCAGTCTGTGTACAACGATTTCTACTAAAATATTAGACGGATTTTGTTCATATTCAGTATCTACGAGTCAATTTATCAGGGAATGATGTACATGAAATATAATAATTTTAATACTAGTCTGTCTGTGTACAGCGATTTCTACTAAACTATTGGACGGATTTTGTTTATATTCAGTATCTACGAGTCAATTTATCAGGGAATGATGTACATGAAATATAATAATTTTAATACTAGTCTGTCTGTGTACAGCAATTTCTACTAAACTATTGGACGGATTTTGTTCATATTCAGTATCTACCAGTCAATTTATTAGGGAATGATGTACATGAAATATACTAATTTTAGTACTAGTCTGTGTACAGCGATTTCTACTAAACTATTGGACGGATTTTGTTTATATTCAGTATCTACGAGTCAATTTATTAGGGAATGATGTACATGAAATATAATAATTTTAGTACTAGTCTGTCTGTGTACAGCGATTTCTACGAAACTATTGCACTGATTTTGTTCATATTCAGTATCTACGAGTCAATTTATCAGGGAATGATGTACATGAACTATAATAATTTTAGTACTAGTCTGTCTGTGTACAGCGATTTCTACTAAACTATTGGACGGATTTTGTTCATATTCAGTATCTACGAGTCAATTTATCAGAGAATGATGTACATGAAATATAATTTTAGTTTTTTTGTGTAGAGCATTAGCGGATGTATGGGTGTGAAACTTGGACTCTCATTCTGACAGAGGAACATAGGTTAAGGGTGCTTGAGAATAAGATGCTTAGGAAAATATTTGGGGCTAAGCGGGATGAAGTTAAAGGAGAATGGAGAAAGTTACACAACACAGAACTGCACGCATTGTATTCTTCACCTGACATAATTAGGAACTTAAAATCCAGACGTTTTAGATGGGCAGGGCATGTAGCATGTATGGGCGAATCCAGAAATGCATATAGAGTGTTAGTTGGGAGACCGGAGGGAAAAAGACCTTTAGGGAGGCCGAGACGTAGATGGGAAGATAATATTAAAATGGATTTGAGGGAGGTGGGGTATGATGATAGAGACTGGATTAATCTTGCACAGGATAGGGACCGATGGCGGGCTTATGTGAGGGCGGCAATGAACCTTCGGGTTTCTTAAAAGCCATTTGTAAGTAAGTAAGTAAGTACGTACGTAAGAGCATTAGCGGAAGTTTTGAGAAGTTACATAGCCGTGGTGAAGTTTTAACGAAAAGTGATGGATAAAGAAAATAAGATATGGTCGTATTTCTGCATAATGCATGGTACTTAGAAACTGTACACTGCAACTTCGTTCCAGGATCATCAGGTTGTTGTTCATGACATGACACACTGTAACTCTGTATTGCTTGATTTTCACAACCTTTTAGTTCTGCACGCTGATGAATGACAACATTCCTGTTCGTTTCGAGGCCGGCTGAGTGGTTTCTAGATTTTTCCACTCGGCATCTATTGTCGTGCAATATCTCCTCTGTCCAATCCCCTTTTTTCTTTCTGCATTTTTACCGTAACCTACGTCTAAAATTTACTGATACGAGCTAGAAACATGCACGTCAGGAAGTTTTCGCATAAGTATTTTTCGAACTTTATACGGTGAGTTCATACTTACGTAAGAATACTAGATACATGAAAACTCGCTGTGCTAAAGAAAACCTAAACCGACCCATACTGCAAAATTTTAAAGTAAGTACTACATTCCGAACATACGCACATATTTGTAGCAGTAGCGGCCGGTGATCGAAATCCTCGGTGAGGCCAGATGCAACTAGTTTAAGTGCCTCCTATAGGAAATGTTTGTTTATGATATTAATTATTATTGTTGTTATATTATTAATATCATTATTACTGTATTATTATTATTGTTAGTATTATTATTATTACTATTATTAGTCTACTCTTATTACTATCAATGAAAAATAATAATTTCACTCACCAAATAAGCTGTTATGCTCTGAATTTCAGTGATTGTTTCAGTGTGATGAAGCATCCCATATTATGTGTTGAAATTCCCCTTTCTTTCTTTTCTTTTTATTTTTTTCCTTTGACAGCAACAAACAAGGCCAAGAGAAGTTTATTTTGCATCACATTACCACATAACCATTTATGTTGCCCATACCAGGATGCAATAGAAACTCGCGTTTTAAGATTATGTGTGAGAAAAATTATCAGCGATGTCGTAGGTATCTCGGTAGGCTCTCTCTTTATTTAAAACTTCCTTTCTTTCAGTATTATTTCTTCTCAAAAAGGACACTAACAATGAATTCACTGCACCAGCATTACTTCTCTCATTTGTTTCTGTTTATATTTTCCCGAAATACATAACAACATTGGCCCACATTCACTACTGTACTACACCCTCGCTTATGTCATAAACTGAGACATAAGGGGAAAGAATCGAGTGGGTTTCTGCCTGCCAAAGAGCTGGAATTTTGTTATTTATGGCCTAGTTAGGAAGACAAGTCACCACTGCTATTCCCACCCCACTCTACCCTTGAGGCCGGCCCATGGATTTTGTTATTTTTTATTTTTTTTTATTTTACTTATTTAAATTCAAATATACAGAATAAAGAAATATAATTACAAAACAAACAAAGAGAAATACAAATAAAATAATACAAGCAATATAAAAAGAAGATACAGTAGTATTAACAAAATTTGAGACCGAATGAACAGCGCTCGTGCTCGGTCGCAGTTCAGATATAATATTAAAATAATAATAATAATAATAATAATAATAATAATAGTAGTAATAATAATAAAAATAATAAGTAAAATAAAATAGGAACTAAAATATAATTACAGCGGCAATGGAATTATATAATATAATATTAATACTGGAGAAGAATAATATCGCACGTGAAAAGTAGGACTAATATATATTTCAAAATTATAGAATACAAATATAATATAGGATGATTAATTCATACACATAGGATATAAATTTATTTAATCAAATTGAAGATATTAACACGTTTCTAATTTTCTTGTTATATGTTAGTGGGTTACATGTTAGAAGTTCTCGGTGTAATTTAGTTAATGCATTGTACAACCGAGGGCCAAAATTTATGCTATGCTTTAGACCAGCAGATGTGAGACATTTAGGTTCTACTAATGTTGAATTAATATTTCGTCTTGTGTCATAATTGTGTGTCTGTAATACAAACTTATTACGATTTTTATGATAAAATTTTAACAGCGTATACTTATAAATTTGTTCAATATTAAAAACATTAAATTCAGAATAAATTAATTTAGTTGGATAATCGAAACGTTTCTTCAAACAAATTTTAATTATTCGTTTTTGTAGTAAATTTAACGGACTAAGATTAATTTTTGTACTTCCACCCCAAACAATTATACCATATTGAATGATAGACTGAATAATGGCCAAATAAACATTTCGTAGAACTCTAATGGGTAAGTAGCATCGAAGATTAACGAATTTATAAATTGTTTTACGAAGCCTCTTACAAAGATAAGTAATGTGATGAGGCCATTTTAAATTCTGATCAATAATGATACCCAGATATTTGACATACGTGGCTTCTTTCAAAGGTGGACATTGGACGAGTGAAACCTGACCAGGCCAGACGAATTGTGCCTCAGCTACAACGTTTTAAGCGTAAACTCAAAGCCCGCGAAAGGACATGAAATGCATTAAGCCAAACCCGGCACAAACGATTCTGGCCTCAGGAACAAATTTTACTGCAAAACAGGTCTATATACATAACAAGCCAGACCCGGCACGAACGATTCTGGCCTCAGGAACAAATTTTACTGCAAAACAGGTCTATATACATCAAAGTTTTCAAATGCTTCTACAGCGATATATGCTTAATTCAAATAACTAATACATTATATAAAAACACAAAATTTGATTTCAGTTAAGCCAAGTGACTGAGGCCCGGCCTCACTTGCTTCAGTCAATCAGCCGCCACTGTTACAACCCTAAATACCACTTCCAGTGATTCATATAAAATCCATTCGCAGACTTTCGGAGGTATCCAACTGGACAGTGCTGCTTCTGGAGTCCGGCGGGGAGGAACCTGAACTGGCCAAAATTCCTGCATTCGTACCGTATATAAGCCATACTCGCCTGACTTGGAACTACACAACACAGCCGGGTGGTAAAATATGTAGAGGAGAGCCTTGTTCGACGGTAACTGGGAGAGTCCTTGGAGGTGGCAGCGTTGCCAACAACATGTTGTTCAACAGGGGCAACGGACGCGTGCTCGACGAATGGGCAAGGCTTGGTGAGTAACCATAACCTCAATGCGTATTAATATACAATTAATTCTTTCGAGATTTTATGTCCAAAGGAAATAGGCTTAGAAATAACATTAGTATTAGTACATTATGCAACGAGCCTATAATGGTAGTAATTAAGACGCGAGTACGTTTATGAAACGAGCGCAAGCGAGTATCATAATTTTCATACGAGCGTCTTACTTACCATTATGGGCAAGTTTCATACAACTTTTTATGCTCGACTATATTTCTAACTTGAAATTATTCATAAGTATTCATGTTATTCTTATCTGACTGGGGAGCGGAACTGACCTTGTGCAATATCTCGTAAATTGTGAGATGTGCGCAGACGCGAAAGTATTGATTTTTTTCCGAGAAACAAATGTCGACATTGACCTTGATATAATCTAGAGAGTAAAATAAACATTAATCTTGATATAACCTTGGAATTGATTTAGACAAAGAAAAACGAGATGACAAATTGAATTTATTTGAATATTATTTACAATTAACGCTAATTATTATAATAACAGAACATAACCTTCTGCGACAGTATTGGATTTCCAGCCTGCGTGACGCTTCGCTAGTTGTCTTTCGATTGCATATCCGAGAATAATCGATACTTGCTCTTTCATATTGCTACAATGCTGTTATCTGATTGGTGGAACACCTGAACTTTAATGAATAGGTGTACTTTAATGAGGTCCATTAAAGGGATGCTACCAGGTGTAGGGGAGAGTCGGGTAGTATCGGACATCGGGTAATATTGGACAGTGAGCTTCTTTCATCTACCACACGATGATAGTATCTGATTGACATGATTACGTTTCTGTGACGTCGAATAGAGAAACGTAACCATGTCATTCAGGTACTACCATATGGTGGTAGATGAAAGAAACGCACTGTCCGATACTACCCGATGTCCGATACTACCCGACTCTCCCCTATAATTACTACATTTCGGCATGGTCGAGCATAAAATAAATTATGTTATAGACCCTACCATCATAATCAGCAAAAGCATCAAACAATTAGACTTTATGTTCTTACAGATATCTTTATGCCATAAGCCTCAAGTTCTTCATACAAATTTGCATTTAATGTTTTCACCCATGTGAACAAAAATGATTTAAAAGGATCGTAAATCCTTCATAACGAGTTAGCTCTTTCCATTTTCTGCTACATCTACACCTACTATCTTGGAACTTAGACTGAATTCGCAACGAAAAGTAGATATAAGTCGGTATAAAATAATTAATTCCTTTTGGAGGAACAATTTTCCGTATACAGTGTGTTCCAGTTATCCCACTCGCCCAAAATATCTTTTTATTGAGTGCCAAATGAAAAACTGCTTCAAACAAAAGTGTTTAAGTAGCCTACAATGTGGAATTAATAGTATGGTGTATCTTTCTTGTAACCTTGTTCATTAAGGAGTTACGAGTAATAACTTCATATCCGTAATTGGTACAATGTAGATTTTATTGAATAAACATTTAAACTCTTCAAGACTTTCCTAACAATTATCACAATGCACCATTTTAATAAATAAAACATTTAAGGGTACAAAAGAACATGGAATTTGTAGCGTACGTACTTACTGCAAGTCAGAAATAAAATTGCGTATACAGTTGATAAATCAAAATTATTTGCGTCAAGAATTAAAGTAAATCTCGACACACGGCTGATAATTCTCAATTACGTACTAAGACAGAGAAAATCTCAATACAGGTTGATAATTTTAAATTGCATTCATGACAACACGGTTGATAATTGTACATTATTTCCATGAAAAATGAAAGTAAATCTCGACACACGGTTGATAATTCTCAATTACGTACTAAGGCAGAGAAAATCTCAATACAGGTTGATAATTCCAAATTTCATTCATGATAACACGGCTGATAATTGAACATCATTTCAATGAAAAAAAAAGTAAATCTCCACACATTGTTGATAATTCTCAATTACGCATGTAAACACAGTACATCTCAAAACACGGTTGATAATCCAAAACTGCATATATATATATATATATATATATATATATATATATATATATATATATATATATATATATATAAAGAATAGAGTAAATATCAATACAGATTGATAACTCATTAACGCAACCCAGATAAAAAAAATCATAAGATAGGTGATCTAATATCATTTTAATGAAAGAAAAAAACATTAAAACACAGAATATAATCCCACATTATGAAAGCAAAGGCAGCAAATCTGAAGGCAGTTGGCAATCCCCATGTTCGTACATAAAGGGGCAGAAACAATCCCCATGTTCGTACATAAAGGGGCAGAAATCTCGAAATCATGGTACATAATCCCAAATTATACGTAAAAAAATCAAGTAGTTTCAAAACACGGTTGATAATCCCAAGTTATTTATGTAAAAAAGACGTGTAGTTTCAAAATATAATTCCTAACTATTTATATAAAGAAATTGGTAATTATGTTTCGTAAATTGAGTGAGGCTTATAAAGAAGGGGGCCTATCAATTAATTTCAAGAAAACAAAATACATGGTTGTGGGTAGTCGCAGCAAGGTAAATTTAGATACTGGGGATACACAAATAGAAAACTCTAAGTCATTCAAATATTTGGGTGTTACCCTCAACAGTCAGGCCAAAATTGATGAAGATATGAATAATAAGATTGGTCAAGGAAAGCGGGCCATAAGACAATTAAATACACTCCTGTGGAATGACAAGATAACAAGGAAAACCAAGACAAGTATATATAAAACTATAATAGAAAGTATATGTACCTATGGCTCTGAAACTTGGGAAATGAGAGACAGGATGAAGAAGAAATTGTTGGCTTTAGAAATGGATTACTGGCGGCGTAGTTGTCAAATTTCGAGGATGGACCACATTAGGAATCAGGATGTCCGTAATATAATCAGGAGATATCTTACAATCAGTGGAAACTAAACGCCTGATATGGAATGGGCATCTCCAGAGAATGTCAGCCGACCGCTGGCCTAATAAGGTCTTCAACTGGACTCCCCCGGAAAAAAAGAGAAGAGGAAGGCCAATGAAAAAATGGAGCGAGGAGGTTCAGGAGGACATGGTCTGCAGGGGTCTACAAATGGGAGATTGGCATAACCGGAGTACCTGGAAGTTGAGAAGCGGGAGACGGCGACAGCCGTAAAATTACTCGCAATACATACATACATACATACATACATACATACATACATACATACATACATACATACATACATACATACAATTGGTAATTCCGAAATATGGTTGAAAATAATCCCAAATTATTTACGTAAAGAAGGCGGATACTTTCAAGATATGGTTGATTATCCCAAATTATTTACATACAAAGGCAGCTAGTTGTAAAATATATGATAAAATGATATAAAAATATTTACGTATGTAAAAATGGATAGCTTCCAAACATGGTTGATAATATCAAATTACTCTTCAGAGAATCTGACGTCATAAGAATATCTGAGGAAGGAACACAACGTAATATACTTAAATTGGAAGGTTGATAATGATTTCCACAATCTTCAGTTTACAATAATTTATCTAATTCAATCAATCAATCAATCAATCAAACTCCTGTATCTCCTCATGAGGAGCATAGGGCATTCACAAAGTGCCTCCACCGGACCCTATTTGTAGCCAACTTCTTCACTTCGCTCCATGTTTTCCCCTCCCTAGCAATTCCCTCCAAAACTGTTCTCTTCCATGTATTTTTTGGCCTTCCTCTTGTTCTACTACCCTGGGGGTTCCAATCCAAAGCCATTCTTTCTACTGCTCCATCTTCTTTCCTGATTGTGTGCCCTATCCAATTCCACTTTCGTCTTTTGATTTCTATTGTGATTTCTTTTTGATTTGTTATCTTCCATAGTTCTGAGTTTGTGATTATATCTGGCCATCTAATTTTTAAGATTCTTCGTAAACATCTATTAACAAATGTTTGCAGTTTATTTTGTATAATTTCACTTGTTTTCCATGTCTCACAGCCATATAATAAGACTGATTTCACATTACTGTTAAAGATTTTAATTTTTTTGTAGATCTAGATATAATATAAGATTTCCATATTGGGTACAACTGGACAAATGCACTATCTGCATTTTTTATTCGGCTCTTTACATCCTCAAAGGCTCCACCATCCTTGTCAATTATACTACCCAAATATTTAAATTCTTGAACAGTATCAATGTTATTATTATTATTTATTATAACGTTATCTGTCTTTTTACTGTATTTAATCTCATTTCTTTAGTATTCTTTACGTTTATTTTCATATGAGCCCCTTTTATTACTTCTAAATAAAGTATTAACTTTATTCTGCATATCACCAAAACTATTGGAGAGCAAACAGATATCATCCAGATCTTCCAAGGTATCGTTTAATCCCCATCTTATACCTCTTCTAACAGTGCCAACAGACCTTTACATAATAACATTCATAATAGTCAGAAATATGATCGGAGAGAGAATACAACCCTCTTTCTCTCCGCATGTAGTTATTATATTTTCTGACAGCATACCTTTATGTATGACATTACAAGTTTAATTTGCATACATAAGTTTAATTACAGTCTTACTAATAAACCGTGTATAGTTTTTATACGAGACTTATGCAGAGTTGAGACAGAAAACGTTACTAATAAACCGTGAATAAGCTATGGACGTATAAACAGGCTGTAACTATACAATGGGAATTGCTTTGCAGTAGTTATATACACGAAACCCCTTGTTTTAGTGTTGTATCACAGTGTAGTATATACAGTCGCGAAGCTCAATACGTAGTAAATATGCAAACATTAGATAGTTGCTCACCACTAGGATCGCTAATATCGCCTCATTACAGGCAATGCAAAATAGTACTGTCACAGTCTATTGTTTCTAGCACCCTCAAAACTCAAGCTTCGTGACTGTATATACGTAGTAGACTGTGGTTGTATATAGCGAAAAAATGGCCGCCCCTCTAACAGCTGTTCATATCGACTGTCATTTTATGATAATGTTTACCTTGTAACCACATAAGAACAAACCAAAGATCATATAATTATTAGAATAATATTGCTGTAGCTTGTACTCTTTGACCAAAATGTAGTGTGGTAATCGATTAGAGCCAGTTGTACTATCGATATTTAACACGCCATACTAGACCGCTCTACCGGATGCAATAGAGAACCTCAGATATTCTATTACCTTTCGTAACGAAGTAATGACGAAGCTATGACGTAGCTGTGTAACAGTTATACTGTTATACACGACGTATGTAGTGATTATTAGTAAGGAATTTACACACGACTTATAAACGAGCTACTCATTGTATAAGTATAAGACAAATGTCTGTATATAGAGTTTTTATTAGTAAGACCTTTAGCCTATAGATTTTTTGTGGTGTACCAAATTTTATTATTGTTCTCCATATATAATCTCTATTAAGAGAGTCAAACGCTTTCACAAAATCGATAAATAGTAAATATAATGTATTTTCCATTCATTGCATTGTTCATATCTAATTCAACTTACAATAATTTATCTATCTCATCAATAAGTGCATAAGGAAGTACAAAATTATACAATTAATAGTGAATAATTTTTGCTATCAGGAAACACTGGATGGTCGTACGAAGATTTGCTGCCGTATTTCAAGAAATGGGAGAATAACCAAGACCCTCTCATTGCCAAGGACAGGGAACATCACGCTACTGGAGGCCCACAGAGCGTCGGACAATTCCCACACGAAGACAAGAAAGACATCTTCATTCTGAAGGCTTTTCAAGAGCTTGGCTACAAAGTGACGGACGTCAACGGATTCAACCAAACAGGAGTCACCCGCCTCCAGACGTTCCAGCAGGATGGAGAAAGAATGAGCGCCAGCAGAGCATTCCTAGCCCCGATCAGGAAGATCAGAAAGAACCTCAGAATTGTCACAAACGTCAGGGTCACCAAAGTTGTCATAGATGAAAACACAAAAGAAGCTCGAGGAATAGAATACATTTGGGAAAACGACAGGAATTCTAGAGGTATTATACGTGCGACGAAGGAAGTTATCATCACTTCCGGATCTATAAATTCCCCAAAAATCCTAATGAATTCAGGAATCGGTCCCAGTGACGTTCTAGAGCCACTTGGCATCAAGATCATTGCAAACCTTAAAGTTGGACACAACTTTCAAAATCACATTCACTCAACAGAATTACATTTTAATTTAAGAAGAGATCAGGAAGTACTTCCCAAAAGTGAAGAAATGTTTCAAGATTTCCTTACTTACACAGCGAAAAGAAAAGGACCAGTAGCCAGCGAAGGTGTATTTGACATCATCGCTTACATTCACTCCCGCTACTCCGATCCTTCAGAAAACTTTCCTGACATACAGATATACTTTACTCCACACCTTCTGTACAATGGGACCATTTTCAAATCCCCGATGGCGTACTACAATCGCATCTCTGTGGCACAGGACATAGTAAGACCTCGAAGTCGGGGATACATCACAATCAACACCACTGATCCATTCTCTCAGCCTCTCATACGTCTCAATTACTTCTCTGACAAACATGATGTCGACGTGTTGGTTGACAGTTACAACTTTGTGATAAAGAAATTGGCCCCCAAGCTTGAAGCCTTCGGATTTTCTTTGGATACTACGCCAACAGAAGGGTGTAAGGACATCATATTTGGCACTGATGATTACTGGCACTGTACAATCAAAGATATTGAAATGCTGACTAATCATTTCAGCGGTACGTGTAAGATGGGACCTTCTAGTGACAGCACAGCTGTAGTAGATCCACGATTAAGGGTGTATAACGTAAAGAAACTGCGTGTGGCGGATGCGTCCATACAACCGGTAATAGTGAGTGGGAATACGAATTCAATTGCACTGACTATAGGAGAAAAAGCTGCCGATATGATAATCAAGGACTGTCTGTGATGTACATTTTACAGCTGATATCTGTATTGTCACAATAAAGGTTAATAGAGAGAAATTCACCTCTGATTGAGGTTCTGGCTGATGTGTACACCTATTATCAGGCAGTACATCTCACTTGACGATATGTGTCAGAGGAAGAACAACTGTTTGTACTGTATACATCTGAACTCTGATTAGTGTAATATCTATACATATAATTTGAACTTACGATGGAAATTACTCACCGTGATCTTACAGGAGCTGTAGTTGATGTCCATCTCAAGTCTCAGAGCTTCCCTGCACAGTGACGGTTTCATGCGTTATCTGGTAGAAGTGCAAGTTTTCTTCCGCGACACACTGGAAAAATAAATAAATAATAATAATAATAATAATAATAATAATAATAATAAAGGTAAAGGTATCCCCGCAACATGCAATGAAGGCACTTGGGGGGCATGGAGGTAGAGCCCCATGCTTTCCATGACCTCGGCACTAGAATGAGGTGGTGTAGTCGGCACCACGCTCTGACCGCCTTTTACCCCCGGGAAAGACCCGGTACTCAATTTTATAGGAGGCTGAGTGAACCTCGGGGCCGTTCTGAAAGTTTGGCAACGAGAAAAAATAATATCACCACCTGGGATCGAACTCCGGACCTTCCAGTCCGTAGCCAGCTACTCTACAATAATAATAATAATAATAATAATAATAATAATAATAATAATAATAATAGGACTATTTATTTATTTACAAGTGGCTTTTAGAGAACCCGGAAGTTCATTGCCGCCCTCACATAAGCCCGCCATCGGTCCCTATCCTGAGCAAGATTAATCCAGTCTCTATCATCATATCCCATCTCCCTCAAACCCATTTTAATATCTTCCCATCTACGTCTCGGCCTCTCCAAAGGTCTTTTTCCCTAAGCTCTTCCAACTAACACTCTATACGCATTCTTGCATACACCCATACCTTCTACATGCCCCGCCCATCTCAAACGTCTAGATTTAATGTTCCTAATTATGTCAAGTGAAGAATCCAATGCATGTAGTTCTGCGATGTGCAACTTTCTACATTCTCCTGTAATTTCATCCCTTTAGCACCAAATATTTTCCTAAGCACCTTATTCTCGAACTCCCTTAACTTCTGTTCCTCTCTCAAAGTGAGAGTTCAAGTTTCACAACCATACAGAACAACTGGTAATACAGCTTTTTTATAAATTCTAACTTATTATTTTCTTTAAAGCAAACTGGATGATAAAAGCTTCTCAATCGAATAATTACAAACATTTCCCATATTTACTAATAATAATAATAATAATAATAATAATAATAATAATAATAATAATAATAATAATAATAATAATAACTTTTCTGAAACTATTTTCTGATAATTTAATTTCTTCCAATAGAATAATGAAGACAAGTTATCTCCTAGAAAGTATGCTAGCACTTCCTGTACTGGTACTTCGATCTTCATTTGTCGTTGATACTCTTCCGCTGTTATCTTAGTAACAATTAGGAGTTCGTATTTGAGTATTTAAAACACCGTCTAAAACATGTTATCAAACAAACAGCATGTAAAATCCCATACCATATCGCACAAACCTGTTTTCTAGCGTTCGATGGAAAAGCCCTTGCTTTTATCTTAACTGTTACAGAGTCAGCGGAAAGTTTCTTTTCGTATCCTGGTGCCAGTTAACTGGTGTTGCTTGCCTAGTGTAAAGTGTATTAATAATGCTGTATTGTGAATTTATGGAGCAAAGGAATAGTGATTTATGAAAGGAGATCAAATAGGTAACGTACTGGTATAACCTTACAAGTATTTTGTTAAAAAAAACTATTAGGTACTCACAAAGCTTAAAAACAGTGATATAAAAGTCGTTAGCAACAACAAAAATATGTGATAATAATAATAATAATAATAATAATAATAATAATAATAATAATACTTACTGGCTTTTAAGGAACCCGGAGGTTCATTGCCGCCCTCACATAAGCCCCCCATCGGTCCCTATCCTGAGCAAGATTAATACAATCTCTACCATCATATCCCACCTCCCTCAAATCGATTTTAATATTATTCTCCCATCTACGTCTCGGCCTCCCCAAAGGTCTTTTTCTCTCCGGACTCCCAACTAACACACTATATGTATTTCTGGATTCGCCCATACGTGCTACATGCCCTGCCCATCTCAAACGTATGGATTTAATGTTCCTAATTATGTCAGGTGAAGAATACAATGCGTGCAGTTCTGTGTTGTGTAACTTTATCCTTCTTAGCCTCAATTATTTTTCTAAGCACCTTATTCTCAAACACCCTTAACCTATGTTCCTCTCTCAAAGTGATAGTCCAAGTTTCACAACCATACAGAACAACCGGTAATATAACTGTTTTATAAATTCTAACTTTCAGATTTTTTGACAGCAGACTGGATGATAGAAGCTTTTCAATCGAATAATAACAGGCATGTCCCATATTCATTCTGTGTTTAATTTCCTCCCGAGTATCATTTATATTTGTTACTGTTGCTCCCAAGTATTTGAATTTTTCAACCTCTTCAAAGGATAAATTTCCAATTTTTATATTTCCATTTCGTACAATATTTACGTCACGAGACATAATCATATACTTTGTCTCTTCGGGATTTACTTGCAAACCTATTTCTTTACTTGCTTCAAGTAAAATTGCCGCATTTTCCCTAATCGTTTGTCGATTTTCTCCTAACATAATCACGTCATCCGCATAGACAAGCAGCTGATGTAACCCGTTCAATTCCAAACCCTGTCTGTTATCCTGGACTTTCGTAATGGCATATTCTAGAGCAAAGTTAAAAAGTAAAGGTGATAGTGCATCTCCTTGCCATAGCCCACAGTGAATTGGAAACGCATCTGACATAAATTGACAATAATAATAATAATAATAATAATAATAATAATAATAATAATAATAATAAACTTTTTAAACCACAATAACTTATTAGTTACATTCGATGATACTTAGATCTATGATTCTATTTAATTTATTAAAGTGCTAACTAACTGCATAGCCTATATAAATAAGTAAACTACAGATTGTTATAGGGATGACTGTTTTTAGTAGGTTATTTTACGACGCTTTATCAACATCTCAGGTTATTTAGCTTCTGAATGAAATGAAGGTGATAATGCCGGTGAAATGAGTCAGGGCTCCAGCACCGAAAGTTACCCAGCATTTGCTCATATTGGGTTGAGGGAAAACGCCGGAAAAAACCTCAACCAGGAATCGAACCTGGGCCACCTGGTTTCGCGGCCAGACTCGATAGCCGTTACTCCACAGGTGTGGGATATAACTCGTTGTGCCTAGGCAATTATTTTATAATACGCAGTCTACAACTAATACCATTTTATATTATTTGCAATAACACATTTCATTATTATTATTATTATTATTATCATTATAACTATATTATTTATTTATTTATTTATTTATTTATTTATTTATTTATTTATTTATTTATTTATTTATTTATTTAACCTGGTAGAGATAAGGCCATCAGGCCTTCTCTTCCCCTCTACCAGGGGATTACAACTACAATATAAAGAATACAATTACAATTATAATTACAACTAATATCGAATTTACAAATATAATAAAAATCAAAGTACTAAAAGAATTAACAGATTAATAAAAGCTAGACAGTTCATTGTAAAAATTAAGAAGAGAGAAAATTTTTTTTTATTAACTAAGTAAAAATTAAACCTACTGTACGCAGTAAGAAAATGCTTAATAAGTTTGCTTTTGAAGGCTACTAAATTCCGACAGTCTCTGATGTCACTGGGTAGGGTATTCCACAAGCGCGAGAGCGAGATTGTGTATGATGATGAATACGATGATGTCTTATGTGTTGGTATGGCTAGTATGCGGCTATTTTGCGTGCGTGTGAAGAGATTATGATATGATGACAGGTAACTGAAACGGGAGGCAAGGTAGGTAGGTGTAGAGGTGTGAAGGACTTGGAAAAGGAGAACAAGAGAATGAAAATTTCTACGTTCGTTAAGCCGTAGCCAGTTTAGAGTTTGGAAGGATGGGGTAATGTGGTCAGCGCGACGGACATCGCAGACGAAGCGAACACAAGAATTATGAACACGTTGTAATCTTTGCGACTGGTTGACATTGAGGTCAGTCAGTAGAAAATCACAATAATCGAAGTGGGGTATTACTAGTGTTTCCACTAGTATTTTCTCGAGTGATAGCGGGAGGAATTTTCGAACGCTGTTTAAGGAATGTAGTATGGAAAGCACTTTTTTGGTAATATGAGTTACTTGGTTATTCCAGTTTAAATGCGTGTCAAAGTAAACTCCAAGGTTTTTAACACAGGAAGCAAAAGGGATTATTCTGTCGTTTAACTTGACTGGAAGAGCAGGAATATTATTATTATTATTATTATTATTATTATTATTATTATTATTATTATTATTATTATTATTATTATTAATATTATTACTTCTATAATAGATAGAGCAGCAACTTTCCTTCACCAGAGATTGCAGGAATTCTGCAGAATGCTGGATTTCTTGTAATAAAATAATGAAAAACTCTCTTGTGGGATAGTTTAGCTCCGACTGAAACATGCATTCCATCGTATTGACTAACACATTACACATAGTTCTCAGTGGAAGCAGCTCTCCAATCAAACATGCTGGCTCTCTACATTCTTGCAACTTTGATGCCCCTATTCATCGACTACCAGACACCGGAGGATATCGTGTCACCATGGCTACTGGGAGACTGCGAAGAGTTCGATTTCATCATAGTGGGGGCGGGACCAGCAGGCTGCGTGCTGGCTAACAGATGAGTATCGTGTGAAGAGATTTTAAAGTAACATTACATAACACAAGCAGGGTGCAAGTGATATAAATGTGCAGATTTTAACAGCTTGGACCTATTTCTGGCTTTCGCTTGTTCATAATGAAAACGACACCACTATAATTACCTAAGCTATCATTAGGGATCGGAAGTTTAGGAAAATGCATAGTCTATTTTGTTTGAATGTACGTATTTTAAAGCTGTTAATTTATGTATACGAATCACGAAAAGCAAATGTTGTAGTGAAGTTTTATATTGCCTATATTTTCCTCGTTTCTCTTCACTTAATGGTAATGTCCATGTTTTTGTTCCGTACAATGCCACACTCCACACAAAGTACTTCACTAATCTCTTCCTTAGTTCTTTCTACAGAGGATGCTCCTTTTTCTATTAAAACCTTCCTTTGCCATTGCTATCCTTCTTTTGACTTCCTGGCAGCAGCTCATGTTACTGCTTATAGTACACCCCAAGTATTTGAAGCTGTCCACTTGCTCTACTGAAGAGATGGGCATCGTGCCTCACTTGAGAAGTTGTGCCTCACTGACCTTCACAGAGCTTATCGCTCTGAGTGACATCTCTTCACAGTCCCCGTTCCTCCCTCACGTAGCTCCTAGACGTGGGTAGGTTCTATATCAGTTTCATAAACAATATCAGTGGTGGCATAATGGCATTATCAAAGCAGTGTGTACGCGTTAGAAAACGATTATTTCATGAGAAATGGGAGGAAGAGTTTTTTTGCTGTTTAGAAGGGGAGAACATACGATGTATGCTATGCTCGAAAATCCTATTAGGCATTAATAAATTTAACATACAACGACATTACTCCTTATGTCATAAAGAACATGCTGAATTAGAAGGCAAGACAAATTAAATGTTATTTTTCGTACTATTCCGAACAAAATTTATGATCTTAACATTTGCATAGTATACTGTACTAAATACGACATTATACCTTAAACACGCTGCATTAAAAGGTACGGGGAATTAAATGTTGTTTGTAGCATTATTTCCAAAAGAAAGTTATTAAAAAATATATCAAATGTGCGTAGAAAACGAAATATGATTTTCTGAAATTATGTTTGGTCGAGAACGTGCAAATCTATTAAGTAATCTTGATAAACGCCGGACTATTCAAGAAAATAAACGTAGACAACGTGATGGAATATTATTGGCTAGTTACGCAATTTCTCGCCAGTGATTTAAATCAATTCAACTACGGAGAAACAGTAAAGAGGTTTATGATTAAAGCTGCCGAATTAATTTGCCAAATTGAATAAAAGTTTTCGAGTCTCTCACGTTAACCAAGCGCTTTCCTAATAATTCGCCACTGACCGCCTTAGCGATTACGATAAGGTGACGCAGGTCACAGCAGTTTATATTTCCCATCCTACTCTGCAGTCTCCTCTCCTAGTAAACAAACTATTTCGGGAAAAACGTAATACGGCGAACGCTAAGCTCCGCCCACGACCCCTTTCCACTTTTCCCCTACAAGCTCACCACACACTCTAGCGGGAAAGAGTGGAAATAGGGGTTTAGGGTGGGGTGACATCTAGTGTGGGAAAGTGGAACAAAAAGAATAAATGCGACATCTATGAACCAAAAGAGGAACTTCGCCCTGTCAGCCACCCCCCCCTCTCTCTCTCCCTCCCTCCAGCCTCTCCTTCTCTGTTCCTTGCTTCATGTCTCTCTCTCTTTTTTTTTTTTCGTAAGACTTCTCAGTGGGTAAGCACTATTTCAAATCGAGTGCCTCACGTAACCGAAAATTGTGCCCATGTATGCTCTAATGCCTCATTTACAATTCGCAAGTTTACCTTCTTTATTTTTCTTCCGACACCCATGCTCTTCGTCTTGTTTGCATTTATCCTTTTCGCATACTGCTCACAGCTCCAGTGAAAACCCTAAATTTGGGATTGGGTGAAGTGTTTAAGGGTATGGAATACGATCAATAAATTAATTTCCGTAAAATGTTCATTACACAACAAAAGTAAGCAACAGCTGTACACCAAAACCGCGGTGTAATAATGATCCCATGAAAAGAAGGTTTCGTTTCTTGACCCCCAGATTGTCTGAGATTGAGGGGTGGAGCGTGCTGCTGCTGGAGGCGGGGGGTGGAGAGCCCCTCCCAGTCCGAGTGCCCTCTTTCACGCCCTTCGCTCGACCTAGCAGGCTGTCCTGGGGTTTCAGTACACAACCGCAAGAGGCTCTCTGCGGGGGAGAGTCCTGTCCTGCTACCACCGGACGAGGACTCGGTGGGGGTAGCCTCATCAACCTCATGATGTACAACAGGGGAAACGAACGTATCTTTAACCTTTGGCAGGAAATGGGTAAGAATCTGAATACTTTGACAACTTGAAGAAAAACCACGTAAAACGTGCCAACGTCTGGTCTTTCCTCTACCCTTGTCGTTCAGATAAATATCCCCGAAGTATCCAAGACTCAATATGAAATGCTCGAATTTGCAAGCTCAACTTCTGGGGATAGCTGCAGTGCGTTATATGGCAGTAAAAATATTTAATAGCCTCCCTTTTGAAATAAAAAATGAAATTCAAAACACAAGATTAAAACATATTAAAGAAGTAGATTACCTAATTCCTCACGCCTTCTCTTCTGTAGCTGAATTTATTTATTTATTTATTTATTTAGTAGATCTATTTTTACTGGCAGAGTCAAAGCCATAAAGCCTTCTCTTCCACTCAACCAGTATTATAGCAAATATAAAAAATGGCAGAAATACAGGAACAATGTAATAATAATTATTATTTATTTTTATTTATTTATTTAATGTGCTGCACAACAGCCAGTGGCCAATTACAGTTCAGCACAAATATAACAAAAACATAAAACAAAAATAATTATTACACATAAATATAATTACAATAATGACGATGAATGGATAACTAAGAATACTATGAGACAATGTTAATTGAGTATAATGCCTAAAAGAATACATAAATGATAAATCGTTGCCAAGAGCAAACAAAGTCTATACATTGAAGGGATCGAATTCGCAGCCATGCATGTTGGCATTTTTAATGCATCTGGAGACTGGTGAAAGAAATTTCGAATTTCTAATATAGAAAAGTTTGTGGGTTCTCATATCTTTTGTTGGAATACGTAAGGTAATATTATTTAAGAAAGAGTCACAGGATATATCACCTTTGAGGACTTTACAAAAGAACAGATAATCTAGCTCATGGCGTCTAGCATATAGATTTTGACAATTAAAATATTCACATTTTCTCTCATAACTATACCCGGAATTAATGGGCAGAAATCTGAATGAACATAAGGATATAAATTTTCTTTGTATATTTTCTAATTTAGCCGAGTCCGTAGTTGTAATCGAGTTCCAAACTACAGATGCATATTCGAGTTTCGATCGCACCAATGTATAGTATAGCTTTAAAAGAGAATCGGGCGTGGAAAAAGAATAAGTTATTGACCGTATTATTCCTAGCATTCTGATTGCGTGATTGTAAATGTAATCAACGTGACTATGAAAATACAATTTACTGTCAAAGAATATTCCCAAATCTTTTACGCAATCCGTTCTGTTAATTAGTACATTATTTAGATAATAATTAAATTTCAGTGAAGAAGTTTTTCTAGAAAAGGTTATTACATTAGTTTTGGATACGTTAATTGTCATACCATTGTCTTCCGACCATTTAGCGACTGAATTAATGTCACATTAAAGTGATTGACAGTCAGTACTACTTTTGATTGTACGAAAAATTTTTAAATCGTCTGCAAATAATAAACAGTCAGAACTTATTCTTTTACATATATCATCTATGAATATAATAAATAGGAGAGTCCTAAAGTAGATCCCTGCAGGACTCCGCAATTTATATTATAAGAATAAGAGTGTACATTAAACAGTCTTACACATGAAACTCTATTACTTAAATAATTTTCGAACCACTTTACGTAGCTTACAGAAAGGCCAATATTTCCTAACTTATGAAGAAGGATATAGTGAGGAACTACATCAAAAGCTTTGCTGAAATCAAAATATATTGAATCAGTTTGTCCCTGCGTTTCAATTATTGGTACAATTTGATTTAGATATGTGACCAGGTTAGTGACAGTGGATTTAGTTTTAGTAAATCCATGTTGTGAAGAATTGAGCTTGTTTTCACATAAAACGATATATGTAATATATATATATATATATATATATATATATATATATATATATATATATAAAATAATAATAATAATAATAATAACAACAAAATTGAAACAAATGTGGTTACATGTAGGCTAATTCTGAGAACCAAACAATTATAGTAATATAAATCGAAGTAACTGTTAAAATAATAAAGGCAATTTATAGGTATGTTACTTACCGGCTTTTAAGGAACCCGGAGGTTCATTGCCGCCCTCACATAAGCCCGCCATCGGTCCCTATCCTGAGCAAGATTAAGCCAGTCTCTATCATCATATCCCACCTCCCTCAAATCCATCCCGTCTACGTCTCGGCCTCCCTAAAGGTCTTTTTCCCTCCGACCTTCTAACTAACACTCTATATGCATTTCTGGATTCACTCATACGTGCTACATGCCCTGCCCCTCTCAAACGTCTGGATTTAATGTTCCTAATTATGTCAGGTGAAGAATACAATGCGTGCAGTTCTGTGTTGTGTAACTTTCTCCATTCTCCTGTAACTTCATCCCTCTTAGCCCCGAATATTTTCCTAAGAACCTTATTCTCAAACACGCTTAAACCTATGTTCCTCTCTCAAACTGAGAGTCCAAGTTTCACAACCATAAAGAACAACCGGTAATATAACTGTTTTATAAATTCTAACTTTCAGATTTTTTGACAGCAGACTGGATGACAAAAGCTTCTCGACCGAATAATAACAGGCATTTCTCATATTTCTTCTGTGTTTAATTTCCTCCCGAGTATCATTTATATTTGTTACCAGTTACTTGAATTTTTCCACCACTTCAAAGGATACATTTTCAATTTTTATATTTCCATTTCGTACAATATTCTCGTCACGAGACATAATCATATACTTTGTCTTTTCTGGATTTACTTCCAAATCTATCTCTTTACTTGCTTCAAGTAAAATTCCTGTAGGCCTATTTTCCCTAATGGTTTGTGGATTTTCTCCTAACATATTCATGTCATCCGCATTTATGTTAAAAATAAAAATTAGGCCTATTTATTAGAAAAAATTTCATGACATTCAACAACGCTGCATGAATATTTCTGTCTTGTATCTTATTAAGTATCGATATTAACCCTTTGTATTGTACTATTCGTAGTATATTGTAAAACCGTTCTGTATACAGAATGTTCTCCAATATTTAGAGAGGAGGTAGTTAGTATGCATCGAAACAAGGAATAGATTTACTCGTAAAAGTTGTACATACATAAGGATAGAATATTCAACACAGGACGTTCAAAGGATATCTTCAAATAGCCTACAGTCCTAATGGAAGGATCTCTCGCCATGGAAAACTAAAAATCGTAACAGGCCTTATAGCTTAACACTTGATACCATTGATTATCATTATGATGATGATGATGATGATAAATGTTAAATGTTTTATTTAACGACGCTCGCAACTGCTGAGGTTATATCAGCGTCGCCGGTGTGCCGGAATTTTGTCCCGCAAGAGTTCTTTTACATGCTAGTAAATCTACTGACATAAGCCTGTCGCATTTAAGCACACTTAAATGCCATTGAGCTGACCCGGGATCGAACCCGCAACCTCGGGCATAGAAGGCCAGCGCTATAGCAACGACGCCAGATGATGATGATGATGATAATGATGAGGACAACGACATGATGTTTACTTTTTATGCACACGAAGGAATTTATTAACGTGTTTTTATTTTCAAAATTGCCTCTATATTTTACTAACACTATGTTCATGTAGCCATACTTATTTCTAACAATTTATTTACTCTTTCATTTGTTTATAGGAAATCCTGGATGGTCTTTCGACGATGTTCTCCCCTACTTCAAGAAATCCGAGGACAATCTCGACTCTTGCATTGCAAATAATACACACTACCACAACACAGGTGGACTGCAGACAATCGGCAGGTTTCCTCACCAGGACTCGAACTCCCGTCTCCTCCTCACCGCTTTTCAAGAACTAGGCCTTAAGGAGACAGATATCAATGCCGAGAGCCAGGCAGGATTCATGCGGATGCAATTCTTTCAAAATGCCGGGACTCGACAAAGCGCGGGCAAGGCCTTCCTAGATCCGATCAGGCATGGTCGACCTAACCTCGCTATAGTCACAAACGCGAGGGTAACCAAGGTGATTGTAGGGCATGAAACAAGAGAAGCACAAGGAGTGGAATACGTTCTAGAAGACAACAAATTCATCAAACGTATAGCATTTGCTAATAAAGAGGTTCTTCTATGTGCAGGAGTTATAAATTCACCTCATTTGCTCATGCTTTCTGGTATTGGACCGATAAAAACGCTACAATCGCTCGGAATTCCCGTAATTGAGGACCTAAACGTGGGACAAAACCTTCAAAACCATTTCAAAACAGGAATTGATTTGATACTAGACGAAAAACGACAAATTGTACCAAAAAACCAGGATGTAGTTGCTGATATCCTTCGATATTTCTGGAGACATGAAAGGGCACTTGCAAGTGTTGGCACATTTGATGTCACAGCTTATATAAACTCTACTTTCTCAACAAGAAACTTCCCTGACATACAATTCTTATTTTTTCCGCAATTTGTGCACCCAAATCAAAGTTTCCATACACCGTTATCATATTACAATCGCATTTCAGTTGAAACTATAGCTGTGTGTCCAAGAACTCGAGGTTACATAGCAATAAACACAACTGATCCATTTAGTCAACCTGTAATAAATTATATTTTAGACAGTCATGATATTGACGTAATTTCACAAGGTAATGATTTGGTGGTGAAAGGATTAATGAACACCCAAACTCTGAAAGAAAATGGAATGTCAGTCGATACAGAACCCAAGACGAAGTGTAAAGATTTCACTTTTGGAACTTTCAACTATTTTCGTTGCTTAGCAACAAATTACAGTTATCCGTCTTATCATTTCAGTGGGACATGCAAAATGGGCCCTTCTAGTGACAGCTCAGCTGTAGTTGATTCTTCGCTTAGAGTTCACAAAGTAAACAAGCTGAGAGTTGTAGATGCTTCTGTCATGCCGGTAATAGTGAATGCCAATCCACATGCAGCTGTTCTAATGATAGCTGAGAAAGCTTCAGATTTGATTAAAGAGACCTGGACCTAGTTTACGTAGTCATAAAACTAGTAGGCCTATTTCTGTTTATAAATTGCTCCCTCTTGATGCTACTGCAACAGCATGTTATCACAATCTACTACATACAGTCACGAAGCTTGAGTTTTGAGGGTGCTAGAAACAATAGACTGTGACGGTACTATTTTGCATTGCCTGTATTGAGGCGATATTAGCGATCCTAGTGGTGAGCAACTATCTAATGTTTGCATATTTACTATGTATTGAGCTTCGCGACTGTATATAACTTACTAGACTGTGATGTTATGTTAATGCGTAATTATTTTATCTGTGCATTATGATAGAAGAAACCACGTCTGGTAGTTCGTACGGAACCACAGAGTCCCAGCCGGAAGATCCCCGGGTTCAATCCGGCGAACATGAATAAATTGCCCTAAGAATGGTCTCGACTTCCTACCAAAGAATTATTGGCATCACCCTGTGTTCTATATTAAATACAGGAGAAGTTAGCATCATTGTACAATTTCTCCATTATCTAATGGTCTCCCTAATTTAATGAAACACAAAGTAAATAAATAAATTATTATTACTATTATTATTGTAACTGTCCGAAGGTATGAAACTCACAAATGATATCAACAAGGCACCACTAATGAGGCGACTAGGCCAGAAGATAATGGAGTAGTATGGCGAGCTCCTTTCCCCCCTCCATTACATACATCGTTGACAAGTTACTTATTACACTAAACAGACTTCAGATGCATGCAAACTGCCTCTGACACATATCGTCAAGTGAGATGTACTGCCTGATATTACTATTATTATTATTATTATTATTATTATTATTATTATTATTGTTGTTTAATCATCTGTCCAAAGACAAGTGTGAACCTCAAAAGTGATACCAAGAAGGCATCACTCACGAGGTAAATAAGCCAGGAGATAATGGGGTAGGGTGGCCAGTTCCTTTCCCCCCTCCATTGCATACATCGCCGATTAGCTACATGTTATACTAATTAGATTTCAGATGCATACAAACAATTATTCTTCTTGTAACACATATCGTCAAGTGAGATGTACTGTTTCATATTATTATTATTATTATTATTATTATTATTATTACTATTATCATTATTATTATTATTATTATTATTGTTTAATCATCTGTACGAAGACAAGTGTGAACCTTATAAGTGATACCAAGAAGGCAACACTCATGAAGCAAATAAGCCAGGAGATAATGGGGTAAGGTGGCCAGTTCCTTTCCCCCTCCATTGCATACATCGCTGGCTAGCTACCTATTATATAATCGGACTTCAGAGGCAAACAATTGTTCTTCGTCTGACATATCGTCAAGTGAGACGTACTTACTATTTGAGATTATTATTATTATTATTATTATTATTATTATTATTATTATTATTATATTATTATTCGAAATTTTTAATACAAGGGAGCACAAAACGGCTCATTAAATTGAAACGAACCGCATCGCTGCCAGAACAGAACTTATTATCTCAGGTATTATCGTGTTCTCGTAAAGCTTTTGTGGAAAACAAAAACAAAAAAAAAAAAAAACAAAAGAAAAAACAAATGAACCACAAATTATTTATTTTTGATAGCATAACTTATTTCTTAAATGTTATTGCTGAAATATAACGTATACAGAAAATTAAAATTTTAATAATATGAACGAAAAATTACTAAATCTTGTTCGTAATTACTCGATACTGTATGACAAAAGACAAAAGTGCTGCTGAAATAATGATGCCTGTGATAATATTAAGAGCGAAATAGGTAAATTAATGGTAACATCAGGTAAAAATGAAACTTTATTTTCGTATGCAAATGAAATTTTGTTTTAATATCATAATATCTCAGATTTCTCTTTTTTTTGCCTTTTCACGTAACTATACTAAAGCTGTTATGCGATCCATTCGACTGCAACGCTCTTCGATTCGGTTCGATTCCATTAGACGAGAGCAGCTGCTTACATTTCCTTTTGATTCCGCCACGCGAGAGCGGACCTCGAGACTATAAATGCTGGAGTACTCGAAACATGTGGATCGCCTTACGTCATTCACTTAAAACCGATAGCCATGTACAACCGAACCCTAGCTTAACAGACTTGTCTGAAGATTATACGCATGTAACTTGGGCCTATATCAATTACCTTATGTCTCTGAAACCTGTAGCAAAGAAACGTTTTTGTAGTTCGTATAAGAATTTTATTTTCCTACGTCTTACTTAGTAAAACGTGGACAACTTATTTCAGTACATATGATACCCATAATTCACGCAATTATATTACGTGCACACCATAAAACCCTTCAAATATGGCAGCATAACTATACATTACAAAGTCGAACAAAACTATACTACATTATGGTAGAATAATACAAGCTCAGAACTTACCATATCTTTATTATGAAGCTCTACAATTTCCGTAAAACCATGGCAACAAAAACAAAACACGAATAACTAAATTATTAATAAAAAACATTCATTTTAATTCGACAATCTGTTGATGGATTTCAGACACGGAAACAGGAAGCAGGAACTACGTGATGGGTGGGGGGAAAAGAGAGGGGATGAAATCTATAACATTTAGAATTGCCAAATTATGCGAAGAGAAAATTGTTCTATTAAAATTTCTTCTCCATAAAACTGGATTCCCTTCTTAGTTCATATACTGTCTATTAGATATATACAAGGGGCAGCGGAAACAATTTGTTTTACATTTATTTCTTTATGAATCAAACAGCTGAAGTTCAAAATGCGATCTTCATCGATGATGACACCCTCTATCTTGTATAACAAATTACTCCGGCTCTAGTTCACAATTTTCCCGCTAGATAACGCGCTATCGGTATTACATTGAAATAATTTATCGTCATTTATTTCTTTATGAATCAAACAGCTGAAGTTCAAAATTCGATCTTCATCGATGATGACTCCCTCTATCTTGTATGACAAATTGCTCCGGTTCTAGTTCACAATTTTGTCGCTAGATAACGCGCTATCGGTATTACATTGAAATAATTTATCGTCGTTTATTTCTTTATGAATAAAACAGCTGAAGTTCAAAATGCGATCTTCATCGATGATGACTCCCTCTATCTTGTATGACAAATTGCTCCGGCTCTAGTTCACAATTTTGCCGCTAGATAACGCGCTATTGGTATTTCACTGAAATGTATTTTTATCGTCCCGTTCATCTCCTAAGCTAGCGTCTTTATTTGGGCCTTGATAGAGCCCCTAAGAATTTTTTAATTAGTTATTTCACGACACTTTTCCAACTGCTATGATTATATCGTCATGTGAATGCAAGAACTAGGTAACTCGAAATTTGAGTTTTTTAGTTATCTGTGTTATAGCATAGCAAAAATCGCACAGAATATAACGCAAGAACTAGGTAACTGATCGAACGATACCAGCGACATCTATTTTCCAATGTAACAAATAGGTAAAAGAAAACGGGACATATTCCTTAGTGCAGTAAATAAGTAAATAGGCAATATCTCAAAATAGGAAAAATTGAGTTACCTAGTTCTTGCATTCAGGTGACGGAAATCAATATCTATTGTCAATCTCAATAATTATTATACAGTACATTATAATGAAATTCTTGTCTTATTGGACAGGTGTTGGTTCAGGTCATGATGTTGTTATAGTGACGTATTTACTATGGAATCGAAAGCCTATACCTCAGAAAAAAAAAAAACTGCAGACCAAGAGTTCTGGTTCCAGGCTTTCAGTATCTATTAAAAATGATTCAAATGTCTTAGATGTTGCTGTGCTAATATCGTTCTGAAAATTATAACAAATATATTTCACTGTATAAATGCGATAGAGGTCTACTTACACAAAACAATATCTTTAATAAGCAAACTATAATAGGCCCTATTGATTTTAACGATGAGCGTTGTTCTGTGCAATTGAGAAAATCTAAGAAACATTAAGCCTACATTGTCCCTTACCGGAGTTGCATAGGTGACACCGGCAATGCATTTGTTAGTTGAAAATCTTCATTTGTTTATTCGTGGCCCAGATTTTGCTTCTGGTACAACATTGATCAAATGGAATGGCAGCTTACCTATGATTTTTAATGTATTATTGGATTCATCTTCATTTGTTTTTACATTTTAAGTGATTTCGTGCATCGTAGTATTTCCTGAAAAAAAAAAAAAAATCAGCCATCTGCGATGTCGTCTACTTAATGTGGGGAATTCCAACAATGACGATGACGTGTTAATTAAAAAATGAATAACGTATTTTGATGCTTCTTTATTTCAGTCCTTTATATCTTTATACAAGGGGGCCGTGTTAAAACAGTTGCTGTAGATCTGTGATTGAGGTATCAGATGGACTTGGAAAAGATTCTTTAACGTGTAAAAGCTTAAAGAAATGTTAAAATAAACTTTAAGGGTAATAAAAAAGACATTATCATAATAGAAATGGTGATTATTAATAAATGTATAGAATAAAAATATAATTTAACGTAGGCTAGTCTAATTCTGAAGTTTTGGGAAGAGCCAGATTCCGCTGGAATGAAGGGATCGGGAACGAATATGAAGAAATAGGACTAGAGCGGAAGATTGATTGATTGATTCTGAATTATTTTATTATGGTATAAATTTCCAAATGAATCCATTCTCTGTAATGGCATATTATTATTCATTACAATTTCAAACAACTCATTATCGTCACATTGATGTGTGAATCATTTCGACTATTAATTGCATTGTTGTCTGCAGACAACATGGAATGAGGAAGCGATTATGAAGTAGTTAACGAGAAGGCTGCGCCTTGTTAAATTTAATGCGATGAGCCTGATATTACACATAAATAATAAAAGAAACAATATGTTCGTAAAATTTATTAACATAAATTACATTATATTATATTATTATATATAAACCAAATTTAATAAAAGAGCAGATGCATGCAAACCATTGTTGTATTGTTATATACAACCGAAATAAAAGGTAGGCCTACGGTAATTTGTGCAGGGAAAGTTTCTGCACGTGAATTTAAGTAAATGTGATATCGCCGCAATATTTATTAAATTATTTATACTCCGTTTACAAATAAAGTTCGAACAAGCAATGTCAATATCAGGTTATTATATTACTTTTGTACTTTGTTTTAAGCTGTTTATATGAGATTTCAATCCTTCCCTCAGACTATCTTTAGAAGACGACATTTGGTACTTCCAACGTGTGCAGAAAATAATTAACATTTCCATTTTATTTTTCCAGTACTTCTTGATACTTGCGTCATCAGGATACTGCTCCCAAGTCCTCAAGGATAGTCTAACCTGTTAAATTTGTTTTTCTTCGCTAGCGCAATGAATTCAGTGATGTAGGTGAAATTTGAGACGTTGCCCCTGAAGTTGGGGCAAGCGAATAATTGGATACTTTAATGTAGAAGGGTGCAAAGTGCCAAAATGAAACATTGGAGATAAGATAAAAAAATGTAGCTATAAGAATAATTGTACACATATTTGTGTCGTTTTTTTTTACTGAAAGAAAACAGCAATAGTACCGTGTTTACTCATTAATAATAGTGGTATATAAAGACATTACTTCTCCATATTTAATTATATAACACAGATTGTCAAGAGGGTTAAGTAATGGGTACAGTTGCAGTAGAATGGTGCAAAGTCCAATACCTATTTTTTCCTATTCTGGAGCAATTTTTACTCGCAGATCTGCCTGTACAATTGCCTATGCTCCTCATTTGGAAGATAGGGAGTCATTGCTACTAGATCCCCCTTCTTTTCTTCAGTAATTTCCCTATTTTATCCTCTAACTTGAAACAATGCTGACTGCACATCTTTCATGTTTCTTTTTCCTTTTTAAGCACTTTAATGGTATGCCCTGCTTCATTATTGTGGGACTGTTTCACAGAAACACTACCTGCTTTACTAACATCATACTGAATGCAACATGCCTTAGAAATATTCAAGTTCTTGATGGAAATTAGTTGATCAGCAACATCTTGCATATTAAGGAAATACAGAGTGATTTACGTAGAACTGACACATTTCTTTCATTAATTGTTTCAAAACGAATTGTGCTAGCGACAACTTATTATACCTAAAATGTAGAGGAATTTTGGGAGATTATTTACCTCTATAGCAAATGTTGAAAATGTCCTCCATCCTGCATAAGGCACAACTCAACACGTCGTTCCATGTTACTGGCCACTCGTTGGAGGACTCTGTTGTCAATAGCTTGAATCTCCTGTGCGATGTTGAGCTTCAGATCGTCCAATGTCTGGGGACGTGTGGCGTAAACCCTGTCTTTTAAGTAACCCCATAGAAAGAAGTCCGGCGTTGTCAAATCCGGAGATCTCGGTGGCCACAGGTTCCTGGAAAGTATTCGGTCGTCACATAACCGGATAAATGGAACCATGCTTCATCTGTGAACCATGTTATGGACAATATGGCAGGATTTTGCACAATGAACGTCTGAAACCAACTACAATAATTCATTCTTTTATCCTTATCTGGTTCCTGTAGCTGATGAACAACCGTAACCCTATATGGCTTTAGGCTCTCTGACACATTGAGTAGGTGTACCCTGTCTCCTGCGACAAAAGTCTTAATGATTTTTTGGGTGACTGCTCCAGTCGTGCTCTTACGTCAACAACAACCGTGGGAAGCCTAGATTAACGATGCTTGCCCTTTTCACTCACCAGAGATCCAGTTGTTTCCAATTTGTTTACCAGTCCCAGTATTGTGTTTCTTTTGGAAGGATTGCGAACACCAAATTCTCTCTGGTATGCCCTTTGAGTAGCTGTAATTGAATTCGTAATCCAGTATTGCTTCACAAGGAAGAGTCGTTGATTTAATGTGTACTGCATTTTCACGTTGACACAAAATGTCGAAAACAGCTGCCAACAATAGGAATAAAACATAAACATCTGCGCATCTAGTGACAAGGAATGGAAACTCCAGAACATTCTGCTTAATTTGGTGCTAAAATTGGGTCATTGAATGGATTTCCAACGGAATAATTAAAGAAAGAAATGTGTCAGTTCTACATAAATCACTCTGTATGACTCTAGCATTGAAACGGTTTGAAATGGTTTTACAATTTTAGAGTCTTGTACGATTTTAAGCAGGTCACAAGGAATGAAGGCTTTTGTCACTTTCTGTCATTTTTCAATCAAAGCGAAATCAGAATCGCATTGCAAGAAACTGTGAACGCTGAGAAGGAAACGTCGTTCTATGTGCTCAAATAAACCAATGGCAACTAAAAAGAGACACATGAAAACCATTACACGATTTTTGTTTTCAGCTGCACAATTATCAGATTCTTCTCGTTTGTTATGTCCATATTCATCAGTTTTAGTACACACGAGGCAATCTCATTGGCACCTCTACTCGCGATGCTTTCATCCCACATACATACGTAAGACTGCATTGTATCACATGCACAAACTCCAAAGTTATAAAAGTTATAACGTGAAAGCTGACATCTGTAAAACATTTCGCTGTGTGTAAGTTTGGGCACAAACATGAAGATCCATTACATTCTATGATGCAGCTCAACAGGGCGCTTACCGTCTGAAACTGCATGGTGCTCGCAACGTAACATCTAAATATCTCGCTTAATGTATATGTACACCTTTACATACAAAAAAGTTTTGTTTTGTATAATCTTGCTCTGTAAAATTGTTATACAATTGAGAATGGTACCAGAAAGAGAATGAAGTGAACAGATCCCTTGAAATTATGTCTAAATTGTTTTTAAAAATTATTTTGTTTATAATTTTGACATGATAGCTCATGCAGTTTTTAAGATAGAGCCACAGTTTCTGCACTGTTTTATAGCTAAAACTATTCTTTAGTGCCTGACATAGAGCTAATTTTTTTATTTTTATTTACATTAATTAAATATTACCATATATGTAACTTACAATAATATTTTATTTTGCATAAATCATGTAAAAAAATCCATAGATAATTATTAACTATATTAATGTTATTTTACTCATTGTCAGGCACTGGGGGACATTTCAAGCTTCAAAATGACACCAATATCTTCTTGGTATCACCATATTTGACTGAGATATCATGTTTGAGAGAATTAAATATTCTAAAATTACAATTTACAGGAAATGAGCCACAAACTTTCAAAGCCTAGAAGACTCCATCATCATATGTCACCCCTTAAGCAGCTTCATGACGGTCCAGTTTCAGCTTCTTTCTACCTCTCAAATACCTCCGCCTTGTTTTAACTTCAGGTGTTGAATTTTTTTTTTTTTTTTTTTTGCATTTTTGTCCCTATTCCCATTGATGCAACAAATCCTGCGATGGTGTTTGTCCAGGGTTTATGCCCATCCTCCTCAGAATTGTAATTTCTACTTTTGGACTCTTATTAAAATGACGTACAACATCACTGACACACAAATTTACAGTTTTATGACTAACACTAAAAGATGATAAATTATGTGAAAAAGTTTTTTTCAGTCTAGTGATCACGCCCAGATATCTATGCATCCATTTCGGGACTAGAAAGAAGTTTATTTTACAAGCAATGCTGGACGTGGAGATTGACTGCTACGAAGATCACTCCAAAAGTAAGTGACCGTGCCTGATGACGCAGCATTTTGGAAAATGGGACTTATCTGAAAAACCATAAGGCATAAATCGAAAATTCTTATATCAAATTAAAGAGGAGAAAATTCTCTATTAAAGTAGTTATATTTTGAAAATTATAATTTTTTCATCATTTCTTGCGTTTTGTGGGTGTATATATACCTTAAGAAACACAAGTGGATGTAGCCTCTTCCATACATCATCCTCCTAGGCACATTGCACTTTTCTGCATAATAATTTCGTTTTCTATGATTTTGGCACTTTGCACCTTTCTACTTAAAAGTATCCAATTCGCCTACATAGTACCGGGAATAAAAATCATATATTAAGTCTCAATACAGCCTAGAACTGAAATTCCTTCTCTTGACTATACTTACGGGTCATTCTGTATGCAAGAATATTCATAGTAAGGGGATGAAGTGTACAAAACATGATGTCTCTGCCTAAAAAGCTGTAGAAAATATAATTCTGCTTCACACTCCTTAAGGGGTTAGGTACAGCTTACAGCAGTACAATTTTGGAAATCTTTAACATATATTTCCTCCATTACTGTATCTTGTACAATAATGAAAATTAGTACGTGTAAAACACTGTCCTTCTGCTATATGAAAAAGGGTTTTACGAGTGCTCCATTGGAGTTAAATTGCTCGCTTGAACTCGGTCGAATGTCGCACCCTCGAATGAGATACGATCGGTCGTGATACGCTCGTAATAGATAGAAGCACAGTACAAGGTCATCTCACCGACATGTCTTATCTTGTATGGAAGGCGACAGATAAGATACACATATGTTTTGCTCACACGGTAAAAACAAGGCTTTATTTTCTGCGTTTATGACAAACGTTTAATGGAACAGTCACTGGAACGTACCAAAACAGGAACATGAAGTTATGAATAAAATAGTATGAAAAACTTCGATATACAGTTATTATTGCTAATTAATAATTATTCATTATTTGATTTACCACATATATAATATGATAGGTCCATACATAGTGTTCCGCCTATATACTGCGACAATGCAGAAACGTTTTACAAAATATTATTGATATAGCAGTAGATTAATAACAATATTAGTACAGAGATAACGTCACAGAAAATATAATAAAACGAATAATCATGCTGCACAACTGTTACAGACGCAAAGATTGATAGGGCCTACATTAAATATTAGAGATTATTATTATTATTATTATTATTATTATTATTATTATTATTATTATTATTATTATTACTACTACTAGAAAACTTGATACAGTTCTTGCATTATCGTGATTGTGTTCTCCTTTTATAATAATTACATTTACATCCAATAACATCTATCAGATGTGGCAAAAAAAAAAAAAACATTTACCTACAACATTTATATTACATTTTAAAGCAAGTTTTGTAGTTGTACTATGGAGAGGTTAGTTAAACACTGCAAAGTTTTGAAATGATAAACATCTATGATGTTACTACACAGTTCATCACTGTAACAAGAACGAATGTCTAACGCTCGGCTTATACCGTTCGAGGATTTATCGCTCGCGACAATTTTACCCATCATACATGTGCGCTACCTATCGGATTATGCTATGAACTACTTGGCGCTCGAGCGAAAACGTCCGATCGTGGCAGTTCACTGTGCAGTGATGAAGCGTTTCCCTCATAACTCAGAAACTATGTAACATTCTGTGATGAAATCTTTTGTGCGTATTTATGTATGTCGTATCTAGAATATGATTCAAAATCACTTCTCTACTTTTGATAGATTGTGTTCTAACACAAAATAAAAAAAAATATTATTTATTAAGGAATGTAGTTGAAAGAGCATGGTATTGTAAATACGAGGCTCAGCAATAAAATAAAAGAGAGGCAACATGAAAAAGTTGAAAACTTGATGAACTATGAGAGAAAATCTCCATTACTGCATAGTGAACTACGGTACCACCATTTTGAATTTTGAATAAAATATATATAGTAAATAATTTTTTTATAATCGTAAAAATATATATTTTTTTTTTCATATAGCAGAAGGACATGTTTTACACATACCAATTTTCATTATTCTACAGGAACATCATTTTAGTTTTAGTAACATTTTTAATATTAACCTGGCTATACCTCTGGATCAACGCCGTTTGCTACCCCGTTCCACGACTGGAGTTCGATATTACCAGCGTAAAATACAAACAAATCACTTTACTAGGTATAGGAGGAAGAAAAGTAGTTCATCCATTTACGTAAACTACGAAATATCGCGATTTTGAGTTTCATAATTGTTTAATCAAAATGCAGTACAGTATTAACAATGAGTGTTTTTACTCACGAACTGAGCTATCCATGTGGACGTATTCATTATGCAGTGTATATTATACTGTCTACAGCACATTAGCGTACAATATAGAGAAAGAAGTTAAATTGAAAAATAATCATAATATGGATATTTAAACACATTTTTGAAAATGATGGCCGTTCATTTCGACACAGGCTTCAGTTCTTTTCTGCATATTATCGCATTATAGATTATTGTACCTAATCCCAATTACCAGTTTCTTCCTTCGTACTAGTAACTCATGTTGAAATAAATAATTCTGTACCTACTCTATAAAAGAGTACCTTACGTATTGTAAATTCAATCTTCACTTCTGCCCGATCCGAAAAGATAAAATTACTCAGACATGCTATCTATTGTCCGTCCAAGTGGTTATGTCGTAGGGACGTAGAAAGGGGAGGGGGAATCATGTAACAGTTAATTACTTAACCGGGCCTTTTATTTAAGTTATTTTAAACACTTGTATAATTTTACGTAGAAGTTCAATTCCTAACAGCAATTAATGTTTTCAAAAAGAGCTGAGAACAGCCCAGCCACTAGCCTTTACAGGGGGGCGAGCAGAAGCAGGTGAGGGAAGTCGGGATGCGACGTAGGCAAACGGACGACAGTTCCTGTGCGAAAATATGATTCTATATTGAAACCGCTTTCGTTACTGGAAAACGTTAACATATTTCTGAAACGTACTATAGTCGCTAACTCAGTACTGCTTACTATATGCGGCCTTGGTTCTGTGCGGAGGACAGTTGGAACTTCATTAGTAAAAGGGGTGGGAGTGAAGTACATTAAAAAATTCAGGTACAATAAAAATTGAAGTAATAATAAAATGATGTCCCTGTACAAGGTACAGTAATGGAGGAAAAAATGATGAATATATCCAAAATTTTACTGTTATAAGCTGTACCTAACCCCTTAACCTAACCATAAGCAATTGTAGGCCTACATACAAACTTGCTAGACTTTCGACAACCAGTCCTGCTTTATAAGATCTGCGCCTTTCTCTCCTATCATCAGTGCCAGAGCATTGGTATGTCCACTCACCAAAGTTGGCGTGACCGAAGTGTCAACGACTCTCAGACTCTTTATGTTATGAACCTTTAGTTCAGGGCTTACCACCGCCGTACCATCCCCTTTGGGACCCATCTTACAAGACCCACTAAAATGGTTCGCAAAATCAGTATAATTTACTGCCAAACAGTTAAAGTATTTATCCGAGAAAAGTTCGTAGTTCTTGCAGAGCTCTCTTGGCGTGATGTCCACAGATATGTTCAGATTCTTCAAAGCTTTCGTCTTCGATAAGCGATTCACCAAAAATTTGTACCCTCGGATGAAGATTTCGTTATCCTCATGTGATTTATACCACGGATAGATCTGAGGCAGGGTGAAAGGGTCAGAGGAATTTATGCTTATAAGACCCACGTATTTTGGCGCGAGATTTACAATTGCTGGAGTGTACCGTGTGTAATACGACAGAGGGATCGTCAGACTGTTGGAGGCTTCAGTGTTCAGCAAGCCTGCTGGAGGTCCAAAATTGAAAGTAATGTCTGGAAAGTCTGATTTGTTGGTGTAACCAGAATTTATCACCCCGATGACTTGAAAAATGCCCTGACC